>CM076572.1:595549250-595774639 GCA_034641835.2 Pinus albicaulis
ATCACCCATATATGGGCCCTTTGGGTGCTCGAAAACACCGAAATTACTTGCCACATGTCAACCTCCCAATTGGCAGTTGTTGATGTTACCTATGACCCATGATATGTTGCCACATGTCAGGTCAGAGGAGAGAGAAAGGGTCCCTCAATCCCTGGTTTTGCGAGATATTTCCTTTGTAAATGGTTCAATCCCAACAATTTTGAGAAATTTGTTTAACTAAAATTTATGGGGTTCTGACCTCTAGGATAGGCTCATCTAACACTTCTTATTTGCTAAGCTGGAACCCAGATGCCTTAGTGCCATAGTCCCCTAGTCCCCAAAGCATTTAGGTAATTCACTTTCTAATAAATATGAGATTCTGGGGTTTCACCATTTTGAATTTTGTAGGTCCAACTTTGACTACAACTATATTTTGATCCAAAAGGCCATTTGAAGAATTCTTTATAATGTATTATTTTAGCTCATATGCTTCTTGAAAAATGGCTTTAAACTCTCCTATTCTTTGCACCTTGACCCTTCTTCTATATGAAATAATAAAAGGAAGGATGGGGAAGGTACAACATAAAGAACCTATATTTTCTCACGCCATCAAACACATAGATGGAATGAGTTATTCCCATGATAGGCTAGTATATGTAGCAAGAGAGTGCAATTATCATTATCTAGTTGATCTACTATTTTATTTACATTTCATCGGAAATGGGAATTAATGATAGTTGGGATTCTAGGGAGGAGTTCTACAATTTGAATAAGGTTTCTCTCCAGGTGCCAACTTAAGGATATTTTTCTAGGAGCTATGCCATGAAGAATTTTTTTCAAACATGGAAATGACAATCTAAGAGTCTCCCTCGAATACCAGTTTTTATATTTTTTGTGATATTTAATTGAAGACCAAATTCCAGAGAAAATAACTTAGTTGTGTTTTTATTATTAAATCTAATTGCACATGCAAAGACATAAATTACCCAATAATGAAAAAAGAGGTGAAATACATTCTTGTATGAATCAAATGGTTTTGAAACCATATAAATGGAGGATTCAAATATTTATATACTACATTGATAAATGTTTGTGAACTCCCATGGATATAGACATGAAAATATTTTATGCAAAATTGTGGAGCAAGAGTTTTCTATTCTCTAATAGACATATATGGATATAAACACCACCATCGTGATACACAAAATACTACGTCCTAAAAAAATATTATTTCCCATGGTGGTATCTATAAACTCAACATCAAGAAGACCTTGTTTTTGAACTAACTATAGGGGGGAATTTTCATACAACCCTTCTAGTTGGGAAGGCCAACCACCATAAGCATGCAAGTAAATTGTATATGGAATAAGCTTGAAAGAGTATAATTTCTTCCAAACATGAAAAGACAACATTGTAAATGAAATCAAAAGAAATAAAATTGAATAAAGCTGATTTGTTGTTTATTGTTGGAAGAAATATTTTAAAATTGAATTTAAAATTGATTTCAACCCTATTTGTGTTTTTTAATTAAACCATGATATATTTTAGTTCATTTTAAGTATCAAAGTGACTTGCATCATAGTCTAAGAGTGTACTTATTCTTTAAGTCTATGAAACGAGAAATCAAATTTGTTATTTTTTTTAAGTAAAAATCATACTATGTAAAAAAAATTAAACTAGCAAAATAATTAAAAAATACATAAACTAAAATATAATGAACATCCATAAAAAGGATTAATAAACATTAATATACTGAAATAAATAATGTATCAATAAATTGTCCATATGAAAATATATACAAATTACATTATATGAACATTCATAAACTGAAATAATAAGCACCCATAAACTAAATAATGTTCATGCATCAATAAATTGTACATGTATAAAAATATATAGTTTGTATCACATGTGAATGTGTCGTGTGAAATGGGCCTGAAAATATACAAAATATATATGATCCACTCTAGAAAGTATCACTTCTAGAACTCTTATGTGAGTTGTGTTGCACAAAGTAAGAATCCATAATCTTATATTGCAATATAAAAAATTCAAATTCAAATTAATTATAACATTATTTGTACAAAATAAACATTCTAAAAATAAATTACTTTGAAATATGCATTTAATTAGTCTCCTAAATGTGGCTCAGTCGAGTGCAAATGGAAGTCAGGTGAGATGTGCGTTTGATCAATTTGGGTTTGGTGCTCCCCTGCCTATGGCTCAATGCCTTCAATCCCATCATCCCACTCATGCGTCCACATAACTGCAATACTTTGCATCTCATCCTATGTAAAGAATGGAAACGACAAATTGTAATTAGTCTATGAATTAATTAGCATGCATACATGTAACTTAAAAAAAGAAAATGTTGAAATATTATGAATACAAAAGTTTACCTCAATTGTTGGTCCATGTGGTTGTACATAGTGACTCTCCTCCACATGAGTGTTATGAGGTGGAGGTGGAGGAGAATCCATGGAAACACGCGTGAGAGGATACTTATACTTATTAATATAAATAATGTATAATTTGATGATAAGAATCAAAATTTCCATATATATGTACCTAGTTTATTTCATGTGGTCTGTGCATCCTCTAGATGTCACGAATGGTATCATGACAAGTATGTGCATATGAAAAAAGTTGGTCACGCCCAAGAATCTTGAGATATGAATCATCATGTAATGGAACTAGTGGGTCATGAGGCAATGAAGGTGGTTTGCTCATCTCTCCATGAAATGTGACATGTGCAATGCCCAATGTCCTCTGCATGTTATTTGCAATGGTATGTTTGGTCTCAACATCGATCTGCAATGACTGCTTTAGCTCCGTTGCCAATACCATGCTCCGAGATGGTCATGGCAACGTTCTCTTAGGAGGTGCTACATGTGCAAGGTCCTTGTGAGCCATGGCATGATCATAGCTATGTCCCAATCCTAGTCCATAAAACTCAGATCTAGTTCCAGTGTAATTCAGTCTCATATGTAGCACAAACTCCACATATATATTCTTTTCAAAGTAAATGGGGACCAAGTGATGGTGGGGGCACTAGCCCCAAGCTCCAAAGCATTGATCATAAATAAAAGGGGTTGTATCAAAATTCTTAAAATATTTGAGTGGAATCAGACCAACATGTCTAGCACAACAATACATAGGGATGTCAAACAACTCCCCATGAACATCGATTTCCTTGGTGGCATCTTTCACTGCCTCCAAAGTATGTGGGACTCTAACCTCCAACCTCCTAATCCTATGTATGGAATATAGAAGGTGAACATGTGGAATTGTCCTTTGTTATGTCTCAATCAACCTCTTGATGCTATATAGCATTAAAGACAAACTAAATCTAGTATGCGAACTAGAAAATATTTTACCCAACTCTCATGTGATACATGTTTGTTGGGCCCTAACATCCTCAATGCTGATACTGGCTATAGCGTCGTTACATGAAGGGATTTATGTTGTGCTATGATCCTCAAATTTGCCTTGTTGAGGGTTTGTGAATCATAAACATACTTTAACATATATAACAAACTAGAAGCATAATAAAATATATGTTAAATTCAAAAACATCTATTGTTAATGATTTACAAGTTAAAAGACAATTTCAATACATAAACACATAAAGTTTAAAGAGGATTTAAAAATGCAGGAGGTTTTCTTGGAACAAGTGAAGAAGGTCCACTATCAGTAGCAAGATCATCAACAAAGATAGAAACACTTCCTTTTACACTCTGACTGGTGTTGGAGGGAATATCTATAAGTGGAACACGAACTCTGGTTGGGCTACATGACCTATCACAAGCCCAACTATGTATAAAAAATCCCCCAACACTCCGATGGGTTGCGGTTAGGAAGCATATCCGAGATGGCACTGCATATTACATATAATACATATAAACTTTAATCTAAGGAAAAAAATGTGACTAAATGATCAGGAGTTCATAAAATTTTCTCAAAATTGAAAGTTACAGGATTGGGTTGAAACCAGGATGGTTGCGTAGATCTTGTCTTCCTAATTCCGGCACCATGAACGGTTTGAAAAATCGATGTCGTATGAGGAAGATATCGCGTTCTAATCGAATTCCCAAACATCGAAATTTTGCGATAGGGTTGACTGGGATGCCCAGTCAGCATGGAGGATGCACAATCAGCAAAAAGGAATATTTCAAAGAATATTCCTTTTCTCCGGGCCAACCAGTGGATGACAAGTGGCACTATATGGTTTGTTTAAGGGTTGCACGTGTTTTTTTAAGAGCCAGTGGGAGGGTTAAACGTGGCCAGCCCTGAGGCTGCCACGTGTCCCCTTAGTGTTGTAATAAAATTTTTATGGAGGTTCATAGGGCTCGACCCTGTGACCTCCGACAGAGCAACCACCTGCCAGATCGCCCGCACTACGCAAGGAGAGTTAACCTTATAGTTCTCAGCGCAAAGTTAAAGTTTACAAGGGTGGCATTTGGGGGTTGGGACCACCGGCGATTGTTCCCATGGAAGTTTGGTCACATGACAAGGCATAAACCATAGCATAAAACATTAACACCGACAACATTTTCTGCAAATGGTTTCACATTAATACTTATCATATTTTTAACCCTCCATGCCATAAGCCATAACTCCGACGGTTAAGGCATAACCTCCAACATTTAATATCTAGTGGAGCATTCACATGGTAATGGTTTTATAACCCTCCGTGCCATAAACCATAAATCCACAAGTTAACTCCGGTTGAAGTGTTATTACCCACGGTTTCGGCCTTGAGTTTCACTCCTCCGATAACTATCACCGTATGGTTTGGGTTGGCATGTGGTCATCCAACCATAAAAATGAATACTACGACTAAGACTAGCGGGTATATTGAAGGCACGTTTTATGTGGCGGAAATTTCCAAAATAACTCCAATTAAGTGGATTTCTCCACAATTAGTGGAAATTTTCTAGATGTTACTAGGAAAATGAGTTGGAGGCTCAATTTTCGCCCATTCAGAGTGAATGAAGAGTCAATCTAGATTAATTGGAGCATTCTGGAGCCATTTGTGTAGAGAAAACAACCATTAGAGGCATGTAACAACATGTATTTGCAAAATTTTGAGCATAATGAAAGATGGACATGCCATTGGGAGCTGGACCAACACATGTAGCCTAGGAAGGGTGAACTGGTTCATCATGCCTGCTGTGTAAATGTTATGTGGTGTTTTATTTCTCTGTTATACATTGATTTTCAATGTTATTTTCTCTTATTTCATGCTTCTAATTCACTAAAATCATCTGTATTTCATGGTTAAAATTCTTAATCCTTAAGAAAACTATGGAGACAAGTATGCACATGTTATATAACTAAAAATACACTTAGCACAACAAAAATAATATCATCCTTTCAGATCATATTGGTATCAGAGCTAGAGTTTATTCTCTGGTGTTGTTTAGTGCAAATATTTATTTAACTGTTTGCAAGTTTTTAGATGCTTACTAGGCTCAAGCTCAAAAGAGGAGAAGGAAAATTGGTGGGAGCAGAAGGGTCTCAAGAAGATCCAAAGAAAAGGAGAGCAATATTTCCACAATATCCACCACCTAGTTCACCTCCTAAGGAAGCCGAAGCTACTATAAGCATGCCACATGAGGTTGGAGAAATCCATGGAGAAGTTTATCCCAAAGAGGAAGAAAGAGTGTTCAGGAAAGAATTCCTTGACATGATTGAGATGGTTAGAATCCTTTATCAAGAAAGGAATGAGAAACTAGAAGGATAAGGATCCAAATTTCACAAGGAAGGACAGGGATCTTCAAGAGTTCACAATGATGAAGATAATTCAATGAAGGGAAATGGAGGGCCATCATCCTCACCTTCATCATCATCATCCTCTACTTCCTATTTAGTACATAAGCCACACAATTCAAAGAACAATGGCAAAATTCGTTTTTTAAAACTTGATGTTAAGTTTTAATTTCCAATTTTTAATGATGAAGTCAATCCAGAAAATCTTGATAATTAGATTAGGAAATTGGAGGTCTATTTGAGAATCCAGAACCTTCAAGATGATGATACCAAAATGCAATTAGCTTCATTGAGAATGGAAGGTGCAACACTTGTTTGGTGGGAAGCCAAGACAAAGGAGGAGATCAAGAAGCATGGTAAGATTATTATATCATGGACTGATTTCATTACTGCAATAAAACAATAGTTTTATCCATTAGCTCATATGCATAAAGCTATAATGAACTAGAAAAACTTTAGGAAATCAAAGGGACAGAATGTGCAAGAATACACCCAAGAATTTAGGAGGAGAGCTCTCTTATTAGGGGTAGATTTTCAGAGCCAAGATACTTTTTGCAAGTACATAGGAGGCTTACATAGCTACCTAAAACATAATATCCTCATGTTTAACCCCACAATTCTAGATGAAGTATGTGTTCAAGCCACACATCTAGAAGCTAGAGGGAAAAAAATTTCTAAAGAGGGTAGGAAGAAAATTTTTAAGGGGAAAAACAAAGAGAAGACCTCAAAAGGTAAAAGAAAAAATAATGCATCTGTTAAGAAAGAGGGAGAAAAATTGGTTTGTAAAAATTGTTCAAAAGAAGGCCATGATGAAAATAATTGTTGGAAATTACATCCTAAAATGAGGCCCAAGAAATACAACAACAAAGGGAAACAGAAAGCTGCAACTACAACTCAACATGATTTAGGAGAACATTCAGGTGATGAATCTAAAATTACAGCCATGGGATTGAAGAACATGAAAGGGAAAGAAATTGAAACTAAACCCAGTACTAGTACATAAAACTGTCACATACATGATCCAAATTAAGAAGAAAGAATTGAACTGTTTCATGTGAGGGTCATATCCAAACATACCAAGATTGACACATTGTTTGATAGTGGGTCACAAGCAAAATTAATATCTGAAGACTTGGTCAAAAAAATTAACCTTGAGACCATACCACATCCTAAACCATTTCCACTTGGTTGGATTTGTAAGGATGCAAATTTGCAGGTTTCAAAGAAGTGTATATTTCGGTTTGCAATAACTGCACATTTGTTGACACAGTTGAATTAGATGTGGTTCCACTTGACATAATAGGGATTGTGTTGGGGAGTACTTACTTCTATGACAGGAAAGTGATCTTCCATTTCCATGAGAATAAATACCATTTATTCAAATATGTCAAGGAGTACATTGTTAGAGCACATTGCAAGAAGACAAACATTGCTATGGTAAATGCTCGACAGGTAAAGAAGCTAGTGAATTCAAGTAAGAATTTTTCTCTTTTATTGATTAAGCCTAAAGCTAATGTTAATCATGAATCATTTGAGGGATGTGATCCTAATTTGAAATCATATTTAGATGATGTAGTTGATGCACATCATGAGATGTTTCAGGAGCCAATAGGTTTGCCTCCAAAAAGAGAGATTCAACATGAGATTCAATTGCAACAAGATTGTCCTCTTCCAAACATTGGCATGTATCGCATGTCGATAATGGGGAATGCTAAAATAAAGAGGCAAATCAAGGATATGTTGGACAAAGGAATCTTAAGGCCAAACACTTCACCATGTGGTTCACACATAGTCTTGATTCCAAAGAAATATGGGACTTGGTGCATGTGTGTAGACTTTAGAGCTTTGAACAAGATAATGGTAAATAATCGATACCCACTCCCAAGGATATATGATTTGCTTGATCAACTAAAAGAAGAAATTTTTTTCACTAGGTTAGATTTACGAAGTGGATATCATCAAGTAAGTATTGTAGAAAGTGACATATGGAAAATTGCATTCAAAACCAAACAAGGACTCTTTGAGTGGTTAGTTATGCCATTTGGTTTGTGTAATGCACTAGCAACTTTCATGCATGTTATGGATCGTGTTTTTCATCTATTCCTTGATGAATTTGTGATTGTGTACTTAGATGACATATTGATTTTCAGCAAAACAAGAGAAGAACATGTCTTGCACGTGAATAGAGTGCTTGATGTTTTGAAGAAAGAGAAATCGTTTCTTAAGATGTCAAAGTGTGAGTTTGGAAAGACTTCTTTGGTTTATTTGGGACAAATTGTAGGAGGAAGAGAGTTGAGAATTGATCCTTATAAAGTGGAATCCATCGTGAATTGGCCCACACCCAAAACAGTAACCGAGGTAAGAAGTTTCTCAGGTGCAGCTCAGTATTGGAGAAAGTTTCTTGCTAAATTTTCTGCCATCGCAACTCCTATGCATGCAGTGACAAGTGTGAAGAAAGTCTTCCAATGGGGAGGAAAAAAACAACAAGCTTTCAAAGCTTTAAAAGACAATATTAGTTCAAATCCAGTCCTTGCATTACTAATGTTGTGAAACCAGCTCCAAAATAGAAGAAAAGAGAGATCAACGCCTTATAAATCAACCACTTTGAGGGGGAAACCTCCAATGCATTACATAAATGAACAATTCTTGGATGATACGAATGACCAAAACCTACTTCTATAGATAGGAGTACGTGGTTCCACAATATAATCCTAGCCGACCTAGCAATAATAATGTAAGGGCACAATAATAACAATATTGGGGTTACAGGGGTACAACAATAAAAATAAGGGGGCTACACTAATAAAAATAAGGGACTAAACTAGTAATATAGGGACCTAACATGCCCCTCTCCTTCAAAAAAGTTTTTTCCTCAACACTTGAGTTGCTCTGGGTGCTTCTGTATAAAATTATCATCCTCCCATGTAGAATCTTCAGTGGGTAAGTTCTTCACTTGATGAGATACTTTGAAATTGATCGATTTCGTAGCTGTTGAGTTCTTGTTTTCGTGACCGCTTTAGGTTCCAATATGATTTTTCCTTCCTCATCAAGTTCTGGCAATATTTTTTGAACTGGAAGATTTTCACCTATAACCTTCTTTAAGCATGAAACATGGAAACCTGGATGCACTCGCGAAGAAGCAGGAAGCTCCAATTTGTATGCCATAGTACCAATATTTTACAACACCTTGTAAGGACCATAGTACTTTGGAGATAATTTATTATCCTTCTTAGCTTGCTTGAGGGACATTTTTTTGTATGGTTGTAGCCATAAAAATACCCAGTCTCCTACTTCAAAAATTCCATTTCATTTTTTGTTGCTCTTTGCGATAGGTGCGCTTGCTCTTGTAATTTTGATATCTCATGTTACATTTCTTCGTCTTCATGAGTCATAGTAGAGCCTTCTTAAGGCTTAATGGGTGTTGAATTATTTTTAGGGGGAATTTTAGAACCCAATGCTGAAATATATGCTCAATAGGCCCTTGGAATCACTTCAAACTGATTTTTTGCACAAGACTTATGCAATTTGGAAAAAAAATACACACATTTTTCTTGCTTTTGAGGAGCTCAATATTGAAACTGAATTATATCTGGGATATAAGATCTTCAATATCTGAAATTTGGCCCTAATGTATCCCTCTAAACCCTCTTTCGAATGCCACGGGTCTGATCTGATTTGGATTCTTCAAGGCAAAGTTATGTCCAATCTCCCACAATGAGCTAATTATGGATTGGTTCAGTAGAGCGAACTTGTACGACTTTCCACGTGTCACTGTTTCCTCCTTCATCTCATGAAATTGATAGACATGAAACTACAGTTCTTGCACTTTCATCCACTCTTTACAGAATTCCAATCCGATGCTCAGAGAGAGATTTATGAATATTTTCCCACGATCACCTCTTTGAGATGAATTTCGAAAGCCTAAAAAATCCCTAACTTCCACAGATCCTACCTCCAAAAATAATATGAATCAATCTCTAAAAACTTTCCACGCATTCTTGGATATTTTTTGTTCTCTCTGTGAAAATATTAGCTTTTGAAACCTCGTAGAAAACAAGTTATAGCGAAAATTTCGCGATGACCTATTTAGGTTAAATTCGGGAACCTGCAAAAATCCCTAATTTCCACAGATCATATCTCCGAAAATATTGTGAACCAAGCTCTGAAATTTTATGGAGACGTTCCTCAGGCTTTTTTATTTGTGCTCTAAAAATTTCAGCTTCTGAATCTTCGTAGAAAAAAATTTATAGCGAAAATTCCACAATGACCTGTTTGGAGCAATAAAACCCTAGAATCCAAAGCTCTGATACCAAATGTTGTGAAACCAGCTCCAAAATAGAAGAAAAGAGAGATCAACACCTTATAAATCAGCCAGTTTTAAGGGGAAACCTCCAATACATTAAATAAATGAACAATTCTTGGATGATACAAATGACCAAAACCTCCTTCTATATATAGGAGTCCATGGGGCCACAATATAATCCTAGCCGACCTAACAATAATAATGTAAGGGAACAATAATAACAATATTGGAGTTACAGGGGTACAAAAATAACAATAAGAGGGCTACACTAATAATAATAAGGGACTAAAATAGTAATATAGGGACCTAACAACCGAATTTGAGACAGCTTTTAGAGACACAAACTGATGCTAGTGATTATGTCATGGGCGTAGTTCTTTTGCAGCTTGGTAAGCCTATCACTTTTCATTCTGAAACATTCAATGGTTCTGTAACTAATTATCCTACATATGAAAAATAATTGTATGCATTGGTACAAAGTGTCAAGAATTGGAAACACTACTTGATGGATAAAGAGACGATTGTGCATATTGATCACCAACCATTATAGTACTTGCAGTCGCAAACAAAATTGCAGCAATCAAGACATTTCAGGTGGATGGGATTTATTCAACAGTTTCACTTGGTTATAAGGTAAAAGAAATGTATTTTAAATAAAGTTGTTGATATGCTTTCAAGACCAATCATTAGTGCATCTAATTGACTAAAAAATGATTCTATTATGCATGAGAGTTACATAGAACAATATGCACATGATGTTGATTTTCAGGATGTGTATGCTAGTTTGAGTGAAGGGAATCAAGTTGAAGAAAAAGATTATCACATGCATAAAAATTTGTTGTTTCATTTTGGAAAGCTATGTATACCACAAGGAGAGAGGCTAAGTGTCATGAGAGAAGCTCATTCATCTCTTATTGCTAGACACTTAGGGGTAAGAAAAGCAATGTCACATCTACAAAGGTATTGATATTTGCCTTGCATGATAGATAGTGTGTCACGTTTTATAAGAGGTTTTTCTATGTGTGCAACAAGAAATCCTAGTAATAGGAATCTTGGTTTGTACACGCCACTACCAGTACCATCAAGGCCATGGGAGAGTGTCTCCATGGACTTTGTTGGAGGTCTACCTATATCAAGAAAACAATATGATTATCTTTATGTAGTTGTGGATAGATTTAGTAAAATGTGTATACTTATGCCATGTAAGAAAACCATTACTGCTAAACTTTATTTTCAACATGTATGGGTTCATTATGGATTTCCAACTTCAATTGTTAGTGATAGGGATTCTAGGTTCATTGGGAATTTTTGGTCCAATGTTTGGAGTATGATGGACACAAAGTTAAAAAAAATTACTGCTTTTCATCTGCAAACTGATGGACAGAATGAGGTGGTGAAAATAACCGTTGTGCATCTATTGAGAGGATATTGTAGCAAACATCCTAAGTTGTGGGATGAGAAACTGCATTACATTCAACACGCTTACAATTGGGTAATTCACTCTTCAACTCAGACATCACCTTTTCAAGTATGCTTTGGGTATTTGTCAAAATCGCCATTAGACTTCATCTTTGGAAAGGATGTTGTAATAAGTGACCATAGTGATATTGACAAGGCTCGAAACTTCATTGAGAAAATTCAGATTATACATCAACAAGTTCAAGAACAGCTTGAGAAAATTCAAAGCAAATACAAGGAGAGGCATGAAAAACATAGATTTGATCACAAGTTTCAAGAAGGAGATGAGGTATGGTTTCACATTAAAAAAGAAAGGATGCAAGGGGAAGGTAAAATTCTCAAACCCATTCGCTATGGTGCATTCAAGATCATAAAGTAAGTTGGTAACAATGCATTTCAGCTTGTCTTGCCTTCATATATGCAAATGTATTTAGTTTTTAATGTTGAAAACTTACATTTGTATGAGCCACCTTTGATCGATGATCAACGAAGTGATGTCCAGCTGCCTTCTATTGAATATTTTTCACTAGAATTCCCAGGTGAGCTCAAGGAAGATACAATTATTGAGAGGAGGAAAAGAGCATCCAAGAGGGTAAGTGTTGACTACCTTCAAGTTGGGCTCAATGGCACTAAACCAAGCAAGGAAAATTGGTGTTGGGGCCCTTGTTTTGAAATCAAACAGTTTTGAGTTGCGGATAGTACGTGGCGGGATGCAACCATGGTAGGCAGAGAGCTTTCAAGGTTGTGAAGGAGTCAAGAATAGGTGGCATGACTATTGTAGGAGCAAGCACAGATGGTAGAAGAATGTGGCAGGAGACAAGCAGTAAAACTCCCGATGAACAGAGAGAAACATAAGACAACTGAGCAAGAAGAAAGGAAGAACTGTCAGTTGCGTTGGCAACAGAACAAATAGGTAGCCGGCCAATGGAGAAAGGAGGTTGGCACAAGAGGGATGAGGAAACAGGAGTCATAGGAGAGCTCTGTTCATGTTGTTTTTTTCTCTATCTCTCTGTATTTCTGTGTTCTAATATACTGGTTAGGACCTCTTTGTAATCTATTCGGTTAAAGCTCATGTTGAGGAGCATTGTAATAGTCTGGTGCCAATAAGTGAATTATAATATAATTAGAGTTTTTTGTTCCCAATATATGTTGGAGTCCAGATTTATTAGTATGGTAGTATTTTAAAATTTTATTCCCCTCTTTCTAGTTCTTTCCTCCCATCTTTTAATGAGTTCAGGGTAATCTTCTGTTGCGTGCGTGTTAACTTGGCACTGGGAACACCAGGGTCTTCTAGGAAGTGGACATTCCCTAGCTACGTTTCCTTCTTGGTCGCAGTTTTAACATCTTACTGGACCTCTACTCCCTCCTCGGCCTCCTCTCATGCCTCCTCCTCTTCCTCGGGGAGTCTCATTCACTCGGTATGAAGGGCGATCCAATCGTTCCACCAATGCATCCAGAGCTCTACATTGCTTTGTGTTGTGTGTTGTTGAGGCACAAAACTCACAGTATGTGTTATTCAGAATGGTGGAATATTTTTGTCAAATAGGGCATAGGTGAGGTGGATGACCCATGTTCTTACATATTTCACAATATTTGTTTTTTTTTGGTACAACAAACTCTGATTATATTATAATTCACTTATCGGCAACAGAATATTACAATGCTCCTCAAAATGAGCTTTAACCGAATAGATTACAAAGAGGTCCTAACAAATAGATTAGAATACAAAGATATAGAGAGATAAAGAAGGGAACAACATGAACAAAGCTCTCCTACGTCTCTTGTTTCCTCATCCCTCCTATGCCAACCTCCTTTCTTCGCTAGTTGATTGCCTATTTGTTCTGCTACCAACACAACTGATAGTTCTTCCTTTCTTCTCACTTGGTTATCTTCTGTTTGTCTCTATTAATCGGGAGTTCTACTGCTTGTCTCCTACCACATTATCCTACCATATTTGCTTGCTCCTGCAACAACTGTGCCACCTGTTCTTCACTCCTTCGCAACCTTAATAGTTCTCTGCCTACCGTGGTTGCGTCCCACCACGTACTGTCCGAAAATAAAAACTATTTGATTTCAAAATAAGGGCCCCAACAGGCCCCGACCACATCCTATTGACTCACCCCGAGTCAATAATTTTTCACTGTCTCTATTTCCATCGGTCCGCTCGGCCCTATGTTATGTTCTGCCTGTCCCCTTTCTTCCAACTATCCAAACAAGGGCCCCAATTCTGGGACCTGTGTTAGTGCTGATGCCTTGAGTTCTTGAAAGGTTGTGAGGGCGTGATGCCATCCTTGCATGAGCGAGTTAGTTTTCGTTGTGACCTGCATGACCACTTCCTCCCATGAAACAGCTGGCAGGCTGCCGAAAATGTTATGGATTTCCGTATCGGCCTCAGAGACTAGTCGTTGCATTGTTTGGGCACTAGTTTTTATCAGCTGTCTCAGTTCCCGGAGGGCTTGCTTTGCTGCAGTTGATTTTTCCTCAATCTGTTGTATTTGGACCTCCAGAACGTCTGCTTGAGCATATATTTGGTCGAGTCCAGTAGGGTCTGTGGCCTCCTGGATTTCCCTTGATACTTTTTGTAGTTGTAGTGAAATTGGTTGAGACTTCAGTGTCAGCGAGGTCGAACATTCCTGTAGACCCTTTAGTAGGTGATACGCTTCTTTCGCTGTAGTACTCAGAACTTCCTGTATTTTTGTCACCTGGCTCTATCTCTCTGATATCTGCTCTGTGTATACAACCATTGGGTCTGGCAACGCGGGCCGGGCTGCCAATGCTACTCGGAGCTCCTCATTTTCTGTATGGATGTTCAAACATGCCACCCTGATGTGGAATGAGTGTCCGACTATATCATTCTCCTTTATCCCTTCTAGTATTTGGCTGTTGTTGACCGTTACTGTGGGCCAAACGTCTCAGAATATTCTTATCACTATCTCCAGTTGTTCTTGTATATTACCCTTTTCTGTCCTTAGGTGCTTGCTCTCTTCAGTAAGCGTGCTGATTTGTAATTTTTGTTGTTCACATCTTTGTTGGAGCTTCGAGTGAAGCCCTTCTGCTTGCTATGCTGCTCTCTAAATTAAATGGTATAGTTGGGCTGTTCCCCATGTCTCCATGCTCTCAGCACCAAATTTTCCCTGATTTGGGCGTCGTGCTTGAAGTGGTTTTCCACTGGCGATATATTTTGCTGATTATGCTCGCGATGACTATGGTGGTGTTTGTTGCGGTAGCTGGTTACTAGAGTCGCCCATGTTTAGATCAGACGACGTTTCTTGGGCTGTCAGATTAGCTTGTTGGAGTGGATTCTGCATGGGGAGCGAAGCACCTATTTCTTCCATAGAGTGTTCTATCTGATTTAAAAGATCTGTGAACGTAGCATGCTGAACTAGGGTTTGGCCAAGTTGGTGTCGATCAATGAGGTATTTTCATATTTCCCCACTAATGATTCCACCTTTTGAACTCCGTTATCGAGCTCTTTCTCCACAACTTTTGGTGTCGCTCTTGTCATTCTGTCTCTTCTTTAATACACCTGTAAAACAATTCCTTCTCTTTTCTCTTTAATTCCTTCTTCTACATGCCTTCTCTGCTCTTCTTCTGGTTCTGCTTCTCTTTCTCCGTTGTATGTTTTTGGTTCTAACTCGGATTTTTCCAGCATTCTCGTGCTTCTTTGCATGCGGGTTATGTAATTAACCGGTACGGGTGAGGTTGATGAGACCCCATAACTAACCAATTTCCCCCTGGCCTCATCTGTGGCTACAATCGTGTGATTATTTACCGGCTGAGGTGGGTTCTGACAATGCTGACCATGGCTTCGAGATTTGGGAAGACGCAACGGTTGGTGGTTATGCCTTATTATGGAAAATTTATTATGGTATGGGTGATGCTAATTATGACAATTATTTCCAAATCTTGGTAATCCTATAGACTGACATGGGTACTACACGTAATGATGATGGGCTAATGTTCGACATGCTTTTCTATCTGATGTGGATGACATGTTGGACACTACCCTTCCCCGACCACAATTTTTTGCGTTGCTGTCTCGGAAACCCAACTGTATTTATTTTTCTGTTTTTGCTAAAGTGGAAATCCTATCTATGTTTCCCTCGGGTGCGAGAGAGTTATTGATACTATTCTACCCTACTGACTCCTCTCGATTGTGAGAGTTATTGGAATTGGAAATGAGTAACTTACTCTTGATAGGGCTTCAGGCGTGCATCGTTCACCCATCCTCTTAGAACTTGGCCATCTAGTTGTGCTAACCAAAATGCTCCTGAAACTTTGATTCATGGAAAATTTTAGGGGCTAATATTCGTAGGTGGGCTAATTTTCCATGGTTTTTCCAAAAAAAAGATTCGCCAATTTCCATTTTTTTATAAAAGTGATTCGCCCAAATTTTACAATATAAAATTATTTTATCTTAAAAATCGCCAACATTATATAGAAAATATATATAATATCATTATTAATTTGAATAATTTTACAAACACATCAATAAATATTTTATATTTTTCATATTAGGGACTAGTGTGATTCGCCAATTTTTTAAACTTCAAAATAATTTTCCATCCTTAAAAATTTCCTTGCTTTGATTTCTATCACGTAAAATTTCCCTAGCCAATGCATTTGCAGTTTCCCTGGGAACTTCTGGTATTTACTGTCGTAAAGTAGAAATTTTCCCCTGACCTGAAAAGTCTTACGCTTGATGTGTCGGTCATGCCAAGATTTTTGTCTATCCTTCTGTACCATTTGGTGAAATTCTGCTAAAAATCGTCTCTTCCTCGAGGCCTTGTAATTCCTGCAATCATTCCTTTAGCGAGTCCTCTTCTGATAGTTGGAGTGATGTTGCGACTAGGAGGCTGGGTATGATGAATTCTATCGGGACTACTACCTCTCTCCCGTATACTAGTTGGAATGGTTTTTGGTTGTTCAGTCACTTTACCATTCTTCGGTATGCCCATAGAGTTGCTGGTATCTGCTCATCCCAGTCATCCCATTGTGCATTTAATATTTTTGTCAGGCCCTTCTCTAGTATTTTGTTGAATTCTTCTACCGTATCGTTGGCTTGCGAGTGATACAGACTCCTTTTATGATGCTCTATCATGAAGCTTTCTAGCAAGGATTTAATGGTGTCATTGATGAACTGTGTACCCTAGTCACTGGTCAGGCTCCTTGGACAACTGAATCGGTTGATTATGTTTTCAAATATAAACCTGGCATGGCAGTCTCTGCCATGTAATTTTTTACTGGAAATGCTTCTACCCACCTCGTCAAATAGTCTGTCGCCATTATTATGTACCTCGCATGTGAGTGTCTTGCAGCTGGTGTAATTGGTCCTACAAAATTAACTGCCCATTTTTCAAATGGTTGTGGTAATTTTATCGGATGAAGTGAAAGTTCATCTCTGTGGGATGGTCGTCTCGTCCGTAGACATATATCACATTTCTTAACAAATGCTTTGTTGTCCATATGTATTGTCGGCCACCAAAACCCTACTTGTAGTACCTTTCTTACCATCGGTTTTGCTCCCACGTGTCCTCCCACAACTCCACTGTGGCATTCCCATAGTACCGCTTCCCTTTCGTGGTCCATGACACATCTTCAAAGAATATGGTCCAGTCCCATATTGTATAGGTGTCCCCCTATGAGTTGATATTCTATAGCTCAAACTACCAGGTGTCTTTTTTGGATTGATGTATATTCCTGTGGACACTGCCCTGTCGTGAGGTAGGTTTCTATTTGGTCCAAATATTATGGGATGGCTTCTACTCTGAAAAGATCAGCATCTGGTAATTGATCATCTAGAGATCCTCCATTTTCTCCATTCTCTAGTCGAGACAGGTGATCAGGCCCTACGTTCAATCTTCCGGGCTTTACGATCACCTCAAAGGTGAACTCCTGGAAGAGTAGGAGCCATATGCAGATTCTTCCTTCTAAGACCAGTTTTTTTACCAAATACTTCAAAGCTGAGTGGTCTGTGAAAAATTTAAATGTACCGCCCAACAGGTAGTGGCAGAACTTCTAAAGGGAATACACAATTACCTATGCCTCCCTCTCTTTTGTGGTGTAGTTCCCTTATGTTGTGGACAATTTCTGACTTGCAAAATATACTGGGTGGTTAACTAAAATGTCCCCTGGTTGAGCCAAAACTGCTCCAAGTGCAATGCTGGAAGCATCGATGTCCACATGAAATTGTTTGTCCCAATTTGGGTGAAATAATATTGGCGCACTTGCTATTTTTTCTTTCAGAGTATTCAGGGCTATTCTGAAACTCTCTATACAGTGAAATTGCTCAGACTTCTGCAACAAATTCTCTAAAGGGGATTTTATCTTCGCATAGTTGCGGATAAATCGTCGATAGTAACCTGTGTGGCCTAGCAGTGATCTCAACTATTTTATCATTTCTAGTGCCTCCATGTTGACTATCACTCCTAATTTGGCTGGGTCCATGCAAACTCCTTAGGTACATAACATGTGTCCTAGCAGTGTTCCAAATGGTACTACAAAGATACACTTATTTAGGTTCAACGAGATCTGAAGTTGCCTACACCTATCAAACATCATCCTCAATAATGTTGCATGGTTTTTTAGTAAGCTGTAGATTGTCCAATAATCCATGTAGACCTCTAAGAACTTGTGGATATACTCCTGGAAAGCAGCTATCATGATGCGAGAAAATACTGCAGGTGCATTTTTCAATCCGAATGGCATCACATTATATGTGAAAGAGCCCCATTCGGTGGTGAATGTTGTCTTTTTCTTATCTTCCTCTGCTATCCTTACTTGATGATATCCTGAGAATCCATCGGTGAATGAATACTCCTCATTTCCCGCAAAATTGTCTAGGACTTCATCACTAAACGGAGTGGGAAATGGGTCATGGATACAGGCTTTGTTTAAGTTCTTGTAATCAACACAGACTCGAATCTCAAACTTCTCCTTTTTATTCTGTATAACTATAGGACTTACCCACTCTATTTCCTCTACTGGGAATATTAATCCTGCCTTTAACATCTTGTCAATCTCTGCCTTAACTTTTTCCTTCACACTTGGGTTCAGACGATATGGCCTATGTTTCATAGGCCTTGCGTCAGGCTTCATTATTATCTGCATCTCCCCCATATCCCATTTTATTCCCTTTAGATCCGCCACCGAGGAAGGGAACAATTCCTCATATTCCTGCAGCAGATTGTATATCTCCTTAGTTGTCTGTTCATCCCAATAATCTCCAACTGTCACTAGTCTTGGCTTATCTTCTGTCCCAATATTTTGTTTCTTGGTTTTTAATGGTAGCAGGTGGATCCTTTTTGTCATCGGTTCCTATTTGATATCCCTCTCTCCTTCTGTTTCTTCAAAATACAGATGCCTGAGATCTTCTAGATTATCATCATCCATTTTGCTGTTTATCTTTTGACATGCTACCTTTTGTCTGTCGCCTAGGTTCATAAATGACTACTCATCCTCCTTTTGAATTTTTGGGAATAACAATACCTTCTTTATAGCCTTCAAAGCTTGTTTGACCAGTTCTGTTTTTCCTTCTAACAAGAAACATTGTGTAAAGTTATCCGCAACTTCCCACCATGTGCTGGTCCCTCTTTTCTTTTCTTTTGTCAGGTACCAAGCCTGTGGAATCAAGTCCAGAGAATGGATAAATCTATGTACCCATAGCTCTTTTAGATATCCTGTAGTTCTCCATTGATCCTCACATTTCTTCAGATGGTTTATGCGGTATGAGTCCCCTTGGTATTTCTCTTTAACTCGAGGTCCTTCCTCTTCCTTAAATCTCGCTATCAATGCTTGCGCAACTCTGCCCCATTGCGACAGTGAGTTGCGGTGGTTACTCCACCATATTTCTGATGTGGATTGTAATGCCATGTCCATTAGTGGTATCCTATGTTCTTCTGGTACCTTATCTTCTATTTCTATTATGAAAATGTTTACATCGTTCATATTGGATAAAGTTGGGTAATCCCTTACCTCAGTCTCGATCTAATTGATTATTCCGATGTTGGCGCATCTCCTTGTATTGGTCTCATACCCTCCTTGCTGCCAATCATACCAAGCTATTTCTGAGCCTAATTTTGAGCTTTGGATGCTTCTCCAGCTTACAGAGCTGCCTGTTATTGGGTTGATGTAATGTTTCCTTCTTCCTATGGTCATTTGATAAAGATGGTCCATAAACTGAACATCTTCTCTATTATCTACGGTCTATGTGTATCTTGGACCTTGATACGGGTAGAGTGGCTAAGTGACTCTGACCTCCCCTTCCTCAAATATCATTAGTTCTTTTTCTAGATCTATTATTGCATAATTTTAAAAGGCCCAGTCAATTCCCAACAATGCAGGATAAGGATCTTTATCCCCCATGATGTCGATGACCTCAAAGTCCGTATATGTCTTTACTCCTGCAATATCAACTTCAACTTCCTCAAGTCTCCCTATGGGCACAATGTAGTATTGTTTCACCTTCCGAATTTGAATTGGTGAGTATGTTAATCTTGGCCTTCCTAATGCTTCCCAAGTTTTCCTTGGTAAAATATTGACATCGGATCCCAAATCAAGCATGGTGTCTTTAATTTGGAAACCTGCAACCTGGGTGTTTACTTCGAACTCTTTTCCTATCCTTTTTTTATTTATGTTCACTCTCTGTACATACTTTTGGGTTGCGTCAAGTGATTCCCTTGATCCTGTGTTCTTCTACACCATTCCTTCCAGGTTTTGCTTTAGCTGCTCCAACATTGGTGTGTTGGTAACAATCTTTAGGAATAGATGGAACCATTCTTGAATTATAGTACTTGAATTGGCTTGGTTTTCATTGTTTTCCTGGGTTTTTTGTAACTTAATACCTTTGTTTCCCCCCAATTGGGCAAATGTTTCTACCGCTTGAAAAAATTGCTTTTGCCTTTCTGGTTTGATCAACGGTTTTGGCGATGTTAGCCTGATCAATTTTATCGGGTCCACTGAACGTGCATCTTCCCCCATTCTCTTGCCTCGTCATGTCACTATGGCAACATTCTGCATTGTCTGAGTCTCCATTATCCCGGGTTTTTCATTTCCTAGATTTGTTCCCCTCTGGCTAGTTCTTTCCTCCCATCTTTTAATGAGTTCAGGGCAATCTTCTGTTGCATGCATGTTAACTTGGCACTGGGAACACCAGGGTCTTATAGGAAGTGGAAATTCCATAGCTATGTGTCCTTCTTGGTCATATTTGTAACATATTACTAGACCTCTACCCCCTGCTTGGCCTCCTCTCATGCCTCCTCCTCTTCCTCGTGGAGTCTCATTCACTCACTACAAAGGTCGATCCAATCGTTCCGCCAATGCATCCAGAGCTCTACATTGCTCTGTGCTATGTCTTGTTGAGGCATAGAACTCACAGTACGTGTTATTCATAATGGTGGAATATTTTTGTAAAATAGGGCATAGGCGAGGTGGATGAACCATGTTCTTACATATTTCACAATATATATATATATATATATATATTGGGACAACAAACTCTGATTATATTATAATTCACTTATCGGCAACAAACTATTACAATGCTCCTCAACATGAGCTTTAACTAAATAGATTACAAATAGGTCCTAACCAGTAGATTAGACCACAAATATATAGAGAGATAGAGAACGAAACAACATGAATAGAGCTCTCCTATGGCTCATGTTTCCTCATCCCTCCTGTGCCAACCTCCTTTCTCCGATGGTTGGCTGCCTATTTGTTCTGTTGCCAGCGCAACTAACAGTTCTTCCTTTCTTCTCGCTCGGTTGTCTTCTGTTTCTCTCTATTCATCAGGAGTTCTAATGCTTGTCTCCTGCCACGTTATTCTACCATTTTTGCTTGTTCTCGCAACAGCCGTGCCACCTGTTCTTCACTCCTTCGAAACCTTGAAAACTCTCTGCTTACCGTGGTTGCGTCCTGCCACATACTATCTGCGACTCAAAACTGTTTGATTTCAAAACAAGGACCCCAACAGGCCCCGACCACATCCTATTGACTCACCCCAAGTCAATCGCTTTTCACTATCTCTATTTCCATTGGTCCGCTCAGCCTTGTGTTCTACTCTACTTGTCCCCTTTCTTCTGACTGTCCAAACAAGGGCCCCAATTCTGGTACCTGTGTTAGAGCTGATGCCTTGAGTTCTTGAAAGTTCATGAGGGCGTGATGCCATCCTTGCATGAGTGAGTCAGTTTGCGTTGTGACATGCGTGACCACTTCCTCCCCTGAAACATCTCGCAGGCTACTAAAAACATTATGGATTTTCGTATCGGCCTTGGAGACCAGTCGTTGCATTGTTTGAGCACTAGTTTTTATCTCCTGTCTCAGTTCCCGGAGGGCTTGCTTTTCTACAGTTGAGTTTTCTTCAATCTACTGTATCTGGACCTCCAGAGAATCCACTTGAGCATATAGTTGGTCGAGTCCAGTAGGGTATGTGGCCTCCTGGATCTCCCTTGATACTTTTTGTAGCTGTAGTGAAACTAGTTGAGACTTCAGTGTGACTGAGGTCGAACATTCCTATAGACCCTTCAGTAGGTCATACGCTTCTTTCATTGCAGTACTCAAAACTTCCTACATTTTTGTCACCTGGCTCTGTCTCTCGGATATCCGCTCTGTGTATACAACCGCTGGGTCTGGCAACACGGGTCGGGCTGCCAATGCTGCTCTAAGCTCCTCATTTTCTTTATGGAGGTTCGAACATGCCACCATGATGTGGACTGAGCCTCTGACTATATCATTCTCCTTTATCCATTCTGGTATTTGGTTGTTGTTGGCCGTTACTGTGGGCCAAATGTCTCTGAATATTCTTGTCATTGTCTCCGGTTGTTCTTGTAGATTACCCTTTTCTGTCCTCAGCTGTTCGCGCTCTTCAGTAAACATGCTGATTTATAATTATTGTTGTTCGCATCTTTGCTGAAGCTCCGAGTGAAGCCCTTCTACTTGCTGTGCTTCTCTATGAATTAAATGGTATAGTTGGGCTATTCCCCATGTCTCCATGCTCTCAGCACCAAAGTTTCCCTGATCTGGTCGTCGTTCTTGAAGTAGTTGTCTGTTGGTGATATATTTTGATGATCGTGCCTGCGGTGACTGTGGTGGTGTTTTTTGCGGCAACTGGTTACTAGAGACACCCATGTTTAGATCGGGCAACGTTTCTTGGGCTATCAGATTAGCCTGTTGGAGTGGAATCTGCACGGGGAGTGAAGCACCTGTTTCTTCCATAGAGTGTTCTATCTGATTCAAAAGCTCTGTGAACGTAGAATGTTGAACCAGGGTTTGGCCAAGTTGGTGTCGATAAACGAGGCACTTTCGTATTTCCCCACTAACGATTCCATATTTTGAAATCTGTTATCGAGCTCTTGCTCCACAACTGCTGGTGTCGCTCTTGTCATTCTGGCTCTTCTCTAATACACATGTAGAACAATTCCTTCCCTTTTCTCTTGAATTCCTTCTTCTGCATGACTTCTCAGCTCTTCTTCTGGTTATGCTTCTCTTGCTCCCTTGGATGTTTTTGGTTCTAACTCATATTTTTCCGGCATTCTCGTGCTTCTTTGCATGTGGGTTATGTAAATAACTGGCAAGGGTGAGGTTGATGAGACACCATAACTAATCAATTTCCCTCTGGCCTCATCTGTGGCTACAATCGTGTGATTAGTTACCAGATGAGGTGGGTTCTGACAATGCTAACTGGGGCTTCGGGATTTGGGCAGACGTGATGGTTGGTGGTTATGCCTTAGTATGGAAAATTTATTATGGTATGGGTGATGCTAATTATGACAATTATTTCCAAATATTAGTAATCCTACGGACTGACACGGGTACTACGCCTAATGATGATGGGCTGATGTTCGACACACTTTTCTATCTTACGTGGATGACATGTTGGACAATACCCTTCTCCGACCATAATTTGTTGCGTTGCGGTCTCGACAACCCAAATGTACTTATTTTTCTGTTTTTTCTAAAGTGGAAATCCTATCTATGTTCCTCTCGGGTGTGAGAGAGTTATTGATACTATTCTACCCTACTGACACCTCTCGATTGCGAGAGTTATTGGAATTGGAAATGAGTAACTTACTCTTGATAGGACTTCAGGAATGCGCCATTCACCCATCCTTGTTGAACTTGGCCATCTAATTGTGCTAACCGAACTGCTCCTGAATCTTTGATTTCTATCACGTAAAATTGCCCTAGCCAATGCATCTGCAGTTTCCCTGGGAAATTCTGGTATTTACTGTCGTAGAGTAGAAATTTTCCCCCGACCTGAAAAGTCTTGCGCTTGATGTGTCGGTCATGCCAAGATTTTTGTCTATCCTTCTGTACCATATGGTGAAATTATACTAAAAATCGTTCTTCCTCGAGGCCTTGTAATTCATGCAATCGTTCCTTTAGCGAGTCCTCTTCTGATAGTTGGAGTGATGTTGCGACTAGGAGGCCGGGTATGATGAATTATGCTGGGACTACTACCTCTCTCCCATATACTAGCTGGAATGGTGTTTGGTTGTTCAGTCGCTTTACCGTTGTTCGGTATGCCCATAGAGTTGTTGGTATCCGCTCATCCCATTCATCCCGTTGTGCATTGCATATTTTTTTCAGGCCCTTCTCCAGTATTTTGTTGAATGCTTCTACTGTATCGTTGGCTTGCGGGTGATACAGACTACTTTTATGATGCTGTATCATGAAGCTTTCTAGCAGGGATTTAATGGTGTCATTGATGAAGTGTGTACCCTGGTCGCTGGTTAGGCTCTTTGGACAACCGAATCAACTGAATTTGTTTTCAAATATAAACCTGGCAGCAGTCTCTGTCGTGCAATTTTTTACTAGCAATGCTTCTACCCACCTCATCAAATAGTTTTTCGTCGTTATTATGTACCTCGCCTACGAGTGTCTTGCAGTTGGTGTAATTGGTCCTACAAAATCAACTGCCCATTTTTCAAATGGCTGTAGTACTTTTATCGGATGAAGTGGAAGTTCATCTTTGTGGGATGGCCGTCCCGTCCGCTGACATATATCACATTTCTTAACAAATGCTTTGCTATCCATATGTACAGTCGACCACCACAATCCTACTTGTAGTACCTTTCTTGCTGTCGATTTTTCTCCCACATGTCCTCCTGTAACTCCACTGTGGCATTCCCATAGTACCGCTTCCCTTTCATGGTCCATGACACATCTCCGAAGAATATGGTCCAGTCCCATATTGTATAGGTGTCCCGCTATGAGTTGATATTCTACAGCTCGAACTACCAGGTGTCTTTTTTGGACTAATGTATATTCCTGTGGACACTGCCCTATCGTGAGGTAGGTTGCTATTTGGTCCAAATATTCTAGGATGGCTTCTACTCTGAAAAGATTAGCGCCTGGTAATTGACCATCTAGAGATCCTCCATTTTCTCCATTCTCTAGTCGAGACAGGTGATCAGGCCCTACATTCAATCTTTCGGGCTTTACAATCACCTCAAAGGTGAACTCCTAGAAGAGTAGGAGCCATCTGCAGATTCTTCCTTCTAAGACCGGTTTGTTTACCAAATACTTCAAAGCTGAGTGGTCTATGAAAAATTTAAACGTACCATCCAACATGTAGTGGCAGAACTTCTGAAGGGAATACACCATTGCCAATGCCTTCCATTCTGTTGTGGTGTAGTTCCATTCTACTGTGGACAATTTCCAACTTGCAAAATATACCGGGTGGTCAACCGAAGTGTCCCCTGGTTGAGCCAAGACTGCTCCAAGTGCAATGCTGGAAGCATTGATGTGCACATAAAATTATTTGTCCCAATTTGGGTGAACTAATATTGGCGCACTTGCTAGTTTTTCTTTCACAATATTTAGGGTTGTTCTGCAACTCTCTGTCCTGTGAAATTTCTCAGACTTCTGCAACAACTTCTCTAAAGGGGATGTTATCTTTGCATAGTTGTGGATAAATCACCGGTAGTAACCTGTGTGGCCCAACAGTGATCTCAGCTGTTTTACCATTTCTGGTGCCTCCATGTTGACTATCACTGCTACTTTGGCTGGGTCCATGTAGACTCCTTAGGTACATACCATGTGTCCTAGTAGTGTTCCAAATGGTACTACAAAGATACACTTCTTTAGGTTCAACGAGATCTGAAGTTGCCTACACCTATCAAACATTATCCTCAATAACGTTGCATGGTTTTTTAGTAAGTTGTATACTGTCTAGTCATCCATGTAGATCTCTAAGAACTTGTGGATGTACTCCCAAAAATCAGTTATCACGATGCGATAAAATACTGCAGGTGCATTTTTCAATCCGAATGGCATCACATTATGTTTGAAAGAGCCCCATTCGGTGGCGAATGTTGTCTTTTTCTTATCTTCCTCTGTTATCCTTACTTGATGATATCCTAAGAATCCATTGGTGAACGAATACTTCTCATTTCCCACAACATTGTCTAGGAATTCATTTTCTATTTGATGTTGCAACCCCATTATAGAGGGTTCCTGTACTGTTGTTCCTCCCTTAAACTCTTGTGGATAACCCTCCATGGCCTCTATATTCATTGCTTTCTCCAGTGCGCCCTGCAACATCCTTTGTTGAGTTAATGGAGTTCTTGCCAAGGGTAGTAGAGCTTTGATGAACCAATCCCTCTGATGTTTCGAATAGATTGGATAGTTAAGTTTTCTAATCCCATATTTGAATATCCGCATTAGATCCCAAGCAGTCTCTCCTTCCCACTGCTTGATTTCACACATTTTTGACAGACCCTGCTGGTGTGTTTGGGGCAGTTTGAACTCCTTAACGAAGTCCCTCTTCACATCTTCCATCGCTGGATTCTGATGAGCTTCAGACCACTTTATAAACCAGTGTAGAGCTCTCTCCCTAAGAGTGGTTTGAAATTCTATCAACTTCCCCGCATCTGGTGTTTGTCGTGCCCTCCATATGGCCTCGTAGAGGTACTAGTGTTGTTCCACATTGTCATTACCCCTCCTAGAGAACTTTGGGTGCCGGGTAGGTGATCCCGCCATGTTCACTTGAGTAAGCGTTACTAAAATGAAGCCATTGGTTCATGGTTGCGAAATGCTACCACTATAAATTCTACTACCAGTGTGTATTACTGTTGGAGACTGAATACTATGCAACTTGCTTAATTCACACAAATTAACAAAAATTTCACTTAGTGGTTGATAAATCACCAGGGGAAGGTTGGGACTAGAGCTACTTGAAATTTGGGGAATAGGAGTACCTTAAGATATGAATGATGGCCTTTCTTGGAAAAATTTCTCCATTGCAACGTGCATCTCCACATCGGACATCTCCTCGAGGCGCGCGTCTGCATCTTCTCTGTCAGACTTCTTTCCTTTCTCCCTCTAGGCTGGGTTCCTATACATCTGCCAAAATTATTTAATGGTCCCTCCTATATCCTGGGGACCCACCTGGATTTTTGCTTCCGTCGTCATCTGAGGCGCCTCCTGTTTGTCCTTTGGACTACTTTCCTGTCTCTTTAACTCCTTCATCACCCTTTCTCGCCACTTCTCAGAGATCTGCGCCCTCCGATGTGCTCATCGCTCCCTTAGCCTATTAGAGGTCTCGACATCCATACCCCTACTCCCCCTTTTCACTGTTCTTGTAGCACCTCTCCCTCAATCCCTTCCCCCAGCATAGGAGTTTTACGCTTCCATCTCAGATTTTTGGAACTCCATTAGTCCTTAATCTACCATCAAGGCTTAATCCATAATGGAATATCCTTCAACAACTTCCCCCATAACCCGGATCTGAATATATCCTCTTCCCTCGAAAAGGACTGGCAGCACTCCGCTGCAAACCCCACTATGTATCTGTCCAAGGTAGATTCCACCCAGAAATCTACAGCTCGGGTCAACTTGGTATTTAACCGATGAAGGGCCACCAGATCTCCGTGCACCCACTTGTGACCGATTTTCTGCAACTTTATTTTGGTTACCTTGATTTGAAGCCTTTGCAACCAGTTGTAGAGTTCTTCTAGGAACTTTCCTCAAAAGATCTCATAAACGTCGCTAGCGGATTCAGAAAATAGAACCAGATCTTTGATCGTTTTTTCCCTTTGTTGTCTCAGCTCGGCTTGCTGAGTGATGAACTGATCTAGGTGGTTATCCCACCAGCTTCATATTTCTCTTCCAAAGATTCGAGATACCATGATCTAGCTCCCAAATGAAATTTCAGGTCCCAGCAACAGAACCATTTGTTGGTGAAGAAAAAGGTCTCTTAGGCAAGACCCAGGTTCAGATTAGAGGCCAACAAGGATTTCTGCTATAGTCTAGCACCACGTCGGCATTTTCACCCTACTCGAGGAGCAGAGAGTCTCACCCAAGGCGTGCCGTGACCTTACTAAGTTTGGGAGTAGATTGATATCAGTCTAGCAGATTAGATATGTATGAACTAGGACTATCTTAGAACTTAAGCAAACGCAACATTACATGGGTGATATCACTTAAAAGCATATTTAGACAGACAATCAATAATATTTTAAAATACTACCATACTAATCAATCTGGACTACAACATATATTGGGAACAACAAATTCTGATTATATTATAATTCACTTATCGGCAATAGACTATTACAATGCTCCTCAACATGAGCTTTAACCAAACATATTAGAAAGAGGTCCTAACCAGTAGATTAGAAATAGAGATACAGAGAGATAGAGAATGGAAGAACATGAACAGAGCTCTCCTATGGCTCCTGTTTCCTCATCCCTCCTGTGCCAACCTCTTTTCTCTGCTAGCCGGCTGCCTATTTGTTCTACTGCCAGCGCAACTGATAGTTCTTCCTTTCTTCTCACTCAGCTGTCTTCTGTTTCTCTCTGTTCATCAGGAGTTATACTGCTTGTATCCTACCACGTTCTTCTACCATCTGTTCTTGTTCCCACAACAGCCGTGCCACCTATTCTTCACTCCTTCGCAACCTTGAAAGCTCTCTCGCTACTGTGGTTGCATCCTGCCA
Source organism: Pinus albicaulis (assembly GCA_034641835.2). NCBI lineage: Eukaryota > Viridiplantae > Streptophyta > Pinopsida > Pinales > Pinaceae > Pinus > Pinus albicaulis. The sequence continues at coordinate 595,577,703 of CM076572.1, forward strand.
CATACTATCTGCAACTCAAAACTGTTTGATTTCAAAACAAGGGCCCCAACAATTGGATGGAGGTTGGAAAGGTGAGGGAGTTGTACCCTCATCTACTGAATAGGTAATCAAGTCTTTTGGGGTCCAAAAGCTTCCCAATGGGGAGGAGTGATTAGGAGTTCATAAATTTTTCTCAAAATTGAAAGTTACAGGATTGGGTTGAAACCAGAATGGTTGCGTAGATCTCGTCTTCTTGATTCTGGATCCGTGAATGGTTCGAAAAACTGATGTTGTATGAGGGAGATATCATGTTTTGATCGAATTCCCAAACAACTAAATTTTGCGATAGGGTTGACTGGGATGCCCAATATACATGGAGGATGCACAGTCATCAAAAAGGAATATTCCTAAGAATATTCCTTTTCTCTGGGCCAACCAGTGGATGAAAAGTGGCGCTATATGGTTTGTTTAAGGGTTGCACATGTTTTTTTAAGAGCCAATGGGAGGGTGACACATGGCCAGCCCTGAGGCTGCCACGTGTCCCCTTAGTGTTGTAATAAAATTTTTATGGAGGTCCGCAGGGCTCGACCCTGTGACCTCTGGCAAAGAAACCACCCGCCACACCCCCTGCACTATGTAATGAGTCTTAACCTTATAGTTCTCAGCGCGAAGTTAAAGTTTATAAGGGTGGCATTTGGGTCTCGTGGAAGGTTGGTCACATGACAAGGCATAAACCATAGCATAAAACATTAACACCGACAATATTTTCTGCAAACGATTTCACGTTAATAATTATCACATGTTTTAACCCTTCACACCATAAGCCATAACTCCGACGGTAAAGGCATAACCTCCAACATTTAATATCTCGTGGAGAATTCACATGGTAACGGTTTGCTAACCCTCCGTGCCATAAACCATAAATCCGACGGTTAACTCTCGTTGAAGTGTTATTACCCATGGTTTCAGCCTTGAGTTCCACTCCGCCAATAACTATCATCGTATGGTTTGGGTCGACTTGTGGCCACCCAACCATAACAATAAATATTACAGTTAAGACTAGCGGGTATGTTGGAGGTGCATTTTATGTGGCGGAAATTGCCAAAATAACTCCAGTTAAATGGAGTTCTCCACAATTAGTGGAGCTTTTCTAGGTGTTATTGGGAAAATGAGTTGGAGGCTCAATTTTTTCCCATTCAGAGTTAATGAAGAGTCAATCTAGACTAATTGGAGCATTCTGGAGCCATTGGTGCACAGAAAACAACCATTAGAGGCTTGTAACTACATGTATTTGCAAAATTTGGAGCATAATGAAAGATGAACATGCCATATAGAGCTAGACCAGTAGATGTAGCCCAGGAGGGGTGAACTGCTTCATCATGCCTGCTGTGTAAATGTTATTTGGTGTTTTATTTCTTTGTTATACACTGCTATTCAATGTTATTTGCTCTTATTTCATGCTTCTAATTCACTAAAATCATCTATATTTCATGGTTAAAATTCTCAATCCTTAAGCAAATTATGGAGACAAGTATGCACATTTTTTATAACTAAAAATATACTTAGCACAACAAAACTAATACCATCCTTTCATATCACTAAAATATTACATATAATACATACTAATTATTCCAAGAAAAAATGTTGACAAGAAAACAATTTATAAACTCAAGTAGAATAATCTAGCCTGAAGTCGTAAACTTTAGAGTCTTTTTTTTGATAAATTATCAACCAAAGTACCGAGTTCCATGGAAAGAAGTGATCAAATCTAACTTACATTTTTTCCCATTTCTAAATAATTCATTTTATTAATAAATCATAAATATGTAAATATATGTAAAAAATTTAAATAAACTTATTTGCAAAACTAATAAAATTTCATGCCAACCAAATAATCCATAAGGCAAGTTCTTATAATGTTTTACTTTGACACATGACATGTAATAGGTGCAAGCACATGAAAACAATGTTTCTGGTATAATACACTACATAATGAATCAATATGGTACAAATTAGAAAAGATTCAAAATGTTTTTATTCACTTTAAATGAACTTTTCATCATGGATTTAATGTATGTATGAATAAATTTAATAAAGGTTGGAACTAAGAGATATATAGTTGTCATATCATTAAATTAAAACAATTTTATAAATATGAGTAGTGGAAATTTAAAGGAAAATTACAGTTGTCTTGTCTTGTTATATATAGTCATATTTTAACTATATAGTTATATTATATATAGAACCATATATAGTTATGCCAATTCATATATATATATATATATATATATATATATATATATATATATATATATATATATATATAATGTTATTTTATAATTATATATAACTTAATTATGTTATATATAACTTATTTTTTGTTATGGGAGATATAGAAATGGTTATTTAGGAGAGATGGAGTGGTCAACTAGGGTTTCATTTAGCTGCATGAACCCAATCATGGTGCTTTTATTGCCTCATGAAAAGGTACCACTGCGCTTCTTTCCTTCAAAACAGGAAGGATATGAATCTATATGGATGATTTTGTTATATATATATATATATATTTTGTGTTAATAAAATTTAATTAAATAAAAAAAAAAATTCTGGTTTTGGAATTTTAATTTAATTAATATTTTATTTAAGAAAAAATATTTTTTTAAAAGAAATTACAATATTTATTATTAAAAAAATATTTCAAATATAAATTAATTTATATTTAAAATTAAAAAAAAAAATTGTTTATTTATTTCACAAATAGAGGTTTACCATGAACAACTATATTCATCATGTCAATTTCAAACTCACAATTTATTTATTTATTGGTTATAGTGTATTTTTTTTTTTTTTTTTTAGAGTTTTTTTGGGCATATTTCTAGTCAAATTTGTTCTAAATATAAAATGCATTTTAAATAACAAAAAATCAAATTTTTTTTAAAAATATTTCACCATATTCTTAAGAAAAAACTTTAAAACCTAAAATAATTAAAAAAAATTACCATAGAATAAAATCATAATAAACATACTACTAGAGCATAAAACTTATACAATGAAATAAAATAAATGTAAAACATAAATTATAGTTTTTTTTTGGTGGTTTCAAGGGTTTTCTTGGAGGTTTTCTAGCTTGTTTTTGGTGGGCTTCAAGGATTTTCTTGGTGGTTTTATAGGTTTTTTTTGTGGTTTTCAAGGGTTTTCTTAGTGGTTTTCTAAGTTTTTTTTTTTTTTTTTTTTTTTTTTTTGGTATCGTGGGTTTTTATTTCAAATTAATTTATTTTATTTTACAAGAAAAATTAAATAAAAAGGAAAAAAAATATAGAAAACCTACCTTGGCTTGAGCCTATGGGTTGTTGGTGGCATTACCGGGAAACTTGACTGAGTTCTTCCACCTCATTTGAGCTTCAAAATCCTTCATAAAATTGATTTTTCCTTGCAGTCTGCACAAAAATGGCTTGTGTAAACCGCGACTAGAATTTTGAATAAAAAATAAGGGCTCGATCAAGGCCTAGCGCTCTATCTAGCCAAAATCTCGATCGAGCCATAACTTTGGATTGAGATCCTAACTCAAGTCATAAAGGAGCTTGATTGAGGGTTTTTCTAAATGCTCGATCAATTTATGTTTAAGCCCTTAGATAGCTCGATGAAGAGCTTAAAAATTGATCGATTGAGCGCTTAAAGTTGCTCGATCGAGCTTCCTTTTTTTCCAAAACACGCCCTCACTTTCCCAAAAAGTGTAACATAACTCCATTTTATGACCCCCTAACATTTTAGTAGGTTTTATACTACCAGGAATGATTTGGAGCTGGATGCGTAGTTAAAGTTATTGGATACATATCCTACAATTTTCTCTCTTGGAGAATCTGTTGTATTAGAAAATATTTCTTGTAAGGAGGAAGTGGAATTGGTATTAAAATCCTTTGGAAAAGAAAAATTTAGGTCCTGATGGCCAAACCATGGAGCTCTTCCTTTTTTGAATTGATCTTATAGGGGAGGACTTCATAAAGTTGGTGGAGGATTCGAGAGTTCATGAGAGGATTTCAAGATCCATGAACTCCACTTTCATATCCCTCATTCCAAAAACTTTGAAGCCTTCCTATTTTCAGGACTATGGGCCTATATCTCTATGCAATTTAATATATAAGTTGATTTCTAAGATTATTGTGCGAAGGCTCGGAGATAGACTTTCTAATTCTATCTCCTTACAACAGTTTGGAATTCTCAAAGGGAGACAGATCCATGATGCCATTTATATAGTGTATGAGTGTATACATTTGGAAAAATCCAAAAAATGGAGCACCTTGATTCTAAAATCATATCTGATAAAAACATATGAATGCATTGATTGGGGTTTTATTTGTTTGGTCATTACTAATATTGGGCTCTAATATAATATGGTGCAATGAATCATGGTTTGTGTGAATACTATTCAGTTTTTTGTTCTTATAAATGATATCCCTTCTAGTTTGTTTAGGGAAACTAGAGGATTGAGGTAGGGTTGCTCACTCTCTCCCCTTTTGTTCATCTTTTTTATTGAAAGCCTTAGTCATTTGATTATTAAAGAAAAATTATTTGTTCATATTGCTACTATTAGGGCCACGAGACACCTTTCCATCACCCACCTATTTTTTGTTTATGATGTTTTATTATTTGGAATGGGGGTCCTTATGGAATGGAGAAGGTATTAAAGGTCATTAATAGTTTCAATAGGGTTACAGGGTTATTTCCTAGCAAGTAAAAATCTATTTCCATTGAATTTAGGGTGGATCCAATTATTTTACATATGATTATTGAATTTTTTTACCTTTCAAGCCTCACATCTTTCACACAGTTTCTTCTGCCTGGGTTTCTTTCGTAAAAAAAATTGATACTTGGTTAAGGATCAACAATGGCTATTGGAGATATTTTAACATAAAATTACAGTATGGAAAAATAAATGGTTGATAATTGAGGGAAGATATACACTAGTGAAGGTGATACTTCATAGTATGCCTGTGTACTATCTACATTTAGCTAAAATCCCCTGTTCCATTATTTTGAAGTTAAATTCTATAATGGAAGGTTTTATTTGCACTCGAACATTTTATAAAAACAAGATACATTTTTCCAAGTGGGAAGATATAAATTTACCCAAGAATGGTGGAGGTTGGGGTATTGAAAATATCCTTTGCTTCGAATGGGCACTAGCCATGAAAACACTCTGGAGAGCTATCTTTGAGGATGGTATTTGATAGGAAATATGCAGGGGTAAATACATTCCTGAAGTGATAGTTGTAGACTGGTCGAGGTCAAGTAGACAAGGCACTGGAGATGTTTTTATGATTTGGTGATGTCTACCTGTTGTTAAGCAACAATTTATGGGAAATGTTTTTTGGAAAATTGGAAATGGTGTGACTATTAACATAGGGCAAGATTTTGTCAGTTCCACAACATAGTCTCACTTACCACAAAAATATATATCATTTCTCCACAAGAGGGGTTTTATACATATTAACCAGATTAAAAAACAGGTTGTAGGATACGACATAGGCACATTATCGTTGACTGCTAGTGATTTTGGTTAGTTTGGAGACATGGAATCTAAATTGAATGGATATATCCTTGATTTAAAACATGTAGGGGTTAACCTAAATAATGAGTATGCCACTTTTATTTGGAACGGAATTATGGCCGAGGGCATGATATTTGTTAAATATGCATATATATACATTAGTAAATCTGCTATGATAGACTCTAATTCAGTTTGGCGGCATGCCAAATTATGGAGGTGGAGGATTCCATTGACGTTGAAGAATTTTGGGTGGCTATGCTTGAGGAATAAAATACTTACTTGGAAAAATGTTTGAAAAAGAGGCTTTATTGGTCCTGGGATTTTCTTAATTTGAAAAAAGGGGGTGGAGAACATTACACATTGTAGAAATTTGAATAACTGATATATTATTCACCGAGATTCTCCTAATCACACACTATTTTAACTTCATGCACAATATAGAATCTCTTCTACCATTGATCATTAATTGCGGAAAGAAAAACAATTGTATGCGCACATTAAAACCATAAACAATCACACATATGAACACAATATTTTATGGGAAAGCTTAAAGCTGAAAACCCCCAACTATTTGTATATTATATGTCATAGAGATCATGTAACAATCATTATACAAAGCTCCTCACAAATCTCTCAGTACAATCTCCAATTGCTACACACTAATCAAGCCCGGTCTAGCAAATCACATGCTCCAATCTTTGCCACCTGATAGCCTGCCTCTACTGCACAATCACTGTTGAATAATGGCTCTGAATGAACTCGAATTGGTCCAGCCTTGCTCACGCAATCCTCATTGGCATCTCCAATCACTGTTTGTTGCAAATCATGAAACAATATAGTCACAACTGATAGTCACACTACTCTTTCACCTACCTCTTCACTGGTCTCCACTGAAACTGTCCATGCATTGTAGTTAACTGATGTATTATTTAGTTGATTAATGAGTTATTAATTGAATTAATTAATAATTAATTCACACCACTCTCACTAGTGTATCAATTAGTTAGACTAGATACAACTAGCTCAACTATGTTTAACTCAATTAAACTGAACACAACTCCATCAACTACCTCAATAAATCCACCAAACTCTGTCACATGAGTTCTAACTTGAAGTATCCATGCAATAGCTCCACTTAACCCTTAGGAATAGCGTAATTCCTTATTTCAGCTCCTATGCCACATCTGTGCACTTAACTGAAGTGCTCCAAGAGAATAAGATAATAGAAGTCCATCTATTTTTTCCGACTTGACCAACCATCCACAAATAGCATCTTGCAACTCATAGAACATGATCCATATGTCTAAAAATAAACTTTGCGCCAAAAATAGCCTACGGGCCCATTTAGTGAAGGCGACTTCTTTCCACTAAGCTCATCATCTTGTTGCAATCTCAACGCACATTTATTTTCGAAGTTCCCTTTTGCTTTAGATGTTTGAAATTCTATTTTAGTGGAACAAAAGATACATACTTATTGGAATGGAAGGAATTTGGAATCTGTCTTAAAGTATTGGTACTCAGATTGCCCTGTATTTTTCACTCTTCCAATATACATTGTGAGGGGTATATGGTGCACTAGGAACTGTTTAATTTTCGACAATAGAGAACTGGTCCTCAAGTTTACAGTTTCTAAGATTTTGGAATGCTTCTTGGAATTGGTTCCTAGTAAAAGTCCTGTAAAATCCACAATTAACATTACACCCTCAACAATGGGAGTATACCCAAAGGCATACTTTGATAAGGCTTCCAAATCATCTACTTGTGGATGTGGTGGAGTGAAAACGTTGGACCTTTAACATCTTTTTAGGCTACATTTGGGATTTGGAGGGGGCTCTAATATGAAATTTGAAATATGTGCTTTATGGTGCGGTTTATTTTTTTCAAAATACCTTGGCTCTGTACTCTCTATAGATATTTGGAGACTCTAAAGTTGTAGCATCCTCCTCCCACATTTTCCAAATATAATTGGTCCATTGGGGTAAAATGTGATGAGAGGCTACTATGATGTGATTTAGCTTCCCATGTACAGTTAAGGAAGTGGAACCAACAAAACAAAACCATTCTAACTTTCCTCAAGAGCTAAAAACCCTTCAGGAGGCAACCAACCCTTCCAAGTGCTTAACCCATAAAAAAACTTGTCATTTTGTTGATCTGGACCCTCATCTGCTTGCATGACAAGCCATGAATGTGACTAAGTCCTTCCAGTCACTCCCATAGCAAGGCATGTCTATGACTATGGAATTTTCCAGGAAATTATAAGCCAGCGACCCCATATTTTGTGTCACTTTTTCAGGCCCAAGACTCAGGCCACCGGCCATAACTTCATGAAACCTTCAGAAATGACCTTGAAATAAAGCTACTAATACATACATTTGATCAAGTACTTGACCAGACCCCTACTAGCCATGATAGGAATTTTGTCAAACATATCACAAATATGTAATATATAGGTCATAAGAACATATCTGAGTGTAGGGATCTCATACTTATCTGAGATTCGTAAAGAAACATTGATGTCTTATCACAATAGTTTCAATATGATCTATTAGGTCATGAATTCATCAACCATTCATATATTCATCAAACATGTCAAGATCCATAAGCAATACAGATCATGTAACCATCATTTAATAAACATATAAACCATGGAAACTTAGCAATAATATCACCATCATAATCAATAATAACACCATGGATATCCAAGAAATTGAGAGGCTAGGCAAAACCAATGTCAATCTAGGAAATCCTCCATGCCAATGATAGATCATAACCAAGAAACCACATGCATGTGCCATGCATTCCGATACTAACAAGTAAATCATACATGTAACTTGGTACCTACAAGAAAAAATCATTGTAGTTTCTCATCTCGATGTCCCCTCACACTTTGCGGGTGGTTTCTATTTTGACGAAGCCCCTCGCTAAGGGGAAGTTTGAGATGCTAAGGGTCTAATATGGGGTATGGAATTATGGCTTGCTTATTTCCTTGGCCTTCGATCATCCATATTCATATATATTCATATTGCTATATTGATCTTTATATTGGTAGGGGAAGGATTAGCTGCTATAAGGAAAGGAGTCACCCCTCTAGAACCATCCGCCATCCATAAGGTCCCACACTCATGCCTTCGCACCCACTCACAGCTACACTCACTCAATATTTGGCCACCTCCACTTATTCGGGGGAGGGGCTCTTATAGCAATGAATGGATATGAACGGTTTAGATGAAGGCAGTTATTGAATGGAAGAGGCAGAGGAAAGAGGATGGAAAGAAAAAACCTCGTATCATTTCATAAAGTAACTAGAGAAGGACACTTCTTTCCTTAATAGAAGATGTTTGGAATCGAACCGAAGCTTGCCGAGCCTGTTCTTCGTCTCTGGGTGGGCCTTATTCCATAAAGAGTAGAAAAATTTCGAGGAGCAGTGTCTCACCTCCTCTATGATGGCTCTAAGGGTGAGAATATGGTCGATGGTCTCACACTTTCCTGCTTTTCCTTTTCCTTCTTGCACCAAATCCCAAGTATGCCACACTCCTCCAAGAGTGATCCAAGAAAACTCTAAGTTTCCAAGAGAAGTATCCAAGAGTATGAGAGAGAGAATAGAATGAGAGCTCCAAAAATGAATTAACAAAATCTCAACTGATAAAAAACTACCAATTGATCCTCATAAGCCTTTTTATCAATGGGGCCTCTAATTTCATCATTTTCCATTATTTTTCTTCAATTTCCCTCTCATGAAAATTTGTGACCTTTCGCCTTCATTTTCTCCTATTTTCCATTATTTTCATAAATAAATGCCAATAAATGTCACTTTTCCTTTCCAAAGCCTTTTCCAAATTCCATAGCCATTAATTAATCACAAGTGATTCCCCATCACTATATTTTTCTCGACATTTAGCTTGGAATACATAACTAGTAACTCAACCCATATCCATAAGGAACATAAGAACCAACCAGAAAAAAGGAAAGAAACCCACAACACCATGGTTATCCAGGAAATGGAAAGCCTAGGAAAAACCACCATAAATCCAGGAAATCCTCCATGCAAATAATGTTGGGTATGTGTTATATTATTTCTAGGAATAGTCACATGTGCGGGGGGCAAGAGGTCCTCTTGTTCATTGCGCCAGGTGCAGTAGGGGCGGTAACAACCCCCCCCTGTTTAGGGGTTTGCAGGGGCGGGTAGGTCCCTACATGAGGTCCAAGGCAGTGCCCTAGGAAAACATTTTTGGACCCTATTTTAGGTGGGCAGACCTGCCTATGGAATTTTGCATGGGTTTGCACATGGTTTTGGCGCATGATGGTTTTTTTCCCCTGGTATTTTGTAGATCCGTTCAAGGGAACTATGGCTATGTTCTAATCTAGGGTTAATGGATTGGGGTTTATGATTGCTTCGACATGTATATGTGTGTGTGTGTGTCATAACACTAAAAGGAACATAATGAAAAATCAAGCTGGTAGTCCTGATTTGGGATACAGGGGAAAATCTCTGTGTATGTATGTTTTTCTGTTTTATGACCTCACTATTGTTTATTTTATATTTTTAAGAATTAATTTGCAGCTAATTTCTTTACGGGGATAAAACCTACATTTGGTATCAGATTTGTTTCAAATTTAAGGGGACACCTTTACTACTAAGGGTTTTTTTGCTCGGGCCTGTGGTAGACCCAATTCAGTGGGAGATCTGTGGGATCAATTCTTGCGATGAAAAAATATGGTGAGTAGTGGAAAGATAGAGATAGAGAAATTTAATGGTTATAGTTTTGAGTTGTGGAAGCTCAAGATTGAGGATCTGCTAGTGGATAAATATCAGTGGATCATAGTAGGTCTGGGTACTAAACCAAGGACAATGTCAGATGAAGACTCGAAAAAGTTGGATTAGAAGGCAAAGATCATAATACGGTTGTGTATCTCAGTTTTGGTATTGTTGAATGTATATGGGGAAGACACGACGAAGACTTTGTGGGTAAAGATAGGGACTTGTACCAATCTAAGTCTCTGATGAATAAATTGTTCCTACGGAAAAGATGTATAACCTGAGGATGAAGGATGGAGACTCAGTGACAAAGCATCTAAAAATCTTCAATATTGTGGTAAGTCAGTTGTCATATTTCGATATTAAAATCTTATATGAATATAAGTGCATCATTTTTTTGTGCTCTCTACCTAATTCATGGGACAGACTAGTTTTTGCAATAGGTAGCAATACAACTACCTTGAATTTTAATGAAATTGTCTTAGCCTCTTTGTCGGAGGAAATGAGATGGAGAAATATGGAGGGCTAGAATGGAAATGCCTTATTTGTACAAGGAAGGTCCTAGTACATAAAAAAAAATAGAGTGGGGGATCTAAATCTAGAGGGAGATCTAAATCTCTAGGAAATCTTGTAAAGGTGTGCTGGAAATGTAGAAAGGAAGGGCACTTAAAAAAGGACTGCAGATCTAAAGCTCTTGAGAAAGGAAAGGGATATAATTATGCTCCTTATGTAGAGGCAAAAACCACTTTAAATGAAGGTGGGGATGTGTATTTGGCTTCTTCTTCAAATACACATGTAGATCATGAGGCATGGTTGATTGAGTCAGGTGCATCCTTTCACTTCATTCCCCATAGTGAGTGGTTCTGCGAGTATGAGAAGTATGATGGTGGTGATATCTTCTTAGGGGATGATAGGAAGGCTAGAATCATCGAACATGGAAAATTCAAGCTGAAGCTACAAGGTGGAAGGATTAGAACACTTTCTAGTGTTCTACATATTCCTGCATTGGCCAAAAATCTGATTTCTGTAAGAGAGATGAATGATGCAGGTATAAAAACAATGTTTGAGAAAGATACCTGCAAGATGGTTCAGGGAGCCCTGTATTAATGCAGGTAGTTCGTATTGGAACTTTGTACAAGATTCAGGGTAGCACTGTTATTGATGGGTTCAACAGCTCTTTGGTTCCTGAAAGTGGAGGGGAAAGCCTAGCGGTCTCTGGAGAAAAGACCATGCTATGGAATCAAATGCTTGGACGTATTGGAGAAAAGGACCTTCAGATACTACATGGTAATGGTATGGTAGAAGGTATGTATAATTTCTCTCTAGATTTCAATTTGTGTGAACATTGTGTATATGGGCATCAGAATTGGGTGATTTTTCCTTCTAGTGCAAAGAGGTCGAACATGATATTAGAGATTATTCAGAGTGATATGTTTGGACTTGTGTTGGTTCCATCACTAGGAAAGTCCGTGTACTATGTTTCATTCATAGATGACTTCTCAAGGAATACATGGATATATCTCTTGAGGAATAAATATGAATTATTTGACATATTTAAAGAATTTAAGGCTCTGGTAGAAAACCAAAAAGAGAAGAAGATAAAGGTGTTGACGATAAATAATGGTGGAGAGTTCTACAAGAAGGAATTTGAAGAGTTCTATAAGAAGTGTGGTATATCATGACAGAAGAATACTCCATAGACACCTAAGAAAAATGGAGTTGCAAAAAGAATGAACAGAACACTGATGGAAAAGGCAAGAAGCATGCTCAGTGGTACTGGGTTAGGATAGGAATTCTAGGCAGAGGTAGTGGAGATTGAATTTTACTTGGTCAATAGATCACCTTCATCAGCGTTGGAGGATAAGACTCCACATGAAGTATGGACTGTGAAGAAACCCTCTCTTTCACATCTAAGGGTATTTGGATGTGATGCATATGTACATGTTCCAAAGGAGAAAAGGAAAAAAAGGACCAAGTTGGATAGTAAATCTGAAAGGTGCATATTTATTGGGTATAAGGATGGTTTAAAAGGTTAGAAGCTTTGGAACCCAGAAACAAGGAAGGTTGTGTACAACCGAGATGTGGTGTTTGAGAGGTGAAAGATGTTGTTAAACATGAATTCCTACCAAAGAAACCTGAGAATATAGAGTTTGAGCTGAAGGAGGATGAACTAGATGTTAGTCATCAATCAATTTTGTTGATATCGAAAGATGGCTAAGTTGACAATCCCAAATTTCTAGAAACAATATTTGAAGAAACATTGTGAGTTCTAGAAATATCACTGCCTTCATTATCCTAAGTCTATCAGTTCACTAAAATCTTTATCTAGACCTCCTAAAAATCACACTGTTGTTTCAAAAAGGCTTATTTTCAAGCTATATTCCCCATCTTCACCTCCATCTCCTCTACCCATTTTCACTCATTTTCACCTATCCCAACAGTCTTTTTCTCCCTTTCAAAAAAAAAGGCTTCTTCCTTTTCATTTACCCTCCATTCCCGCTAAAAAACCTTTAAACCGTGAGAAAAACCCTTTGTTTGGTTTAAACCACCCTTTCTAATTTTATCGGAACCTGAAAAGGCTTAAAACCCCATGTTTTAGGCCTAAATCCAACCATTAAAGAAATTAATCCTTAAGCCCCTATGGGCTTAAGCCCTCCACCCCTTTTCTCATGTGACCCGAGGGCCCGACCACCTGCTAAACCCTCGACCCCTTTTTTCTTAAACCTAGTCCCATCCTTCACTCCCACAGGACCATGCCTATGCCCTCGTGCTTAAAAAATTTAGTCCCTTTCTCTATTTCCCTGCCGTTTCTTTTCCCTCCAAAAGCAAATCTCAATCGTTGATCCTTTAGATCTGATGGTTGTGGCACTCCCACGACCTTCCTCCACCTCAACCACCCTTCCATCTGACTATTCCACGGATCAATCTCCACCATGGATCTTCGTGATCCAACGGACATCATCCTCCCCGGGCCCCACTCTCCACTTGACACCTGTACTCCACTACCAAGTTGTTCCCACCATCGGTTTCAACCCGCACCATAGATCTCATCGCTTGAGAACTAATGACCCTCATCCCATATCGCGTAAATTTCAAGATCAGGGTTTAACAACCCTTTTCTGAGCGATAAAAGAGGTTTTTCTCGGGACGCGTGGAAATCAATGAATGGAATCGCATTCTCCCATTTCAAAACCACTAACTGCCTATTGTCCACGTGAAAACCACCCAGTTTTGCACAAAACTTCCCTCTCTCATTTTCACGCCCAAAATAAAAATTTTAATTGTTTTCTCTTGGTTCTGCCTGTGGAACTCCTCCACCCATGCATATCCCCTTCCTCAGAACATTGTTCCGACGCCCCGAACCCCTGAAGCAGTTTGTAGCCAAGCACGCAGGTTTTATTAAATGTTTTTGTTTATTTTGTAGGTCTTATGGTGGCCCAAAGTTAGCAGGCCCTCTCATAGCCAAATCCACAATGGCAGGTCTCAGGATGACGATATTTGAGGCCAGATAAGCAGAAAAGGGAATTCAGGGTTTGATTTTAAAGTTTAATTAGTGTTTCATGACCACTGGTTGAATCATAAAAACCCCCAGCACATCAAAAGGGAACCCATGCACACAACAAGACAAAAACAAAATATCAATGAAGAAGAATGGATAGCATAAGGCTAAAGAATTAATCAAAGGTTAAGGTTATTAAAGTAGAAATTAGCCTTTCAAGAAACAGTGATTAAAGACATAAGCTCCGAGATCAAAGAATTAACGAATGAAAAGTTGTTAAAAGAGGACTAAGGATAAACATAGAAAAGAGGAATAATTAAAGGCAAATCAGAGTTAAAGGCCTATTACCAAGTTTGATGGTTAAAGAAAGGAAACTTAGGCCAAAGGCAGCCTCGAATGAAACAAAAGGAAGCAGTTATTCCTCCGAAAGATCTAACTGCCACCTATATCATGCCTCCTGTCTATCAAGGAAATTGGCAGTTATTACACAGTCAGAAGATATTTTTAATTTGTCATGGCAGTTATTGTAAAAAATAAAGATAGGCCTCAAAGTTAAACTTTTCACCTATCTTTCCTTAGAATTTAAAATAGAGTTATTAAAAACAGAGAAGTAGCTGCAGCTGTTCCTACCTTATGCCTTGCATGGGTTTCAAGGCTAGGAGTGCATTTAATCTATGATTTAATGACACTCAAACCCTAGATCAGCTCCACCTCCTCATTTGCAGCATAAATACTGCATTGGAACTCATTGTATCATTGGAATTTGATGACTCTTTGAAGTAATACATAGTCCTATTGAAGTTAAGAAGAAATTGGTGTTTTGGAACTTGTGGATGTCTTGACCTGTTTGTTGATGGAGAAGGCTAGATCATTGGATCCCTGAGCTTGGTTGTTGGTGAAGTACTCTAAATCTGTTATTGTTATTTCCTGTTTCATTATGTTTCATAATTCTTTGTTGCAGTAGAGTGAAAGATTTATGCTAAGAAATGTCTTCTGAAAGCACCTTAGTCCTGTTTACTGTTCACTATCTAAATGTTTTCTTCTGCTAGGATATTTTAGAGAATTCTTAATTTCTCTCTAGAACCCCTATGCTTGTTTATTTCTTAAATAGTTCAATATAGTTGGTCTCAAGAATGATTTATGGTTTTCCCTGCTTACTTGTTGCCACTTGAAAATTGTTTCTTAAGTCTCCCTTCAAAGTACCATTGTTTAAAGTCTGCCAAAGAGGTTTTTTTCCGATCATACCCTTTGTACTTGCTTAAGTAATTGTTTTGAAGGTATTTATGGCTATAATCAAATATGTTTAGGAGTTCCCTCTTCTATGAATGCAGTTGTTTGTGAATCTTGAATGTTTCTTATCCTTGAAGGTGAAATCACTAGAAGTGAAATGAGTTTCTCTCCTTCTATATTTCATTGGAGAAGTTTGTCTTGGAATTATTATTTGTTGAAGTGTGGTTTGTAGAATTTATGGTTAGCCCTATCTATTGAATGCCTATTTATTTTCAGATAATGTTTTAAGTCCCTTTGTTGAGAAGTACATATAATTAAGGATACTTAATTGCCCTTAGTTCTACTTTTCATTCTAAATACCATTGATTTCCATTTCATTTCACCTAAAAGACCTTAAAGATCCACTGGCGAAGTTAGATTTTCCCTTTGATACCCCTGATCCATTGACTAACTTTCCATGACTTTCATTTGACTCCATTGCCCAATGACTTAGGGATTTCCTCATTTTTACCTATGCTTCCTAGATCATCATGTCCAACCAAGCAAACAAACAATCCTCAGACTTAATAACTAGCCTAAAATCAACCCTTAAAAAGAAAACAATTCTTACGTTTGCAAACAATTGAGAGATCCCTCTCTCAGACTAGGAAGGATAGGACCTAGAACTCTGAAGATTGGTTTTGATGTTTCCTTATCACTTGGTAACCCAATCTGCTAAATCATAGGACTACAAAATAATGGTGATCACAGTGGGACCATGAGTACATAATAGCCTAGCAAGCCCTTATAGGCTCATTAGTCGTTCAGTTACCTCAGAAAATTAGTTGATAAGCCATAGAGTAGACTCTGTTTGTTTCACCACCTTAGCTAAGTGATGAAATCAAGTTTAGGACACTCTTATTAACCATAAAATTGTTTAAAAACTAAGAAAACCCAAAACATTTCAGATTGGGTCTCAAAATACTTATTGGTGGTGGACCACAAAACATTTTACCCTCAAAAAAGCTAAAAATTTCCACCCGGCGACTCCACTAGCCCCAGTAGGCCTATTACTCCACTAAGACTCTAGATTTCCTTAGGATTGTGTTAACCAGTCCTAAGAGAAATTCATGAGTCTAGTCCCATCTTTTAGCAAGATACTAAACACCAAGAGAGTTTAAGCTTTGAAAATGGTTCTTATACTTTCAGCCTCTCTTAAATTTTGACATTGAAATTTGGCTTCACATAAGATCTATACCAGATCTCATCTAGACCCTAATCCTCCTAAAATAGTTGATGATCCGGAAAATATTTTGTGGCAAACTTCTAGATCTGGAAATTTAACTACTGTTAGGACTATCCAAAGAACTAGATTTGTCCCTAAAAACCTTACAGTCTTGAAATATCCTCACTTTGACTTACCTCATACAAAGAACTTATTTAGAACCAAGTCATATAGTGATATTGACCAAGCTGACCTTGAACCCACAGATTTGTAGCAAAGCCCCAGTAGATAAGCCTCACCTTCTACTCCACCTGATTCTCAACTTCTCCATCACTTCAACTCCTTCCACAACAAATCTGCCCAAAATCAGTTTGCTGGTCCAAGTGTTTCCTCCACTCCCATCCACACTTCCACTATTCAAAACACTCCATTTCAGCCCACATTTCCTCTTGTAAACCCACCTCTTATAAATCCCCCATTATTTCCTACCATGGCAGCATGGTATGCTCCACTAGTGTTACCACAACCTCTGGTTCCTTTACCAAATGATTATCAGTCTAGAATTCCCCATTTCACTGGAATTGAATCTACTACTGCCCAACAACATGTAGATAAAATGGATGATATTTTTGATTACATGGAAATAGAAGATGAGACCATTAAGATGAGAATATTTGCCCAAATTTTAGGAGGAGAAGCCAAGAAATGATTTAAAATCTTAACTCCTAATAGCATAAATGATCTCCCTTCTTTGTACCAAACATCCATAAATAAATGGGAAATTAAAAAGAATCCTCTCCAAATCCTTTCTGAATATAAAAACCTTAAGGGAAACACTGGGGAAAGTGTCCATGATTATTGCACTAGATTTAATAGTGTTTACAATGCACTTCCCCCAAACATGAAACCTCCACTAGGCTTGGCCTTAGCTAAATTTCCCGAGGGCTTTGATCCAGACATGGCCTACCAGCTAAGAGAAAGAGACCCCTTAATCTTAGAAGATATGCAAAGGGGAGCCATAAGTTTAGAGGAAAATTTGATTGAGAAAAGAGCTAGGTTGAAATCAGAGAAAAGAGTTACATACAAGGTTTAAACAATGGCATAAACCTTATCATCTAATGCCAAAATTGACAACTTAGTGAGGGTAATGGAAAGAATGCTTGAGAAAATAAATTTAAATAAAAAAATACCTCCAAGAGAAAATCAAACCAACCCCAAAAACAGAAATAGAAATCCTAATTTCATAAGAGACCCTATGCAAGATAGACAAAGAGACAATGATCAGCAAATTAGGCCTCCCTTTCAGCAAAACTATGTAGATCCAGCGGAAGAAAGGGAAACCAAAAGGCTAGAAGAAAATCACGTAAATTTAATACGATCTGACAGTGAGAATGATGATTTTCTCACTGAAGAACAACAAGGGTTCTTCTCCTCAGAACAAACTAACACAACCTATGAGAATTCTGAAGATTATAGATTGGGGTTTGAGAATGCAATAATGGAGGTCCACAAACAATATGATCTTAGAAGCAATGGGAACCCAGAAATTTCCAATGACAAAAACACTAGTACTGCTGTTAGGAAAAATTCATAAAATCAACCTAAAAAGACAGCAAGTAACACCAACACTATGGCCAAGAAAACTGATCTAAACAAAGATAAAAACATCCAACAAAGTTTTCAATAAAGCTGTCCTAGTACCTCTTCTAGTGGCCCTAACAAATCTGTCCTAAATAGCAGTCCAAATAAAATTCAGCAAATCAAAATGGCTGAAAGAACTATGCTTGACAAAACAGATGCAAATATGTCAAAAACAATAGTTCCTTTCAGCCTTGAAGGAGAAATTTCCAAGATCAAAATTAGCATACACTTAGCTGAACTAGTAACTCAAGATGTATATAAAAATCAAGTTTTGAAAGCTCTGAATATAGGTAGTGATATTGATACTTTAAACTTGACAGATGACAAACCAGAATTGTTGTTTGGTCATGAAGTTGAATGAAAATACCAATAAGGGGTTTTCCCTCCCTTCTATGTTAGCTTGAACATACATAATAAGATCTTGCACAATGCCATGCTAGACTCAAGTGCTTCTCATAACCTTATGCCCAAAGTAGTAATGGAAATCCTAGGCCTAGAAATTACTAAACCATATAAGGACCTGTATTCCTTTGATTCAAGCAGAGTCAAATGCCTGGGCCTAATCAAAGATTTATGTGTCAAATTGGCACAAATTCCTGCTAAAGGTCTAGTTATGGACATAGTAGTAGTTGACATTCCCCAAAAGTATGGCATGCTTCTATTTAGATCATGGGGAGCCAAACTTCAGGGGAGCCTTCAAATGGACATGTCCTATGCCACCATCCAAGTGTTTAACCAAACCAGAAGATTATACAGGGAATCCCATATGAAATACATGGTGAGCAATACAGATAGGCCAAACAATACTCCTGTTTACTCTATCCATTCAAATTTAGATTCCTTTATCTTGTATAATGAAGATGAAATCAGCCAACAAGAAAAGGAAAACAAGAAAGAATTCAGTCTACCAGAACAGTCAAATCTGCTTTCAACTCAAGCACATGACAGCTCAAACTTTAGCAGCCCTGAACAACAAAAGAAAAATGAATATGAAATAGAAACATTGTGGGAAATGACCTTGATGGCTCTTATAGCAAGATAGGTTCTGGAGCAAGTGTATGGATACACAATATAAACAAAGGACATTTTTATAAACTTGATTTTCCATGCACCAATAATATTGCAGAATATGAAGCCCTCCTCCTTGGCCTACATCTGCTAAAAGTTTAGGAGCTAAGAAAATATCAGTCCGATGAGATTCTGAGCTAATTATTAGGCAAATAAAAGGGGAGTATTCAGCCAAGAAACCAAGACTAAGAGAATATAGGAATGTTGCCCTTGAGCTTTTAAAAACCTTTGAAAAATATGAACTCACCTTCATTCCTAGAGCTCAAAACCACCTTGCAAATGAACTTGCCTTTGCTGCCCGCAATTGCCAAATACCCCAGATAAATGAACAATTCAATGACAAAGTAAAAACAGACTTGCAGTCCCTGAAAATGAAGACTATTGGCAAGTGTTTGAAGGTGACAAACACATAGATAATTTTCTGCAATCAAAGAATGATTTTTCCATACCAACACCTAGCTTAAGCCATGAAGAAAACTGTTTTAAAGAAGAACAAATCCCTGAAGTAGAGCTGTCCTCTTCTGCTGATATAAATCAATTTGAAAATCTTTTTAAGACAATCATTTTACAATTCATACCAAAAGGACCTTGAAGTTTTACAATGCAAAGATGATATAATACCAAGGGGCCTTACACCACAAGAAGAACTTTTTGATTTCAATGATGTAACCAAAAAACCAAATATGGAGCCTACAGGAAACAATGTAGAAGAACATAACATAGGCAGTCCAGCTGAACCTAAGATGATCAAGTTATCTAGCACCCTTCCAACTCATATCAAGCAACAATATATTGAACTTTTCAAAGAGTTTGGAGATGTATTTACATGGAAATACAAAGATCTGAAATCATATGATATCAGCATCATTCAACATAAAATTCCTCTTAAGGAAAATCAGAAACCTTTCAAACAAAAACTAAGAAGGATAAACCCTGTTTTATTACCTTTAGTTGAGAAAGAGATCAAGAAGATGTATGATGCTGGGATCATAGTTCCCCTTAGATACTCACAGTGGGTTTCCAACCTTGTGTCTGTTAGGAAGAAGACTGGGGAAATCAGGCTTTGCATTGACTTCAGAAATCTAAATAGAGCCTCCCTAAAGGATAATTACCCCTTGCCTAAAATGGACCATATACTTCAGAACGTGGTTGGGTCTAAAAGAATATCACTGTTGGATGGGTTCTCAGGCTACAATCAAGTATTAGTACTCCCAAGTGATCAGCATAAAACTGTCTTTACTACACCTTGAGGTACATTCATGTATGTCAAAATGCCATTTGGTTTGATGAATGCAAGGGCCACCTTCCAAAGGGCCATGGACATAGCCTTCTTAGAAGACATAGGCTATTTTATAATCATTTACTTTGATGACATTACTGTTTTTTCCAAAACTGATAAGGAGCAACTTATTCATTTAAGAAAGGTTTTTGAGAAATGTAGAAAATATGGCTTATCTTTGAATCCCAAAAAGACACTCTTTGGTTTCCAAGAAGGAAAGCTTCTTGGTCACATAATTTCTGAAGAGGGAATCAAAGTAGACCCTAAAAGGATTGATGGGATATTGAAAATCAGCCATCCTAGAAACCTCAAAGAGTTGCAATCTTTCATTAAAAAGATTAATTTTTTGAAGAGGTTCATCCCCAACCTTGCTGAGCTATTAAGAAACATCACAAACATGCTTAAGAAAGAGATAGGTGTTAAATGGACAATATAGACTAAACAGTCATTTGAACTAGTGAAACAAACTTTCACTCAAACACCAGTTCTCATCAATCCTGATTACACCAAAGATTTCTACATGTTTTCTTTTGCATCTGAACACACCATAGCTGCAGTATTATTGCAAAAGAATACTATGGGGCAAGAACAACCAATATCCTTTTTTAGTAGGGCCTTAAGAGATGCTCCACTCAAATATAACATCATGGAGAAACAAGCCTTAGCCTTGGTAAAAGCATTGAAAGACTTCCGAGTCTACATTTTACATTCTCATATCATTGCTTTTGGCCCACATACAGTTGTCAAGGATATTCTAAGTCAAGACCCTGACGGCAAAAGGGAAAAATGGATTGCTGTTATTTTAGAATATGACTTAGAAATCAGACCTACCAAACTAATCAAAGGGCAGGGATTAGCAAAACTCATGGTTGATTAAAATTTCCAAGCCTTAGATATAAATATGGTAGATGTTTTAGAAGAAATAGAAGAATTCACAACTCCATACATTAAAGAAACATTTGTGAATTCACCTTGGTATGCTGATATCATATATGTGCTACTCTATTTGAATACCCCTCCTTCTCTATCAAAAACCAAAGCTAGATTTTTAAAACAGAAGGCTTTAAATTATTGCATCTTAGATGATATTTTATATTGGAAAAATACTGTTGGAATACTGCTTAAATGTTTGCTTGAGATTGATGCAGGAAAAATCATGCATGAGTTGCATGAGAGAAAATGTGGAGGACATCTTTACTGGAAGACCACAGCAAATAAGATTCTCGGAGCTGGCTACTATTGGCCCACCCTTTTCCCAGATACTCAAAAACTAGTCATGACTTGCCATAAGTGTCAAATTTTCGATGGCAAGAGAAAACTGCTACCTTTACCCTTGCATCCCATCAGTGTTGAGGCTCCCTTTCAACAATGGGGTTTAGATTTCATTGGGGAAATTCACCCATCTTTATCTGCCTAACATAAGTGGATCCTTACTGCCACTGACTATTTCACCAAATGGATAGAGGCCATACCTTCTAGGAATGCTACTGACTCTGTCATTATCAAGTTCCTTGAAACCAACATACTATCCAGATTTGGTTGTCCTAAGAAAATTGTCACAGACAATGTTGTTGTCTTCAAATCTAAAAGAATGGTTGACTTCTGCTACAAATATCATATCACATTGGGTCATTCCACAGCTTACTATCCCCAAGGAAATGGATTAGTTGAATCCTCCAACAAAAGCCTTGTCAATATTATCAAAAAATTGTTGGAACAAAATCAGAAGACAGGGCATAGTAAAGCTTATTCATGCTTTATGGGCTGACAGATTAACCACCAAGAAATCAATCAATATGTCTCCCTATCAGCTGGTTTATGGCATGGATGTTGTCTTCCCAACATCTCTAGGGGTTCCAGTCATGAAACTCCTTTAAAAAGTACAATCTGAAGAAAATGATATGCAGAGAAGGATAAATCAGACCATTCATTTACAGCAGTCCAGAGAGGAAGTGTACAAGAGAACACAAACAGTCCAAGAAAGCATCAAGAAAATGTTTGACAGAAGGACTAAAGCAAATAATTTTCAAGTTGGAAATATAGTCCTAAACTAGGATTCTAGGAGGGAAGAGAAAGGTAAACATGGCAAGTTTGAGAATTTGCGGAAAGGGTCCTACATCATTCATTCTATTAGGGGTTATAATGCATTCTTTTTACAAGAGCTGAATGGAAAAGAATTGTTTGGAGGTCTTGTCAATGGAAGGATGCTCAAACACTATTTCTGTCAAGAATCCTAGTTCCAAAGTTTTCATTCATTATAC
The DNA here is from genome assembly GCA_034641835.2 of Pinus albicaulis. Classification (NCBI taxonomy): domain Eukaryota; kingdom Viridiplantae; phylum Streptophyta; class Pinopsida; order Pinales; family Pinaceae; genus Pinus; species Pinus albicaulis. The sequence continues at coordinate 595,600,168 of CM076572.1, forward strand.
ATAACATGGCATAATAAGAAACACCAAAAATGCGAAAAACAATAAAAGAAAAAAAAAGGAAAAGAGGGCAGATTCAAAAGAGGTAAAGCCCCATACCCAAAAAAGAGAATTTTCTGAAAGTGAGCAAGTCTAAATGCCACTACGGATTCAAAATGATATCTTGTTCAGTCATCTAGCCTGATCATGGCTGAACATGCTTTAAATTTATGTTGATAAGATAGTAGAAACATTGATTGATAAGATTATTTCAGATTCAACTTGTCAAGAAGAATAGATTAGGAGAATATGAAAATGTCGGTTCCACATGCTCAAAACAGAACCAAAGAGATAGATAGGGATGCCTTACAAAAAACAAATCATAGCCTTATCTTTCTGAATTTACTTTATGCAAATAATGTTTGTGTGCAGCTTGTTCCAAATGCCACAACCATGGTTGATCAGAGTGTCCAATCCTGATTTGGACCATGCTTTAAATTTTCATGTTAAATAGCTAGAGAATCAAGATTGCCAAACAATTTAATCTTGGCAGTCAGTTAGTATAGATAGGGAATAAAAAGAGTTCAACAGTTTAATTTGGACTCTTGGAAGAAATAAGGATAGGATTAGATAGTTTATTTCTATTTTCAAAAATAAAATGTCAAAGAGTTTGCTAGTTCAAATGCACTCAAAGAAGAGAAAATGCTAGGAAAAGTAGGATGGGGTAGGTAGAATCAAAGATTGCAAATAATTGAAAGAATGTCATTTCAGAGGAATGCCAGGATAAGGAAAGAGAGGGAAATCTGCCCAATGGATAAAGCACTGGTCTGCTGAAACTCAAAGATTTATTTTCTGATGTTCTGGACACCTTGAAAGGAAAGTTGCCCTCCCCAAGTGGAGCCACTGTTAGCCATCAATAAAAGTTTGTCATATCAGATGATGGCTAAATAAGTCCTTAGATTCCCAAAAAACAATCTTTTTATGAAAAACTTGTGAGTTTTGGAAATCTCACTACTTTCATTATCCTACACCTAACTGTTTAAACTATAAATCTTGTCGTTTACCTCCTAAAAATCACACTGCTATTTCAAAAAGACTTATTTTCAGGCTATATTCCCCATTCTCACCTCCATCTCCTCTGCCCATTTTTCACTCATTTTTCACCTATCCCAACAGTGATTTTCCCCTTCAAAAAAGGGCTTCTTCCTCTTCATTTACCCTCCATTCCCTCTAAAAAACATTTAAACCATGAGAAAAACCCTTTGTTTGGTTTAAATCACCCTTTCCAACCCTATCGGAACCTTTAAAAAGGTCTAAAAATCCTTATTTTAGGCCTAAATCCGACCATTGGAGAAATGAGACCTTAAGCCCCTGCGAGCTTAAGACCTCCACCCCTTTTCTCATATGACCCGAGGGCCCGACCACCTGCTAAACCCTCGGCCCCTTTTGTCTTAACCCTGGTCCCATCCTTCACTCCCACAGGACCATGCCTATACACCCGCGCTCAAAAGCTTCAGTCCCTTTCTCCATTTCTCCGTCCCTGCCATTGCCTTCCCCTCCAAAGCAAATCTCAACCGTCGATCCTTCAGTTCTGACGGTTGTGGCACTCCCGCGACCTTCCTCCCCCTAAACCATCCTCCCATCCAACTACCCCATGGGGCAATCTCCACCGTGGCACTTCATGATCCGATGACCATCACCCAAACCTACCTTTCCGCTACTCGACAGAACTGTACACGTCACTGTCAGCCCCACCTTCTGCCCACGAAATCATCGCCCAATCCCTCTCCTCCACCTGTACTCCACTACCGAAGTTGCACCCCACCATCGGGCTTCACTCACACCATAGATCTCACTCCTTGAGATCTAACGGTGGAGATCGCAAATCGTGCACATTTGATTGCCAAGGTTTAACAACCCAAACCCGCGCGATAAAGGCGGTTTTGCCTGGGATGCGTGGCGTCCATTGAATGGAATCGCGTCCATATGGACCTAAACCACTAACCGCCTTTTGTTTGCGCGAAAACCACCCGGTTTCGCACAAAACCGCCCTCTTTCATTTCGCGCCCATATTCAAAATTCCATTGTTTCTTCCTATTCCGACTATGGAAACCCCTCGCATTTTCTTCCCTCTGCAATTGCTCCAAGCCCCCTCCTTGTGCCTCTGAAATGCAATATATCCCAAAAACGAAGGTTTATTTAATATGTTTGTTTATGGTTGCAGGTTTAATGGCGTCCAAAGTATTACATGCCATCCCACAATCCAATTGAGTGACTAAGGTTTATGGATGACGATCCATGGGGCCAAATAGACGAAGAATGGGTTTAAGGGTTTGATTCAAAGGTTTAATCAGTGTTTCATGACCACTGGTTGAATCATAAAACCCTCCAGCGCACCAAAAGGAAACCCTTGCACACAGCAAAACAAAAACAAAAGATCAATGAAGAAGAATGGAGAGCAGAAGGCTAAAGAATTAATCAAAGGTTAAGGTTATTAAAGCAGAGATTAGCCTTTCAAGAAAGGCAGTGATTAAAGACAGAAGCTCTAAGGTCAAAGAATTAACGAATGAATAGTTGTTTAAAGAGGACCAAGGATAAACACAGTAAAGAGGATTAATTAAAGGCAAATCAGAGTAAAAGGCCTAAGGCACATTTTAATGATCAAACCAAAGAAACTTAGGCCAAAAAGCAACCTCGAATACATCAACCAAGAGCAGTTATTCACTCAGAAAATCTCACTGCCACCTATATCATGCCTCCTGTCTATAAAGGAAATTAGCAGTTATTACACAGTCAGAAGATATTTTAATCTGTCAAGGCAATTATTGTAAAAGATAAAGATAGGCTTAAAAGTCAAACTTTTCACCTATCTTTTCTTAGAAAGTTAAGACAGAGTTATTTAAACAGAGAAGTAGCTGCACAGGTTCCTACCTTATGCCTTGCATGGTTTTCAAGGTTAGGAACGCATTTACTCTATAATAAATAACACTCAAACCCTAGATCAGCTCCACCTCCTCATTTGCAACATAAATATTGCATTTGAACTCATTGTATTGTTGGCATTTGATGACTCTTTGAAGTAATACATAGTTCTGTTGAAGTTGAAAAGAAATTGGTGTTTTGGAACTTGTGCATGTCATGACCTGTTTGTTGATGGAGAAGGCTAGATCACTAGATCCCTGAGCTTGGCTGTTGGTGAAGTACTCTAAATCTGTTATTGTTATTTCCTGTTTCATTATGTTTCATTATTCTCTGTTGCAGTGGAGCAAAATGTTTAGGCTAAGAAATGTCTTTTGAAAGCACCTTAGTTCTGTTTGTTCTTCACTGTCTTAATGTTTTCTTCTACTAGGATATTTTAGAGAATTCTTATTTGCTCTCTAGAACCCCTACACTTGTTTATTTCTTAAATAGTTCAATACAGTTGGTCTCAAAAATGATTTATGGTCTTCCCTGCTGTTAAATTTGGGCAACTAGATCCAAACTCCGAGTTGTGCTGCTCAAATGACGATTCCAATATTTTTATTGGATTCCTCTTTCGGAGAGGTGTAAGATTGATCTAAAGATCATCTCGATCGGATGAGCAGAACATGTACTTTGAATTTATTCCACTTATGTGCTAGGTCGGCCTGGAATATAATATAGACTTAAATGTCTTAAAGGACGTGCCACACACCCCCAAAGATGCCTATATATTGGAGAGACTTGGAGTTCATTATACACACATTGTGGTGGAGGAATTCTCTCTCTGAATAGTGTTGGAGCTGTGATATATATGGACTGTTCTTTGTTTGGGTTGTTCTGGATTATATGTGTAACACGCTTGGTTGAATGACCTACTGGAGACTTTGCTGGTTGAAGCATCCTGCTGATCGCCGTAACGCCACCATTTTTCTATCTCTGTTTTGGCTTGTCTTCTATCAATCTATTAGCATGTTCTATCTTCTTCAGTATTGTGCCCTAATCTGAAATGGCATAGAACATCTGCAGAAATTAACATGGTATCAGAGCATGGGTTGAAGACAATGCCCTAGTTAGCGTGGAAGAAAGGCTTAGCGTGGAAGAAGCTGTAGGTGACAGCATATGGTTGAGACATGTTTATGGGAAGACAATGTCCAAATCTGTGTTTTTCTCCTGTGCCCTAGACGCTGAATTAAGCCTGCCTTGAAAGTTCGAGAATGCGCTTTCTGCGGAGAAGTCTATGACGCGTAGCAACAATTTAAGTTTTCGTAGTTTCCAGTTAAGAAATTCTGTCTAATTTGATGCTTCACCAAATCGAACCCCATGTGATGGAGAACAGCGACCAACATAAACTGCGGAATCTTATTATAGAGATTCTGAGCAAGTTGCCTCACAATCAAGTGCTTCGGCCTTACGTGCAGAACCTACTAATGGTCGCCACATACGTTTTGGAGAGGGACAACGAAGAAAATGGCCTCGTTTGTTTGCGAATCATCCGGGACCTCCACCGCAGCTTCGCGACCACTCTTGAGCCGGACAACGAAGAAGAAGACGGATGCTCCTCGAATGGACGAGACTTCTGCAGCTACAAAAAGAAAAAAAAAATGCAGTCGGCTTTCCGAGGGTTTTCTACCCGGAAGGGTTCGCCGTTGAAGAATCTGAGGGTTATACGCGATGTCAAGGCAGAGGCCGAAGCTATTCGGCGGCGTCTGGTTGATCGTCAAGTCGCGGAGTCGATTCTTCGCTCTTCGCGTATGACATCGAATTGCAAATTTCCTTTTTTTTTTAAGCGTGGATCTTAAATTCGACCACTGAAAATCAATTTGCAGGCTTCTACGTCGTTGCGTTTGATCGGATAAGGTTCTCGTGACAGTGCCGACATTTTTTTTGACAACGTGTATCAATGGATACGACTCATAGCGGATGACCCACTGTTGGTGGATGCGATGTCATACTTGTATGCATACAAGACAAATGATAATTTTTTGAATCAACCAACATTGAAATAGGGTGCGATTGACTCAAATATATGTTGAGCGATGGGCGTGACCTTTTCGAGCTGTCGGTAATTTGTGAAATTAACACATACGGCAGAATGCTTTAAAAGCCATGTCAAATGCCATTTTTAGTTGCTGTGTCGGTTTTGTATATTTAGTAGTGCCAATATGCGTGTGATGACAAAAGGCAAAGAACGATATATTGTGCAGACGTGCACGCATAATATCACAGTGCTTTGTGTGATTTAGGGCAGACGTATGCTCCTGTAGCAAGTTGCAAGTCAAAACACGGCAGATATTCATGTTGTGTGTGGCCTGTGCGTGGTGAGTTCTGGTAAAGAGTGATTGACAGATCATTGGATTAGAAACAAAGTTATGAATTGGAGCTGCCCATAGATTGACCTATGCAGTAGCACAATTGGGTTCGAGTTTGCTCAGTGACAGAGTTTACGATGCTTGGTCATATTCTTGCTGATAGTGTGTTGCATAGATGCTTTGCACAGATGTCATACATTACCATATGTTCTTAAAGTCCTGTATACTCCTGTAGCTTGTATGGCTCGTATATTGGGATAGCAAGATTGTGGAAGAGGGGTGATTCAAGGACCACCTCAAAAAGGAAATGTTTTTCCTCACACTGAAGTCGTATATGCCAATTGTATGACAATGATGAATATGATAGCGATGTAAAACAATGGAGGTTTCTTGTAAACCATAAACTGGAGATATCCTTGTATTGACAAGTATAGTAAGCAAGCTATTCATCTTAAAGCCGAAAGGGGACTGTTAGAACGCTGAAGGACCTTGTGAGCAGCTAAGGCAGAAATATTGGAGCAGCAGCACTCTTTGCAGGTATAGGAGAAAGAGAACCCTGCCTGGTACATCAAGGACAAGAGTCCAAGAGATGTAAGTGAAGTTCATATTCAGCAAGCCGTGATGAATGTGATAGTTCTAAATCTGTGATTCTATGTCACTGTCATTATGACAGTGACATAGACAGACACCCATGTTTGAAGCTGGAAATTTAAGGGTTGACTGTAGAAGTCCTTTGGGAAATTCTATGTAGTGGTCAAATTGTTGACGAAATGGGCATAGATGTAAGTCATTGAGCTAGGCAAATTTTGACAGCCCTAGGAGCTGAAATAACCAGAAATGGGCAGATCTGGAAGCAAATCAAGGTGCAATGCCTCAAGTGCAGGATAAACCAAGGTAGATTGGATCCCTAGTTTTAGAAGGCTGTTTGAAGAAGCTACTCACAGAATAACAGGTAGTGGCTGAAAGGACTTCTAACACAAGCTGAGGCTTGTTGATATGTTCCCCCTGTAAGACAGTGACATAGATAGACACCTATGTAACAGCAAGCATGTGACTGTATCAGTCTTACATTGGAGCGTTATGGTAAACTTAAAATGTGAACTGAGAAGTTTATGCAGCTTTTGGTCACATGGTTGGAATCTTGAATCATGATCAGCAAAGTCTGTTGGATGGCTTTGACTGTGGGAGATCAAATCCCAATTCCAAGTTGGTGTTTGGGATGCCCTCATTTAAAATAGATGTCTTCTCTCTCGAGAGAAGCCGACATTAAGAGGGAGATATATCTGTATATGCTCCTGAGCAGATACCTTTGTTGAACGAAAGAAGATCCTCATGGCTCAGGGTCGTATGGCTTCAGAGGGGGAAATTCCGAAGGAAAACCAAGAAGCCATATAAATACCAGGGTATCTAGCAGCCATGAGTACTATTGTACAAATCTGACCTTGGATCCTTTGAGGAAGTCGTAAAGCATCAAGTCTGAAAGGATGTTATGCACGAAGAGTATGAGTCCATTATGAAGAATGATGTCTGGGATGTGGTTCCAAGACCATAGGACAAAGCAGTTGTCACCTCGAAATGGCTCTACAAGATCAAGCATGGATCTGATGGAAGTGCTGAAAAGTTCAAGGCAAGATTCGTTGTCCGTGGCTTCTCTCAAAAGGAAGGCATAGATTATGATGACATATTTGCACCTATGGCCCGATACACCACCATTCGATCTATTATAGCCCTTGCTGCTACGCAAGGATGGAGTCTTCATCAAATGATGTAAAGACCGCATTTTTCTGCATGGTGTGATAAAGGAAGAGATATATGTGGAGCAACCTCTGGGGTTGAAGAAAGCCCTCTATGGGCTGAAACAAGCACCCTGAGCTTGGTACGAGAGGATAGATAGCTACTTGATGAAGCTGGGCTTCACTCGTAGTATTGTTGATCTGAACCTTCACTGCAAGGTTAATAGAAAGAAGCCTCTCACTCTGGTGCTGTATGTGGATGAGCTGTATGTGGATGACCTCTTCCTGACAGGTGCTGACCCTCTCATTCATCAGTATAAGAGGGAGCTTGCTGCTGAGTTCGAGATGAAGGATCTAGGACTGATGCCTAGGCCTGGAGGTCTGGCAGAGACCTGGCAAGATTTTCCTTTCTGAAGGAAAATACATTATGAAGCTTCTGGTATGATGGACTGTAAGTCTGTGACGACACCGATGGAACTCAACTTTAAGAAGTCGAGTGGCAGAGTTGCTGGGCCCATCCTACTGAGTATCGTCAACTCATAGGGACCCTGATGTTCTTAGTGAACACCTGTCCGGATGTATGTTGTGCAGTCAACACTTTGAGTCAGCACATGGTTGATCATAACATTCACTGGGTTGGTGCCAAGAATCTTTTGAGATATCTCTGAGGCACGATAGACCATGGGCTGAGATACACTGCTGGGAGTGTGACACTCCGTGGATATACTGATGCCGATTGGGCTGGCAGTGTAGTGGATTGCAAGAGCACATCTGGATACTACTTCACATGTAGATCTGCTTCGGGCAGGAATCTAAAGTCGGTAGCCTTGAGCACCGCTGAGGCCGTATACATTGTATGGCCTGTTGTGAAGTCACTTGGTTGCGAAAGCTCTTCTGTGAGTTGTTCGAGCATGTGCTAGATGCCACCGTTATCCTTTGTGATAACCAAAGTGGGATTCATTTGTTACAAAATCCTGGGTTCCACGATTGACCCAAGCATGTTGATGGCTGGTTCCACTTTATCTGGGATATGGTACAGCAAGGCGCCGTAAGGCTCGATCATATAGGAACTGATGAGCAGGTCGCGGATATTCTCACTAAGCCCCTGGGGAAGGTCAAGTTCCTAACCTTCCGTGAGAATCTTGGTATCGTGGAACGACCCTATGATGTGGGTTTTGTTGGACGATGAGCTCTGGGAGCTCTGGGGGGCTTTGGGGAGAGCTTCTCGGAGCTATGGGCAACCACAAGGCTAGGCTTGCCAAACCTTGTTGGTGTGCTTGGACCCCACCGTTATTGAGTTGGTTCACCTCTCATTATCTATGCCCCGTATGCATCCTACCCATTGAGTTCAGGGCTCATGGGAAGTACCTCTCATTTGGCCAATGAGGTGGGAAAAGCGAGAGACTAGTAGCAAATACTGATGGACGCATCAGAGATTGTCGTACTCTCTATCTAGGATGGCACGGTCCAACCACTTGATCTGGGATCAAGTAGTGGAGGTTTCAACCGCCCACTGGCCGCATGAACAAACTGGTTGGTTGGAGACTTTTGTGAGTCCGATAGTGAGGTTTCGGACCTCAACACTTTCGAGTCGATGAACCAATCGGGTTGGCTGGAGACTTTTATGAGTCTCGATAGAGGTTTTCGACCTCCTCGCCGAATTTTGTCACCTGTGGGATGATGTCTTCTTGTCTCGACCCACTTGCTCAAATAAAGAGGCCGCAAAGCAAGTTACTAAGAGACACGCACGATGTTTGAGATCAATTAGTGGACAGTGTCTTCCCTAGTTGAGAGGGAGTGTTAAATTTGGGCAACTAGATCCAAACTCCGAGTTGTGTCGCCAAAATGACGATTCCAATATTTATTGATTCCTCTTTCGGAGAGGTGTAAGATTGATCTAAAAGATCATCTCGATCTGATGAGTTATAACATGTACTTTGAATTTATTCCACTTATGTGCTAGGTCGGCCTGGAATATAATATAGACTTAAATGTCTTAAAGGACGTGCCACACACCCCCAAAGATGCCTATATATTGGAGAGACTTGGAGTTCATTATACACACATTGTGGTGGAGGAATTCTCTCTCTGAATAGCGTTGGAGCTGTGATATATATGGACTGTTCTTTGTTTGGGTTGTTCTGGATTATATGTGTGACACGCTTGGCTGAATGACCTATTGGAGACTTTGCTGGTTGAAGCATCCTGCTGATCGCCGTAACGCCACCATTTTTCTATCTCTGTTTTGGCTTGTCTTCTATCGATCTATTAGCATGTTCTATCTTCTTCAGTATTGTGCCCTAATCTGAAATGGCATAGAACATCTGCAGAAATTAACACCTGCTTACTTGCTGCCACTTGAAAACTGTTTCTGAAATCTCCCTTCAAAGTACCATTGTTTAAAGTCTGCCAAAGAGGTTTTGTTCCAATCATACCCTTTGTACTTGCTTAAGTAATTGTTTTGAAGGTCTTTATAGCTATAATCTAAGATGTCTAGGAGTTCCCTCTTCTATGAATGCAGTTATGTGTGAATCTTAAATGTTTTCTTATCCTTGAAGGTGGAATCACTAGAAGTTAAATGAATTTCTCACCTTCTATATTTCATTGGAAAAGTTTGTCTTGAAATTATTATTTGCTGAAGTGTGGTTTGAGAATTTATGGTTAGCCCTGTCTATTGAATGCCTCGTTAAGTTCAGATAATGTTTTTAGTCCCTTTGTTTTGAAGTACATAAAATTAAGGATTCTTAATTGCCCTTAGTTCTACTTTTTCATTCTAAACCATTGATGTCCATTTCATTTCACCTGAAAGACCTTAAAAGATCCACTGGCCAAGTTAGATTTGCCCTTTGATACCCCTGATCCATTTATGAACTTGTTACAACTTCCATTTGACTCCATTGCCCAATGACTTAGAGATTTCCTCATTCTACCTATGCTGCTCTGATTATCATGTCCAACCAAACAAACAAACAACCCTCATACTTAATAACTAGCCTAAAATCAACCCTTAAAAGCAAACAAGCACACATCTTTGCAAACAATCTTGAGAGATCCCTCTCTGAGTCTAGGAAGGCTAGGTCCTAGAGCTCTAAAGACTGGTTTTGATGTTGCCTTGTCACTTGGTATCCCAATCTGCCAAATCACAAGACCACAACACTGTTGAAGCATTTTCAAGGTGCTCTTAGGCCACATTAAAAATGCTCCACGAGTGCTCCTGGCAGAATAGTAAACACTATTGGAAACCTACATATGTTTGCTTATTGGGGGAAAAAATTCGTGCCTAGGGATTATGGATGGATTAAAACATTCTCTCACTCCATTTTTCCTCATTCTGTCACTCATTTCACTCACCTTTGCCAGGGCTTTGAGTGCGCTTCTACTAGTTGCTGACGAGCAAATTTGTGAGAGCTTGGAGAGGAGATTATGGCCACCATAGCAACATTCAACCACCACTTAAAAACTGAAGAGGAGGCTCTAAGACCATTCTTTCTTGTGTCTTTTCCATTTTTTGTGAACTTGTATACTTTCTAAGTTGAATGCTGTATTCTCCTTCTCATTCCCATCTCTTCTTCTACCTTATTCTATTGCAAGAACCATGTTATTCTCAACTTTCAAGAAGCATGATGGCTATGTGGCTTACCATTATGCTTTTGTTTTTTATTATGATGGTGTTGTTGGGAAACTGAAATACCAATGAAGAGGGGGAAGAAGTAGAGTATATCAATGGCCCATACCATGGAGAGGGGGAAAAATTAGAAATGTATAAAGGGCGTGACGAAGCTGCTTATAATGATGGAAATAAACCCAAAGAGAGTTCAAGACCCTTGTGAAAGCATGTGAGGCATCAGGGAGGGAAAGGGGGCAGAACCAGTAAATTGACATTTTCCTGTTGTACCATAACTTGCACAGGATCATATACCCATGTTAGAAAGCATCATTGTGGGATTATGCAAAGTGATGAAAAGAAGAGTAAGTTGATAGGAGGCAAAGCCTCTAATAGTCTTAACAAAAGATAGAAAAGAATACATGAGGGAAGAGGAGGAAGCACAAAACAAATCAAAAAAATCAAACGTTGAATCCAAGACTTCATATAGATGTTAAGTGGTCAATCCTAATCCCCACATGCTAGTGGACCCTTGCCCATGAAATTAGGGAATCATAGAACACTATCAAATTTCCTTGACCAAAGTTGTAGGAATTACATGAATGCAAAAGTGTTTAGGGTTCTCTATGCATGTGGCATACCATTCAATGTTCTTCACTCACCCTATTGGCATGAAATGTTACATGTCATTAACAATGCCCCTTAAGAATACAAGAGCCCTAAGTATGACAAAACCCAATCCATGGGACTTGACAAAGAAAGAACCAAAATCCATAGTTCTCTAGAACAGTTTGCAAATGATTGGACCTGTTGGAAATGTAACTAGTTTCCGTCTTCTTAAGGATCTCTAAAACTTTGATACAAAGATTTAAGATACATGATACATTGATACACATGGGGCCACATGTCTCTTCAAAGATCTCTAAATCTTTGTAAATCTTACATCTAGATGAATCAATGAAGGAGAAGATCCTAAGGATCTCTATTATTGAAGGAAGCCTCATCTCTATCAGGTTCTTTGTGAATTTTTGTCTTTCTTTTATTAAGAAGTAGAGTAGTATGCATTATTGTATACTCTAGAAGAGTCTTGATTTTGTAAAAATGCATGGCATCATAGATAGAAGCACATGATAGTAGAAAGATTAGAATCTACTTGTTTTGCTTTGGAAAAGATCATTGAGTTTAAAGGGAATGAGAATCTTGGATCCATATTGCATATTATTGTTCATCCATTTTCTAACATCATGTTAGAAGTAGTCATTTTGCATAGAAGGATCATCAAGATCCTATAAGAATCATCATTGTGGAAGATTCTTGGAAGGAGCACTATGACATGACTGGTATATTTTCCATCTAGTATGGAAACAATATTATTGAAGGATGAAGGAATGCTAATGGTCAAGTTACAGTATGAAAGGCATAATGAAAGCCTTTATCCTCTTCGAAAAGGAAACCTATCTTTGATAGGTATAAGAAGCAAGCTCTATCAAAGGATGGCTAGATGATTATATGAAAGCAAAGGTATGCATATTTGAAGTTATTCTTCCCTAGAGCATGGTTCACATCTACAAGAATCATGAAGGAAGAGTTAGTTATGAATGTGCTTGGTAAATCTTCCATATGGTTGAATGATGCTCGAAAGAACAAATTTGACATAATTTGGAATAAATGGAGATCAAGACTCTCTCACACAATTGCATGGCATATAACAATGTTGATCAACATCAAGTATAATCTTCGGAAGAAGGAAAGGGAGTTAACTATGACAACTCCAAGGAAGATATTGTGCTTGGTAATCAAGCCTCGATCCATGGGCACTTTGATTAAATTGAATGCATAGAAGGATTCTTGCACAATATGGAGATGGATCATATGAAAGGATGTTGATCTTGAAGAGATCAAATAAGTTGATGCCTAAGTCACCTGATACGGGGATATGGGGATACCGGGATTCGAAGAATCGGATACGGATACGGTGACCCCAGAACAGGATACTTCTGGGATACGTTACGTTATCTATTATTTTATTAAAAATATATATATATATATATATTTTTTTAAAAATTATATATATATATATTAAAAATTAGATATTTTTTGCACAAATTCATACAAAATTCATCGATTCAAACATAGATATTAGATACTCATGAGTCATACATCATCATTGATACTATAATACAAATTACAATGATACATTGATACACCATACATGATACAATCGTCAAATTTACTCAGAAAGACAAGATTGAAGATAGTAAGATACTGTAGTTTTTTCATTAAGTCATCATAATCAAAATGTGTTACATAAGAACACTGCCAATGGAAAATAGAAATAGAAAATACAAAATCAACTACAGTCTACAAGACTACAAGCCTGAAGCCTCAATGAGTCAAAGTCATCAATCCTCATAATCAGCATCACTGTCCAAATCCCGATCATCATGCTCACCACTGCTCTCCTCTGCCTTTGATGCATCCTCCTCCTCTATCATCTCTGCATCTGCTGGTGTGGAGGATGACCCCTCTAATCCATCATCAAATCTGACAGGCTCTAGCACTGGCGCATTGAGATCCAAGTTGGCCAATGCCAACTCAACACCGCTGTCCAGACCCATATCATCAGGAAAGACATCCCACATCTTTGTCTTTCCCTTCAACCACTCCTCCCTCTGCCTGTAGATGAGACGAAGGTTGGTGTGCACATACACCATTGTCTCTGCCCTGGACTGCTCAAGCCTGCTCCTCTTCACACTATACAAATTCCCATATGTGCTCCAATTCCTCTCGCAACAAGAGGATGAAGTCACCCGAGAGAGGAGCCTCATGGCTAACTGCTGTAGAGGAGGGCTTGCTGCCCCATGAGTTGCCCACCAAGAATGGGGCTTCTTAGCCCCCCTGTCTCGAATCAAATCATAGCCTCCAAATCGCCCCCTGCAAGTGGAAAAATCTGCAAAGGCATCCTCCACCTCATCAAGGGATGCCCTATCCTGAAAAATCCTCCTCAATGCATCTTTCCTCCCCTGTGAGATTTCAACATCCATGTGAGGAGGGAATCTGCGGGAAGGTCCACCATTCAGCCACTCATGGCTGTAGTATTTTGGGTTCAAGGAGTGAGCCAAACAATGTAAATGTGTGCAATTCTTGTCCCATCTGCTGACAAGAATATCCCGTATGACGGTGAAGAAGGCCTCAGGTGATGTCTCATACTCTGGGCACTCACTCTGTAAAATAATGGTCCTCACAGACTCAATCATGGAATCCCATCCCTCATAAACCTCTCCTAGGATGGGTTGGTCTGTATCTGCAAATCCGAGCAAGGAAATGATAGGCTCCATGATCTGAATAATTAGATCTACCTTCTCCCACCATATATCATCCAACACTATGTCCTTCACCTTCTTTGAGGTTGCTTGATCCGTCTTTCTCCAAAAAGACCAAAACTCTGAAATAACCATAGACCCAAGAGCGGTCTTGACCTCCCTCAACCTCTTCAACATGATGAATGAAGAGGCAAACCGTGTATCTGCAATCTTCAACAATGATAGATTGATGTACTCCTTGTAGATAGTGAGGGCATTTGTATGGTTTGTTACAAAGTTGCGGATATGTCGTGCATCCTCAATAGTGGCTCCAATTCAAAGCACATCAGAAGCAATAGATTTCAGTGCCAAGTTCAATGAATGGACAATGCAAGGTGTCCAAAATACTTATGGATATTTTTCTTCCACAATCATGCCAGCAGCCTTGCAAACAGGTGCATTATCTGTAATGATTTGCACACAACAATCCACACCTACACTTTCAATAACTTTGAAAAATAACTCACCCATATATTGTGCATCCTTGTACTCTCCAAGTGCATCCACTGCTTTCAAGAAAGCTGCACCATTCGTGGATGACACCATGAAGTTAATGAGTGGGTGGCGTGCTGGATCTGTCCATCCATCAGAAACAATGCTAACCCCAGATGTTGTCCATGCTGATTTAATAGGCTCAAGCATTTTGTCCACCTCCTTCTTTGCCTTTGTCAACAATGTGGTTCTGAGCTTCTCTGACCCAGGAGGCACATACCCTGATGGAGCCCCATGACAAAGAGCTCGACACATCTCAATAAATAGAGGTGACCGTGCAACATTAAAGGATATGAAGTTCTGATAGAAAAAAAATGCAATGGTGAGGTCAAGCTCTTCCCTTTTATCTTTTTGGAAAATCTTGTCCATTGGACCAACTACAGTTGCCTTTCTCTTTGCTAATTCTCCCCCGCTAGAAGTCTCAAAAGGGAACTTGCTGCTGCTTTTCCTCAAGAATGGAAGGGGGTCATCAGTCTTGGATTTTTTTGATTTTGCTGCCACATTTGCCTCACCAATACTCGCCTCTTTCTCCAATTTCTTCCTATTTGGCGATTCAATTGTTGTACAACATTTAACGCCACAACCTGGAATACCCAACAAATGAGCTTTCACACGGAAATATGTGCCATTGAAATGGCCATTGCAAAAATTGCATTTCCATGAACAATTTCCTCCTCCCTTTTTTGTTGCCCCTTCCTCTCTTGTCGCATATTTCCACAATGGGTATTTGGGGTCAACAATTTGTTTTCCCTGCACATTTGAAGCTACTGTTGCAGCCCCACTTCCAATGGATGGAATACTTGCAGACCTTGATGAAAGAGGGACAGGAGGGGCATCTCCAATGGAGACATTCTTCCCCTTTCTTTGCCCCTGTCTTGCTGCCTTTGATTGAGCCATGAATACTGTAAAAAAATAAACAAAAACAACTAAATATATAAAACATATGCACATGCAAACATTAACAACAAACTAAATGCAAAATATAGAGGGACAATGCACTTACCGGATGCTCGAATCTCTTCGAAAGAACTCCCTTTCTCCTTGCTCACACTTGCTCCTTGCTCACACTAGCTCTCCTTCTCACTTCACAAATGAAATGGATGACAAAATAAAGAGGAAAAACCACACTTTATAAAAAAAATAGCGCGATTTTGCTTGCCGCGGGCCCGGCTGTACGGGATACAACGTATCCGACAGGGTACGGTCGGGATACGGCGTATCCCTTTTCGGACACGCCGTATCTCGACCGTACCCCGTATCCTTTGAATTGGGGCCGAATCCGGTACGGGTAGGTGTCCGATACGGGGATTCGAGGATTCGATGGCATTTTAGGAGTATCCGGTGACTTAGGTTGATGCTTAGATAAGAAGGGCCATCATGACAAGGTAAATTTGATATTTAATATTTTACTATTGGTTATCTTGTTAACATATTGTTTTGCTACCTAGTAGGATATTGTAGGACTACATGATGATAGTTGAGTCAAGTTCAACTGTGGGTGTTGAACTCAATTGAATGAACATATGAATTGAATATGCGGTATTGGAAATTAAGTCAAGGTGTTCACATTATCACCTTGGGATTGAAAGGTAGCAGTGTAAGAAGATAACCTGGGGATCATGTTTCTACATCAACAAGGATCACTTTCATATTTAAAGAGAGTTATGGCTAGCTTGAAGTTTGACAAGGCTCAACATAATGCCTTCATTGATGATGATTGGAGGAAAGTGATGTGTTAAGTTGATGGCTTGAACCCTGTCACAAGATTAAAGGAAGTGGATGGCGCCATAATATCCAAGAAGGAAGGAAGTTCATGAAGGAAAGAATGAGCCATGTAGCTATCTCCATGAAGAACTAGTTGTTGATACATTTATGAAGACAAGCTATAAAGCTTGTCTTGATGACTTCCCAAATTGGAAGAAAGTCAGAGATCTCCTCTATGTTTGAGAGGGAGAAAAGGAGTCTCTTTAAATAGGAGCAAGGATATATTCCCTAATCAAGAGGGAATGGGGATATACTCTCTGGTTGAGATGGAGTGATGATGGATATCACATTTGTATTCTCTTCTTCATGTGTCATGCACTTGACCAAGACTAATAGCCGTAATTCTAAGTGAAGGCCATGGAAGGAGAATGGTGAATGGAGGATTGGATAAGCATCTGTGATTTCCTTGAGGATAAAAAATCCAAGATAGGAATGAACCAACACTCTTTGAGGATTGGACAGGAATCCAAGACAAGAGTGGCCGAAGAGGAATGATATTCTTTGAGGATTGGGAATCCAAGATAAGAATATTCCTTAAAGGACATACCTAGTGAACATTCGAATGGGGTATGTGCCTTGAAGAGGTAGTGTGGTATCTCACGTGAAACCTCCCAAAATTATGCTCTTGTATATGAGAGAGCTTGTCAAAGTTAAGGCCTTGCTATGTTGATAATGTTGGTCATGATGTTGATGCTTAAAGATAGCTTACCAATCCAACTCTTCTTATGAGAACTCTTCAGTTTGAGAATGATGTTGTACTGGTTGTACAATTATGAATACCTCCCTAGTTAAAAGGGAGTGTTGGAAATGTAACTAGTTTTGATCTTCATAATTGTCATTGTACTCATGTCAATATGTATATCTTATGTAACAAGCAAAAGAAGAAAGAAAAATTATTATTGAAGAGCATGGGTTTCATGCTTCTTGTTGATCGTCTTCTAGGTAAAAGCATGTTCTTCATGCTTCTAGGGTTTGTTAGGTCATAATATTTATCGTCATGGGTCAAGAGAGTCAATGTTATGATTATAAGACCCATCTAGGCAAGATGTACCTTGTAAAAGAATTTATTTTGAGTCTAGAAAGTCCTGGAAACCTCCAAAGTACAAGTCGGCCCTGGTAGCTTCAAGTCGGCCTGAAGGAAGGTACTCAAACCCCTCAGATGTGTATAAATACAGGCAACTTTGACCTCATTTGGAACTCACTCACTCACAAGTTCGAGCTCTCAAGAAAAGTTTGATCTAAAGCTAAGAAGACTAAGAAGACTAAGAAGGCTAGAGCAAAGATCAAGGAAGAAAAATTCTTGAATATTTGTTTTTGGGCTTTATCTCTCTCACACGTGCGAAAAATTAGGGTTTCTGAAACTTCCAGAAAGGCCAAAATTGCAAGTCCGAATTGTAGAAGAACAAATTGCAGGATCGAGTTTCTAAAAGAGCGAATATTCTGATTTGACCTCATTAACTTTGAGAAACATTGTCATGCTCAAAGGAAGATCTCTTGAAAAATTGTCCTAGGGTTTTTGCAGCAACTACAAGACTGAAGTTGCAGGTCGAAGTTGGGGGTCAAAGTTGAAGCTGGAAGCAGGTTGAAGTAGGGTTGAGCCTTGTTGATTTGATCCACTTAGAAGGGCTTCTTGGAGGGCTGACTTGGTGTTTGGAGGAGGATTTGGTCTAGGGTTTGGGTCTTGGTTGTTTCATTTGAAGCAAATTCTATAAGAAGAGAAGGTATTTTCTTGGCTTCGAGCCTAATTTTTCCTTGGCTTGGAGCCTAAGTTTTGTGTCCATTATCTTTATTGTTTGCTCTTGATATTTGTTTGATGAAAAGATCTAATAAAGAAACGCAAGAAGATAAATAAAAGTTTGCATGTAAATATTAAGGAATAAGGAGAAATTGAATTAATAGCTGCTCTACTGCACTTTCCAACAGGACCAAATATGGGCCATTCGTTGTATTTGATGGTTGGAAAATTTTTAAAAGCAAGCTACTGGTAAATGTTATTGGTGTGTCGACTAATGGTATAGTCTTGCTTACATCCCACGACTAATCAAGTCATTAGAAGACCAATATTAATATTGAAAAACCCTTAATTAAAACCATTCCAAAGGTCTAGTTGTATAATGTCATTCAAGTCATTACTAATAGTGTTGCTAATTGTAACACAGTGGGAGAAATCAGTGATAATTTTTATCCTAACATATTTTGTTTTAAGTGTTTGGTTCATGCATTAAAGCTCTTGATGCATGATATTATTAAGTTGAAGGAGCATGATTATATATGGATTGGTGCACTATACAAGAAAGGGAAGAGTATGATAAAATTTATTACCATAGTCGTTCCCACTACATTTTTTGCAACTGCTCTAAATTGGAGCTACTTAAGATTGCAAAGACCTGATTTGCTAGCTATCACCCTACCTTCAACCATATTTTGAAGATAAGTTGGGCATTGGCTACTATGGTCTCAAGTGATTCATGGCATGGTTTGAAAGACAACTACATCTACATTTGACAAACATGAATTTCAAGAAGTGGAGGGCAATGTTCTTAATGGTTGGTTTTGGGCACAAGTTCAGTATATTTTGTAGTTTACCAAGCCTGTTTAGAATTTCATTTGATTTACAAATACAAATAAACCAATGGATGTCAATTGAAGTTATCTCAAGTGGTTGGGAGGAAAGAATGGAACCCTCCCCGCCCAAGTTCAATTCTTGCAAGCGACATGTGTTGTTTTTTGTGTCTGCGCTGCTCCCTTCAACTTCCAGCTCTGCCTCTGCTCCATCTGTGATTCTCTGCACCAACTGCTCCACTTGTCCCGCTACTGTATTAAGGCTCCCGTAGCACAGATGTGATCCAAGAGTTGGGCTACTCAAGGATCCCGCCACCACTCTGTAGCTTCTCTACAGATCCATGTCGCCCCACTTTCGTGGTTCATGAGCGCTCATGGCTACGTCATCTTCAGAGCCATCGTCCGCCACAGCAGCCTTGGAGCTAGAAGCTTCCTTGTCTTTTTTCTTCACAGGACAATTTTTGGCGAAACGTCCTAGTTCGCCGCACTGGAAACACTTGATTTTTGATAGATCCCACTTCTTTCTCCCTTGCTGCCTCTTTGATGCCAAGGCTACATCTTCCTCTTCTTCCTTCTTTACTTTACTTGACCAGGTGTTGAACTGCCTCTTGGTGATCCAACAAATTTCTTCTTGTCGGAGGATCGCCCACATATTGTCCTAGTTGGGAAGGTCCGCTTTGCCCAAGAGACTTTGGACAAAAGTCTATTAGTTCTCTGTGATAGCATTTAGGGCCGTCCTCACCATAACATCATCCTCCACCTTCACCCCCATGCCAGTTAGTTGATCCCGGATTGCTTGAAGTCTGGACAGAAAAGGATCGGTCTCCTCTCCCTTGGCCAACATGAATAACCTCAGTTGGTTCTCCAGAAGCATCTTCCTCTGGACAGACCCTCCTTCATACAGTGTGGTCAGAGCCACCCACATATCATGTGTTGTTGTCTTCTCGGCTATGTGAGGGACCACATGATCTTTGACCACGTCCATGATGAAGCGCTTGGCGTGTGCTGCTGCTTCTTCATGCTTCTCTAGGAGCTTCGCATCAGTTGGCGTGGCCAGGGCTTTCTCTGCATGCCCCCTCAGACCGTATGCCTCCATGACTACCAAGATTCTGGCCTTCCCGATTGCAAAGTTGGACAAGCCGTCCAACCTATCCTGATCACGTAGTCTGTGAGGTGCCATCTGCTCAGTAAATCTGTCGGAACAAATCCTCTTCTCTATGCTAGAGACTCAGATCTAGGGTCCTTGGCGAGAAAGGCACCCTCTGCTCTCTCTGACAACTGACTTCCTCTCTTAGAAGTCTGTCAAATAAAAAATGAATCAGCTCTCTTCGATCCTCTAATCGATCTGCAGATTTCTATGGCTGCAAATCTTTTGAGACAGTGTTCTCTGTTAAATTTTCGGTGCCAGCGGACATGTGGTTCCCTAAGGCTTTGATGTTTTGCCTAGGGAAAACTGTCCACTCTAATGTACTTCTTCTCCTAAAGTAACTTTATAAGTGGTAAAGCCAATTTAATTTAAAAGTGACTTTATAAGTGATAAAGTTACATTTTAATTTTAAAGTGACTTTATTAAAGTCAATGAAGAATTAGAAAGTGAAAAAGTGACTATGGAAATAAAAGGCTAAGTGGGTCTTTATTTAAGTGGGTGAGTTAAAAAATAGAAAGTGAGAATTTAATGCACATTTATTCTCATCCTTTGATCTAAATGAATCTGAGCCATTAGATCTTAGGGTTGTCCAAAAAGTCATTTAGGGTAAAAGAGAGAAGAAGAAAAGATCATTCATTCTTTCATGAGCATTTGAGAGAAGACAAGAGAGAGAACAAAGAGAAATTTCTAAGCAGAGAGGAGGTGGAGAGCAGCAAATCCATACAGTAGCTTGGCACACATCCCAAGACAACAAATCTGTACAACTTTATTGGCATGCATCCCAAGACATAAATCCGTACAACAGAGTTTAGGCACGTTTTCTAAGGAGTACGACACAGATTTTGAGGAGGAAAAGGACAGCAAGCAGAGGCACGAATTTCAAGGCAAGCTGGGCACGAATTTTGAGGCTTGTTGTACCTTTTCCATACAATTCGTACAGTTCCGTACAGGCTATTTTGGGCACGAAAATCGAAGCGACCATACAACATTTAATGCTGTAAATTTTTTGTTGTTTTTCTATTCGCTGTTGGCACGATTTTCGAGGCAGAAGTTTAGCACAGAAATCGAGATAAGTTGGATTTTGTGAATGCGATAATTTTTCCTTTTTTTTCAGTTTCTCTGTAAAGTTTTTCAGAAATAAAGAAGAGCTCTCAAATTGGTTTTCTCCAAGAGTTGTAGGGGGTTTTTCCAGGGTCACATTGACCAACAATCACTGTATCATTATTTGTGTGGGGCTGTTATATTTTTCAGTGCATTTATTTTTGCATTTTCCAGCAGTAGTAAAATCTCCAAATTTGTATTTTCAAAAATAATTGTCAGTTCCAGATTTCAGTGTTTTTATCATGCTTGGATTTAACATTAAATGCATGGAGTGATAAGGGAAAACTGATAACCAGAGTGGGGATTGAAATTTTACATGGTATCAGAGCTTGGTTGACTGGAAATTGCATTTTGGAACAACAGTGTGAAGATTACAGCAAGCTGATTTTTACACAGAAAACAGAAAACCTTTACCCAAATTTGAAATTTCATTTTGATAGGACAGTGAATCATGTCTTTGGGTTCGAGGGTTGAAGACAGGTTAGATGGGCAGAGTAAATACAGTGCATGGAGGGAGAAAGTCCAAAGTATCTTTGAGACGCAGAGGTCTGGGGCATTATGGTACATACCACACAACACCCAGTAGCAGTTCCTGCTGACCCTGTACAGTTAGCAGAGTTAAATAAAAAGAATGTTAAGGCCAAAACACTGATTTTGGATGGAGTCAAAGATCATGTCATTCCTCATGTGAGAGGAAAGACTTATTGTAAATTTTTGTAGATGTTCTATGCTTGATGCAACTTTACTTTTATACCCAATATCAAACAGCAATCACATGAACAAGCAAGTAAAATGGTGATAGAACATACCAATAGATCGACAAAAGACAAGCCAAAAATACACTTAACTTGATCAGCAAAATATGTGTTGTGGTGCGTTATGGCGGTCAACAGGATGCTTCAACCTGCAAAGTATCTACATGGTCAACCAACTAGAATGTGTCACACAACCCTCTCGAACATCTCTATAACAGTCAACCCAAAGTCAACAAAATTCAACAATGTCCAGTCAACAATCAACGCAAAACAGCAGCAGCAAAAGGTCAACGCAGGTCAGTCAAAGTCATCATCCAGCGTCGATTTCTATGCCAGAAAATGCGGACTGCAGAAATCGGAATTTATAAAGAGTTTGAGGTCAAGTTGACCAAAGTCAACGTTGGTCAAATCTACGCTGAAACCCTAGGTCAAAACCAGAAAATCCCTTGCTGCATTTTCCCACGTGTGAGAGAAGAAGAGCCTCCAAGATGATGATTGAACCAATCAGATGATGAGAGAGAATGTGTGATGAGTGATGGTGAAAATGACTTCCAACATTGACCTATATATATCCATAAGTGAGGGTGTGTGACACATCTGTTGGGGCTTCAAGCCTACATTACAATTCTGGCCGACCCTGCACATAAGTGTAATTAATTCAAAATAAATGTTCTACTCATCGGATCAAGATGATCTTTAGATCGATCTTGCACTTCTCCGAAAGAGGAATCCAATAAAAATATTGGCATCTTCATCTGAGCATCACAACATGGAGTTTGGAACTAGTTGTCCAAAATTACACTTATGCACATGAGATGTGGACTGCCTTGACCGGCCTTTACTAGAGCTCAAATGAGAATAGGAAGATGGTCCTAAAGGAGAAACCGAAGGCCACAAGAAGGGCTAAGACTGACAGTGCTACAGGATACCTCACCAAGATCACTTCGAAGAAAGATGAGTTGGAGTCGTAGGAGAGACCATTGCACCCACTGAGTTGGTGAGGATAGCTTTGCATGGACTTCCCAAGTCTTGGGAGAGTTTTGTAAATGGTGTTGTTGCACGGGAGAACCTTCTCGGATGGGAAAGGTCGTGGGATGATTGCATTCAGAATGAGATCAGAAAGAACCATCTAGGGGCAGCGAAACAAGGGGAGGAGGATGACAATGTGGCATTATTGGCAAGAGCTAGGTTGCGAGGAAGCTTCAAACCCCCTTCGCTCCCGTTTCCGAAACGCGCTCCATGCAAAGCGTTTCGGAAGGGAGCGTTTCGGAAACGCTCGGAAACGCGCTCCAGAAAACACTTCCTGAGGGGAGCGTTTTCAGGAGCGCGTTTCCGAACCTGTTGAACCGTTCCCTGTCTTTTCGGGAGCGTTTCAGGAAGCATTCGGGAGCGAACGCTCCCTGAGCGCTTCCGACGTTTAAAAAACGCTTCGGGAGCGTTTTTTAAACGCCGGAAGCGCTCGGGGAGCGTTCGCTCCCGAACGCTCCCCGGAACAAAAAACGCTTCCTGCCGCGCGCAAATTTTTTTAAGTGAAAAATCGATTTTTTTATAATGGGGGGGGTTTCATTTTACATTTTATTGTTTGTTGAGTTGAGAGAGAGAGCAAGAAGGAGAGCAAGGAGAGCGCAAGGCTGACAGGAGAGCAAGGAGCAAGGTTGACAGGAGAGCAAGGAACAAGGCTGAGAGGAGAATTGCAAGAAAGAGGTAGGCTTTCTAATCCAATTTAGTATTTTCTAGGATGAATTTGTAGATTGTTAAATTGTTTAAAAATGAAAACTTGAATTTTTCTTGAATGTTGAATTTTATTGGATTTAAAACTTAAAAAATGAATAGTTTTTTTCCTTTGTTGCATTTCCTATTCCCATTTGGCATTTTTCCATTTGTTTTGCAGGCTAGAAACTTGAAACTTGTTTCCATCATGGCTATATGGCTAGGAATTTTCCTCATGTTGGTTCCTTTCTTTGTGATAATGGTGTTGGAGAGTGCTAGAAGAAAGAGGCAAATCAGAGAAGAGGAGGATGAAGAGGAGGGTTATGGTGGATCCGAAGAAAATCCTGAAGAGGAGGAGGATTATGCTGAGGAGGAAGTGGGGAGTGGAGAACCTGAGAACATAGATTCCCCAACTAAACAAGACCAAACTCCTTTGTGGAAATATGTTCAGAAAATGGAAGGAGGGAAAGGTGGTGGAACGACTAAATTTATTTGGCCCCATTGCAATAAACAATACCATGGTTCATACACCCGTCTGAGAAGGCACCTTTGTGGGATAATGCCAGGGAATGGAACTAAAAATCTTGGAATCAAAGTTTGTGCTTTTGTGCCAGCACCACGTAGAGAGATATATAGGAAGGAAGAGGGGGTTGCCCTACAGAGATCATCTAAAAGATCTAGGGGTTTCGTTGATTCAGGCCCAACACATCATGGACAAACAAGTTCAACTTCCACCCATGCCAGTGGTTTTGGAAGCAGTGGCACTGGATTAAGGCATAGAACCATATCCGATTTCCTAGACGAAGGGTGTAGGAATGATGTGAATTCAAAAGTTTACCGATTTCTATATGCATGTGGGGTGCCATTCAATGTTCTTCGCTCACCTTATTGGCATGAAATGGTTTCTGCCATTAATGATGCCCCCAAAGGATACAAAAGCCCTGGGTATGACAAGGCTAGAACCGTGGGTCTTGATCATGAAAGAGCTAAAATAAACAATTCTTTGGCTAGAATGACAAGTTCGTGGAATGAGCATCGGCTGTCCATTGTCTCTGATGGATGGACCAATGTAAAAGGAAAACCATTGATAAATGTTTTGGCTGTGTCGGTTAGTGGTGCAGTCTTCCTGGCAGCTTATGATTATTCAGATAAATTCAAAACCGGCATTAACATTGCAGAACCATTACTTGATATAATTGAAAAGATTGGGCCATACAATGTCATACAGGTCATCACTGATAATGCTGCTAACTGTAAGGCAACAGGAGCAATTATCGAGGATAAATACCCCAACATTTTTTGGTCTGGGTGTTTGGTTCACACAATGAACCTTTTGATGCATGATATCATAAAAAACAAACAACCTCAATTCAAATGGCTTGGTGATTTGTACAAGAGAGGTAAAAAAATGATCAAATTTATTACAAATCATAGCAATACCCATGGGCTTTTCCGTACTCACTCCAAATTGGAGTTGTTGAAAATAGCAAAAACTAGATTTGCTAGCTATTACCTCACCTTCAGGCGCCTTTTGAAGGTAAGAGAGTCATTGGCCGCAATGGTATCAAGCCCACACTGGCAGCTATTAAAGGACAGGGCAGCAACAATAGTTGACAGGCAAGGTTTCGAACATGTGGAGGAGACCGCCCTTGACCATTTGTTTTGGGCACGTATGAGGGAAATTGTGAGTTTTACCAAGCCCATTTATAACATGATTCGCTTTGCAGATACTGATAAACCAGTGATTGGAGAGGTTTATGAGCAGATGGATAGCATGTTGGGGAAAATAAAAGATATTGTTAAGGATAATGATCCCAACTTGTATGCTATGATTCATGATTGTGTGTGTGCACGGTGGAATAAACTCAATGTTCCACTACATGCTTTGGCATATATCCTTACGCCAAAATATTACTCTCCATCTTGGTTGGGCCAACCTGCACCTGGAGGTGGGGTTAGGGTGAAACCTCACACAAATCCAGAGGTACAAGAGGGGTACATGAAGGCATTGGACAAATTGGTACCTGACAGGGAAGATTGTGCTAGATTGCGCCTTGAATTAGGCAAATACTTCAGTTGCACTGCTAACTTTGGTTCTTTCCATGCAATGGAAGACAGGGGCAGATTTGATGCTCTCACATGGTGGGAATCATATGGCGGCATGGGATTTTTGCCAAAGTTGGCTAAAAAAGTTCTCTCACAGGTTGTGAACACTTCTTCTGCAGAGAGGTGTTGGAGCACCTACAGCTTTATACACAATGTGAGAAGAAACAGGCTGAATGAAAACCGAGCTGAAAGCTTGGTTTATGTGCATTATAACTTGAGGTTGTTGAGCCATTACTGTGATCGAGCAAATGAGGATCAATCATACGAGGCTTGGACAACAAGCCAGAGGATGATAATTTGGAGGACGGCACGTTACATCTGGAAGAATTGGAAGCAGAACTTTATAGGGATGATGATGAAGCATCAGCAGCACCGCCACACACAGGGCCAGTCCCACCATCTACTGGTGCCAGTGCCAGTGCCAGTGCCACTCCTCGATATCACACCGTTGTTCCTTTGCAGATCCAGCCTCCACCTTCTAGTCGTGGTCGTGGTACTCCTGAGAGTACTAGAAGACCAACATTTCCTCGTGGCTCACAAAAATTAGACATTTCTCGTGGGCGTGGCAAGGGGCCAGCCAGATAAAATATATTTGTTGTTGACAGTTGAACAGTTGAAACTTGACTCTTTTTGATTTCATATATTTAATGACAATTTAAGTTTGAAGTTTGAATTTGAAAGGTGAAACTTTGAAGTTGGCATTTATAAGTTTACTGTTTACAAGTCATTATGAATTATGAATATGATGCTTCATGAAAGTTATATGGTGATCAATGAATCAATGAGGATAAATGTTATATAATATCAATGATGATAAATGTTATATATTGAATTTTGAAATCAATGAATCAATGATGATAAATGTTATATATCAATGATGATAAATGTATATTGAATTTTGAAATCAATGAATCAATGATGATAAATGTTAGATATTGAAATTTGAAATCAATGATGATAAATGTTATATATCAAATTATCAATGATGATAAATGTTATATATCAAATTATCAATGATGATAAATGTTATATATTGAATTTTGAAAGCTTGAAACCTTCAAATTGATGATTTGCGAGACTCAAGAGTCAATATGTTGTATGCTTCCAACTCGTGGGCATGGTTGATGAAGATTATAACTTCTAGATGATTGATGTTATATGATTCAATCTATGTTTTTATGTT
The DNA here is from genome assembly GCA_034641835.2 of Pinus albicaulis. NCBI lineage: Eukaryota > Viridiplantae > Streptophyta > Pinopsida > Pinales > Pinaceae > Pinus > Pinus albicaulis. The sequence continues at coordinate 595,626,933 of CM076572.1, forward strand.
TTTTATGTCTAATTCATCATTCTACATGTTTTTGTTGACATATATGCATCAAAATATAAAAAATATAAAAAATATTAAAATATATATACACTCCCGCTTCCAAGTAACCTTGGGCAAGAGGCAAGAAGGGCAAAGCAAAGAAGGGAGCTTCCACCAGTGGAGGCAAAGGAAAAGGTAAAGGAAAGCAGCAAAACAAAGAAAAGGACTATTCCAAAGTCAAATGTTGGAATTGTCAGTAGATGGGACACTATGTTGTTGTGTGTCCAGAGAAGAAGAACAAGAAAGGGAAAGAGAAAACCATGGAGATAGAGGGCTTCTCTAAGAGCTTTGATAGAGAGTTTGAATTCATAGCTTGTGAGGCCTCCAGTGCAATATCACCTGCCATACAAGTTTAGAGGGAGTGTGCACTTACTTCTACTAGCAGAGCATATTCTAGTGTTTGGTATGTTGATAGTGGCGCTTCTCGTCATATGATAGGAGTCCGGGAGTACTTTTTAGAGCTATCAGAGAGAGTGATACTGATATGGAGGGAGTACTTGGTGATGACAGCATTGTTAGAGTAGTCGGTGTGGGAACATTGACATTTGATAGGGAACCCAAACCTCCCTTGAAAGTGTCTAATGTTCTATATGTTCCTGGAATGAAGAAGAACCTGATATCCCTCTCAGCACTTGAGGACAGAGGGTATGAGGTGTTGTTCAGGAGTGGGCAGGTGCTCATATATCCTAGGGGAACTCCAACTACTTCAGCTAGAGTGATTGGAGTGCGCCATGCTAAGGTGTACAAGTTCCCATTCCAGCCCCTGATGGCATTGAGTAGCAGCACCAGAGACAGGACGGACAACAAATCTAGCAGTTCAGAGTTGTGTGAGATTTGGCATCGTAGGATGGGTCACATGTATCATGGGGCCTTGAGGACATTACGGGAGATCACCATTGGTGTGCCAGATTTAAGCTCTGACCACCCTGATGTATGTAGAGGATGTGTTATGGGGAAGTTTGCAAAATCCCCTTTTCCCAGCAGTGACAACAGAGCGACAGGGATCCTTGACTTGATTCATTCTGATGTGAGTGGTCGGATGTCTCATGTGTCCTTGAGTGGCTTTGAGTATTATGTTTAATTCATTGACGACCACTCCAAGAAGACCTGGATTTATTTCTTGAAGACCAAGAGTGAGGTTTTCAAGTGGTTTTAAGAGTTCAAAGCTCTTGTAGAGACCCAAACAGGTAGGAAGATCAAGGTACTCAGGTCGGACAATAGAGGTGAGTATACCCTTGGTGAGTTTGTGGATTTTTGTGCTGAGGCAAGCATTAAGAGGGAGTCCACGGTTCCTTACAACCCCCAGTAGAACGGGGTGTCAGAGAGGAAGAACAAATCCATTGTAGGGGTTGTCAAAGCCATGCTTTATGATCAGGGGTTACCTTTATTTTTGTGGGCAGAGGCCTGCAACACTGTTGTTTACTTGCATAACAGCAGTCCACATCGTGCATTGGGGAATGTGATTCTTGAGGAGGCTTTCACAGGGAAGAAGCCTGATGTTGGGCACTTTCGTATCTTTGGGTGCCTTACATATTCTTATGTCCCCAAGGAGAACAGGACCAAGCTAGAACCTATTGCAGACAAGGGCATCTTTGTGGGTTATAGCAAGACCTTGAAAGCTTACCGAATTTACATTCCTGCAAAGAGGAAAGTGGTTGTCATGCGGGATGTAAAGTTCGAGGAGGAGAGAGCTTTCAAGAGATCACGAGAGTTACATTATCTAGAGTCACCAGACCCTCAACAACCACTGAGTCAATCACAGGGATCCAATGCACAGAGTGCAGGAGGTCAGGGATCAGGAGGTACATTTATTACAGTGTCAGGTCCATTAATGAGCAGTGGCTCTCAGAGTCAGGTGAGGGGATCTTCGGGCAGCATGCAACGAAGTCCGCAGAGCAGTTCATAGGATAGTCCACTGATGGACAGCTCGCATGGTACTTCAGTTTCTACAGGCACAGGTACAGGGATGAGGTCAATTGGCAGGCCTTCAAGAGTTCAGGCTTCTAATGATGATGAGGATTCTTTCACTCCGGTGGAAGAAGTAGGCTCAGGGACAAGGAAGCCCAAGTGGCTTCAAGACACCTTGTACGAGGCCACATCAGTTGTTGGGCCAAAGAGACAGGTCAGAGAGAGTAGACCACCTGAGCGGATTTGTAGTTACATGGCATTGGTAACAAGCATTATTGACTCTAAGCCTTCTAGTTATGAGAAGGCAGCCAGCCAGCAGGTTTGGAGAGAGGCCATGATGGAGGAGTATTCTTCTATTATGAAGAATGATGTTTGGAAGGTAGTGCCCAGGCCTGAAGGTAAATCAGTTATTACTTCCAGATGGCTCTACAAGATAAAGCATGTTGCAGATGGCAGCATAGAAAAGTTCAAGGCTCGGTTTGTGGCAAGAGGGTTCTCACAGGTAGAGGGAGTTGACTATGAGGAGACCTTCGCTCTCGTGGCTCGATATACATCTATTCACTCCAATTTATCGATTGCAGCAAAGATGGGTTGGAAGCTCCACCTGATGGATGTGAAGACCGCCTTTCTCAATGGCTTCATTCAGGAGGAAGTTTATATTGAGCAGTCGTAGGACTTTGAGGTGCATGGGTGGGAGACCCATGTATGCAGATTGAAAAAGGCACTAGAGCTTGGTATTCGAGGATTGATACATACTTGCAGCAGTTGGGTTTCACTAAGAGTGAGTCTGATCCAAACCTATACTTCATTGTGGTAGGTGAGGAGCCTCTCATCTTGGTGTTGTATGTTGATGAATTTGTCATCACTGGAGTAGAGAGACTCATTGAAGGTTGCAAGAGAGATCTTGCTTCAGAGTTTGAGATGAAAGATATCGGCTTGATGCATTATTTTATGGGATTGGATGTGTGGCAGGAGGAGGGGCATATCTTCTTGGGACAGGGGAAGTACACAGTGGATATTCTTCGCAGAGGTCACATGGAGGACTGCAAACCCATGTCTACACCTATGATCACTAACTGGAAGAAGATTCATGCTTCTGATTCCGAATTGGTGGATCTTACACTATCCATGCAGCTGATTGGATCATTGATATATTTGGTCAACACTTGACCAGATATATGTTTTTTGGTTAACACTATGAGTCAGTTCATGTGTGAGCCCAGGAGAGTGCACTGGGTGGCTGCAAAACACATTCTTTGTTACTTGCAGGGTACTCTGGATTATGGTCTGGAATATAGACAAGGTGATGGAGTGACACTGACAGGGTACACAGATTCAGATTGGGTAAGATGTGCTTTAGACAAGAAGAGTACTTCAGGGTGTTGTTTTGGGTTGGGTTCTACAGTTGTGTCGCGATTTAGACGGAAACAACAGTCAATTGCATTGAGCTCAGCTGAGGCAGAGTATATGGCTGCTAGTTTGGCTAGTTGTGAGGCCATATGGCTTCGCAAGATGTTGTTTAGTCTATTTGGTCAGGCATTGAGACCTTCTGTGATTTACTGCGATAATCAGAGTTGCACGAAACTCGCGGAGAATCCAGTTTTTCATGACAAATCAAAGCATATCAGGATCAAGTATCACTTCATTCAAGACTATGTCCAAAAGGGAGCAGTCAAACTTGAGTACATTTCCACAGATGAGTAGGTAGCAGACATTTTCACCAAAGCCTTACCACGAGGCAAACACGTCTACTTCAGAGACAAGATGAGAGTGGTGAGGAACACTTTCCTCGATAAGAGGGAGTGTTAAATTTTGGGTACCAGAAGACAAGTGGTTCCCTAAGGCTTTTGATGTTTTGCCTAGGGAAAACTGTCCACTCTAATGTACTTCTTCTCCTAAAGTGACTTTATAAGTGGTAAAGTCAATCTAATTTAAAAGTGACTTTATAAGTGATAAAGTTACATTCTAATTTTAAAGTGACTTTATTAAAGTCAATGAAGAATTAGAAAGTGAAAAAGTGACTATGGAAATAAAAGGCTAAGTGGGTCTTTATTTAAGTGGGTGAGTTAAAAAAATAGACAGTGAGAATTAAATGCGCATTTATTCTCATCCCTTGATCTAAATGAATCTGAGCCATTAAATCTTAGGGTTGCCCAAAAAGTCATTTAAGGTAAAAGGAGAGAAAAAGAAGAAAAGATCATTCATTCTTTCATGAGCATTTGAGAGAAGACAAGAGGGAGAACAAGGAGAAATTTCTGAGCAGGGAGGAGGTGAAGGAGAGCAGCAAATCCGTACAACAGCTTTATTGGCACGCATCCCAAGACAGAAATCCGTACAATAGAGTTTAGGTATGTTTTCCAAGGAGTGTGACACAAATTTCGAGGAGGAAAAAGGGAGGAAAAAGACAGCAAGCAGAGGCATGAATTTCGAGGCAAGATGGGAACAAGATAGCAGGCAAAGGCATGAATTTCGAGGCAAGATGGACTGTTGTACCTTTTCCGTACAGTTTGTACAGTTCCATACAGGTTGTTCTGGGCACAAAAATCGAGGCATCCGTACAACATTTAATGTTGTAAATTTTCTGTTTTTTTTTTGTTTGTTGGCATGATTTTCGAGGCAAAAGTTTAGCACAGAAATTGAGATAAGTTGGATTTTGTGAATGTTGTAATTTTTCCTATGTATTTCACAGTTTCTCTGTAAAAGTTTTTCAGAAATAAAGAAGAGCTCTCAAATTGGTTTTCCCCAAGAGTTGTAGGAGTTTTCTTGAATGTCACATTGACCAAAAATCACTGTCTCATTTTTTGTGTGTGGTTGTTATATTTTTCAGTGCATTTATTTATGCATTTTCCAGTAGTAGTAAAATCTCCAAATTTGTGTTTTCAAAAATAATTGTCATTTCCAAATTTTAGTGTTTTTATCATGCTTGGATTTAACATTAAATACATAGAGTGATAAGGGAAGATTGATAACTAGAGTGGGGATTGAAATTTTACATTCTCCTCCCGCTCTTTGTCAACTTGCTCAAGCTAAATTCTGAACCGACAGAATTTTAACCCCACCAGCAACTACTAAAGCTCTGCAACACGGCTTCTGGCACTCTGAATCAGCGAACAGCTTCAGGACTGCGTCGCCCTAGATGGCCTCTATGTGAGCAGACAGTCCCAACACAACTTCTGCGCAGTAAGTATGTGGACCTGCGTGGAGACTACGTCACTCTGGCCTCTACGTGGCTCTACTTCCCTCTGCTGCTACACTGCCCTCTCTGGTCCGGTTTCTTATGGTTGTTGTTGCTTTCTCTATTGCTTTCTGCAGTAAGGATTCTTCAGTCTTCTTGCTGGTGATTCAGCTAGATCTACAATCGCTCTGATACCATGTGAAAAATTCTGAATATTACTTATGCAGAAACCCAACTGTTAAATTTGGTTTTACTTCTACTTAATCAAGTTATTAATCTGAAGTATTCAACATTAACATCGAAGTAAACACATTAACAGTCTACACAGATACAGATCTAAATTGAATACATGCACAATGACAAAGTGACAAGATTTTCTGAACAACTGTCCCCGAAAAAACCCAATGTGGGAAAATCGGTCTTCTTGTTGTTGGAGGGTTTATATTATTAAGTAGATTCTAAGTACAACAAATTTGGGCACCTTATTGGTTAACCTGACAGAGAAATACAAAATCTGCAGCAATGCCTCTGTTCAGAAGACAGAAAAACTCACTGATTCACACCCTCAAATGGGATTTACAGAACTCAGCCCTTTTTAGTCTTCGAAAACCCCAGTGCTGCTCTAAATCCCTCTGCTTCAGCTCTGCTAGCCTGCGTCAGCCCCTGCACTACTCAGGAAGGGCCTGCGTCACCCCAGACTAGGTTACACTACCCCTGCGCTGCCCTGGCTGGGCCTGCGTCAGCCCTGCTTGCCTCCTTATGCCTCTGCGCTGCCCTTTCTGGGTTTGCGTAGCCTCTGTGTAGCACTTGATGACTCTGCGTTGCGCAACTACTGCGTAGCTGTTGCTCCCTCTGCGTTGCTCGGTCTACTACTTCTTTGCCTCTTGCTGCACTCTTGGCCTACGACCAAATCATCCCTCTTGCCAATACTACCCCTCGCTGCAGTTGAAACACTTCTCAAAATTCTTAGCAAACCACGCCCTAGAATTCCAGCTTAGTCTCAGTGCTTTGCCACTGTGTGTTCTCCAACTAACCCTAAGCCTTTCCTTTATACTTTTCTCGCTGGGAAACCAACGACCGTGATCTAATCTTGAATCGACAGCTAAGATTAAAAGAAAGTTTGATCCGTGTGACTTATGTCATTTCCATCACATGTAGAAATTTTGACCCAACCCTGGTTATCAGTTTCTCCTTATTACTCCCATGTAGTTAAATGTCCATTCCCATAAACATATATTCAACAAGCTGGAAATAATACATATTTCCGAAAACACAAATTCTGGAAGTTTCAAAGTGCTGGAAAATGCAGAAATAAAACTCACAAATTATTTCAGCAACACACACAGAAAATGACACGCTGATTTTTGGTCAATATGACCCTGGAAAAACCCCCTACAACTCTTGGGGAAAACCAGTTGGAAAGCTCATATTTATTTTTGAATATTTCTTTTACAGTGAGACAGAAAAAACACAGTGAAAATTCCAGCAACCAAAATTACAGATTTATCTTGATTTTCATGCTTGCACACTACCTCGGAAATTGTGCCAAATCAACAACTTACAAAATAGAAAATATTACAGCATTAATGATAGCAATAAATGTTGTACGGGCACCTCGGAAAATGTGCAGGAATCAACAGTACAAAACTGTACGAATCTGTACAGTAGCCCTCCTCAAAATCTGTACCCAGAAACTACCTCGAAATCTGCGCTAAAGTTGCTGTCCTTTTTTTTGTTTTTTGTGCCGTAAATATCAGTTGCACTTCTCGATTTTCATGCCTAGATTTCTGCCTCGAACTCTGTGCTTAATGCTGCTGCCCTCTTCCTCGATTTTCATGCCTCCCTTTCTTGGAAACAATGTCTCTCTCTTGTTGTATTTCTGCCTTGGGATTTGTGCCAATAAGGTGTTGTACGGATTTGTTGAAGTATCCTTGTTGTTGCACTCTTTCTTTTCACTGCTCAAAAATATCTCCTTACTTTCTTCTCCTCGTCTCTCAATCTTCTCATGAAAGACTCAATGATCTTTTCTCTTCTTTTCCTCCTTTAACCTAACCTTAAGTGACTTTTGGGGAATCCCAAAATCCAATGGCTGAGATAGGTTTAGATCTAGGGTTGAGATTAAATGTGCATTTAAATCTCACTTTCTAATTTTTAATTCACCCCACTTTAATAAAGACCCTCTTAACCTTTTATTTCTGAAGTCACTTTTCACTTTCTAATTTCACATTGACCTTATTAAAGTCACTTTAAAATTAGACTTAGTAACTTTGTCACTTATAAAGTCACTTTTAAATTAGATTTGACTTTACCACTTATAAAGTCACTTCAGGAGAACCACTTGTCCCTAGGCCAAAGATCAAAGCTTTGGGGAACCATTTGTCCTCTGGTACCCAAAATTTAACACTCCCTCTTACTGAGGAAAGTGTTCCTCACCACCCCCATCTTGTCTCTGAAGTAGACATGCTTGCCCCGTGGTAAGGCTTTGGTGAATATATCTGCTACCTGCTCATCTGTGGGAATATACTCAAGCTTCACAACTCCCTTCTGAACATGGTCTCTGATGAAATGATATCTGATCTCGATACGCTTTGACCTGTCATGAAATACTGGATTCTCCGTGAGTTTAATGCAACTCTGATTATCACAGTAAATCACATAAGGTCTCAACGATTGACCAAATAAGCCAAACAACATCTTGCGAAGCCATATGGCCTCACAACTAGCTAGACTGGCTGCCATGTACTCTGCTTCCGTTGAACTCAATGCTACTGATTGCTGCTTTCAGCTGAACCACGACACAACTACTGAACCCAACCCAAAACAACACCCTGAAGTGCTTTTCCTATCAGAAGCACAACCTACCCAATCAAAATCAGTGTACCCTGCCAATCTCACTCCATCTCCTTATCTATAATCTAGACCATAATCCATTGTCCCCTGCAAGTACCGCAAAATGTGTTTTGCAGCAACCCAGTGCACTCTCCTGGGCTCACACATGAACTGGCTCATCTTGTTGACTGCAAAACATATATCTAGTCTAGTGTTGAACAAATACATCAAGGAACCAATCAGCTGTCTATACAATGTGGGATACACGAACTCGCAATCTGAAGCGTGAAGCCTCTTCCAGTTAGTGATCATAGGTGTGGACATGGGTTTACAATCCTCCATGTGAAATCTGCTAAGGATGTCCACAATATACTTCCCTTGACCCAGGGAGAAATGCCCCTCCTCTTGCCACACCTCCAAACCCAAAACGTAATGCATCAAGCCAATGTCCTTCATCTCCAACTCCGAGGCAAGATCTCTCTTGTAGCTCTCTATGAGTCTCTCTACACCCATAATGGCCAAGTCATCCACATACAACACCAGATTGAGAGGCTCCTCACCTATCACAATATAGTATAGGTTCGGATCTGCATCACTCTTTGTGAAACCCATCTCCTACAAGTACGTATCAATCCTAGAGTACCAAGCTCTAGGAGATTGCTTTAGGCAGTAAAGTGCCTTCTTCAATCTGCATACATGGGACTCCTTCCCATGCACCTCAAAGCCCTGGTGGATCTTCCAACCCATCTCTGTTGCTATCAATATAATGGAGCTAATGGAAGTGTATCGAGCCACGGGAGCAAAGGTCTCCTCATAATCTACTCCCTTTACTTGGGGGAACCCTCTAGCCACAAACCTTGCCTTGAACTTCTCGATGTTGCCATTTGCAGCGTGCTTTACCTTGTAAATACATCTGGAAGTAACCACGAATTTGCCCTCAAGCCTCGGCACCACCTCCCAAACATCAGTCTTCGTGATAGAAGAATACTCCTCCTGCATGGCCTCTCTCCAGACCTGCTGGCTAGCTGCCTCCTCATAGCTAGAAGGCTCAGAGTCAACGATGTTGGCAACCATCGCCATATAGCTACAAAACCACTCAGGTGGTCTGCTCTCTCTGACCGGTCTCTTCGGCCCAATAACAGATGTGGCCTCTCTCAAGGTATATCGAAGCCACTTGGGCTTCCTCTTCCCTGAGCACACTTCTCCCACCGAAGAGTGAAACTCCTCATCCTCATCAGAAGCCTGAACTCCTGAATGTCTGTCTGTAGTCCTACTGCCTGAACTTGTAACTGTAGATGCTGAAGTACCGTGTGAACTCTCCATCAGTGGACCACCTAGTGAACTGCTCTGCGGACTTCTCTGCATGCTGCCCGAAGCACCACCCCTCTGACTCTGCAAGCCACTGTTCAATGATGGACATGACACTGTAATCTATGTACCTCTTGATCCCGACCCACTGGATCCCTGTGATTGACTCAACTTCTCCTGAGGGTCTAGTGTATCCAGATACTCTAACTCCCGTGACCTCTTGAAAGCCCTGTCCTCCTCGAACTTCACATCCCGCCTGACAACAACTCTCCTCCATGCAGAAATATAAATCCGAAAGGCTGTTGAGGTCTCACTGTAGCCCACAAAGATTCCCTTCTTTGCAGTGGGCTCTAGCTTGGTCCTCTTCTCCTTGGGTACGTAGGAGTATGCAATACACCCAAAGATACGAAAATGACCAACATCGGGCTTCTTCCCAGAAAAAGCCTCCTCCGGAGACACATGCCCCAAGGCACGATGTGGACTCTTGTTCTGCAAATACACAGTAGTGTTGCAGGCCTTTGCCCACAAAAACAACAGTAACCCCTGATCATGTAGCATGGCTTTGGTAGCCCCAACGATAAATCTGTTCTTCCTATCCGCAACCTCGTTCTGCTGGGGGTTGTAAGGAACTGTGAACTCCCTCCTGATGCCTGCCTCCGCACAATAATCAACAAACTCACCAAGGGTGTACTCCCCTCCATTGTCCGACCTAAGGGACTTGATCTTCCAACCTGTCTGACTCTCCACAAGAGCTCTGAACTCCTAAAACCGCTTGAAGACCTCACTCTTGGTCTTCAAGAAATAAATCCAGGTCTTCCTAGAGTGATCATCAATGAATAAAACATAGTACTCATATCCACTCAATGAAACATGAGACATCTGACCGCTCACATCGGTATGACTCAAATCAAGAATCCCAGTCGATCTGCTGTCACTACTGGGAAAAGGGGATTTGGCAAACTTCCCCATAGCACATCCTCTGCATGTATCAATGTGATTAGAAATGAAATCTGGCACACCTATAGTGATCTCTCACAATGTCCTCAAGGCCCCATGATACATGTGCCCCATCCTGCAGTGCCAAATCTCGCACAGCTCTAAACTGCTAGCTCTGTTGCAGGTACTACTGCTCAATGCCATAAGGGGCTAAAAACGCAAACTTTTACACCTTGGCATGGCGTACACCAATCACTCTAACTGAATCAGCTGGAGTGCCCCCTGGGATATATGAGCACTTGTCCTCTCCTAAACAATACCTCATACCCTCTTTCCTCCAATGCTGAGACGAATATAAGGTTCTTCCTCATCCTTGGCACATATAGAACATCCGACACTTTCAAGGGAGGTTTGGGTTCCCTATAAAATGCCAATGTCACCACACCGACTGATCTAACAATGCTGTCGTCTTCGAGTACTACCTCTATATCAGTGCCACTCTCTGAAAGCTCTGAGAAGTACTCACGGACTCCTGTCATATGACGTGAAGCCCCACTATCAACATACCAAATACCTGAAGATGCTCCGCTAGTTGAGGGAAATGCAGACTCCCTCTCAACCTCCGTGGCAGGTGATTCTACACTAGTGGACTCACAAGCAATGAACCCAAACTCTCAGTCAAAGTTCTCCAAAAAGTCCTCTATCTCTGTTGATGCTGCCATGGTCCTGTCCTTTCCCTTCTTCTTCTTCTCCGGACACACAACTGCACAGTGTCCCAACTTCTAACAATTTCAACACTTCACCTTGGAATAGTCCTTCTCCTTGTTCACCTGCTGCTTACCTTTACCCAGTGAAACAGGACTCGCCGATTTAGCCGATTAATCGCGAGTCATACTCTGCTCGGCGGCCAAACGAGCAGAGTCGAATATCCGCGAGTCAAAATCGGCGATTTAGCTCGGCGATTTTTCCGATTTTTCCCGATTGAATCGGCAGTTTAGGGTTTTAGATTTTTTTTTAAATTGTCAGCGTCGGGTTTTAAACAGTCCCGCCGCCATCCGTTTCGCTGCTCGCACACCCGCTCGCTGAGGATATGTGGTCGCTCGAGCATCAAAGCATCATCGTGGTCGCTGGAGTGTGAAGTCACGACTGCAATCACCGCATCATCGTGATTCGTGGAGCAACGCCAGAGTCCAGACATAAAATTCATCCACAGTGCACACTTTTGTTGTCTTCCTGCGCGGAAGTTCGGGTTCATTATACTATACACTTTTGTCTATCGTTCGAACTTCATATTATATTCCTTGAAATGATATTTGTAACAATGGGCCGCGGAACTAATCTACTGTTGTGTTGATCTCACCCAAAACAATGGGATCAGTCCCCATTTCCATTCAATCGTTTTTTATGGGCCGCGGAACTAGTTTTTGGCATGGAAAGAAAAAATAAATTAAATTACCTGGACTTGATTGCCTTAAAAACTAAAAAACATGACAATTATTTGTGTAGTAGTAGGGATTGATTGAAGCTACTGCTTTCCTAATGAAACTTCTGCAAAAATCGCTGAAATTTATTTTCCAGTGCTCACATTTTGGTGTGAAAATGTCTTGTTTCGACTCTCGAGTGCCTCTTGAGTTGATTCAAATTTGGTGTGATAATGTCTTGTTTCGACTCTCGAGTGCCACTGGATCGCTGAGTTTTTGTAGGCAGATGACTTATAAGTCAGCACTAATTTCAGTGAAAACATGTTACAGTTTCTCTTTTCAACATTATTGAATAAATTATAAAAGGACTGCGTTCCCAAAATCATTGGTTTAAACTTTACATCACTATAGGCAGTACTAAACCATAAGGCTTTTGCAGGATTGCATGATGTGATTCATCATTCGAGTCTTACTCCACAAGTGTCTCTTGCTTTTTAGGCGTTAACTATTGTTTCTGTAATAAACAGAGTTACAAACAGTCCCTGCTTCCTATATCATGTATTTTTTAGTATTTACAAAGTGTCTCTTGCTTTTTCGGTGTTAAGTTTTAACTATTGTTTCTAACTTTCTGTAATAAACAGTCCCTGTTTGTATATGAAGATATATTGTAATAAACAGTCCCTGTTTTCACTACCATTAGCATCCAAAAAATCACCAATAACTTTCAAGTTTCTATCACTGTCCATCTCTCCTACTTATCTGCATTTTTAATTTTTATTTATTTTTTGTCTTGCAGGCAGCAAGAACCATAAATTAAACAAAAGCAGCAAAGCCACAACTTCAAATCTCGATTCTTCAATCTTAACAGAAGGCACAATTTAAACACAAGTCCAAAACAACTACAATGCCGAGGGAGAAGGATTTTGCTTGGGCTTATTGTGACAAGATTCCCGGAAGCGCCAAGCTCCTTTGTAAATTTTGCAAAAGAGAATGTAGTGGAGGCATCTATAGATTCAAGTACCACCTTGCACAAATACCCGAGCATGATATAGGTCTCTGTGACAAGGTTGACGATAATGTCAAACACCAAGCAACCTTGGCCCTTGACATGTTGAGTCAGAATAATGCTAAGAGAGCAAAGCAAAAACAAGAAATAGGAACTCTTGGAGCTGACCTTTCTTCTTCCAATACCCCCTTTTCATCTCCTTCTGTTGAGTCCTCAATGCCATTCCCAAGTTTTTCACACATGCCTCCAAGTCCAAGTCAAAGTCAAACTCAAGCCCAGATGAATCGACCTGGATTCAACACTGGAGGTGGAAACATAAACACTTTTTTTCCTCACCGCACAAAACCTGGTTCCCAACCTACCTTGGATGGCACTGGTTGGAAAAAAGATATCCATAAACAGGCAAGGAAGGCCATTGCTAACTTTTGGTTCTATTCTGACATACCTTTCCATTGTGCCAGAAGTCCTTATTGGCAAGCTATGATTGATGCAGTCGCTGTTGTAGGTCCAGGATTCAAAGCCCCTACATCAGAGAACCTTAGGACAGATTTATTGTTAGAGAGTGTTGAAGATGTCATGCTTGTGCTAGCTGAGTTTCGTTCATCATGGGTAGAGACGGGGTGCACCATCATGAGTGATGGATGGATTGATCAGAGGAATAGAACTTTAATAAATTTCCTTGTATCTTGTCCAGCAGGCACAATGTTTCTCAAATCAGTGGACGCCTCAGAAAAGGTTAAGACTGCCCAACTTATTTGTGAAATGATGGAGGAAGTCGTTCAAGAAGTGGGAGAAGAACATGTTGTACAAATTGTCACCGACAATGCAGCTAATTATATGGCTGCTGGTAGACTTTTTGAGACTAGGCACCCCACTATTTTTTGGACCTCTTGTGTTGCCCATTGCATAGATTTAATGCTTGAGGACATTGGTAAGCTTCATTGGATACATGAGGTTGTGGAGAAGGCAAAATCCATAACCAAATACCTGTACAACCACACTATTGTCCTAAACACCATGAGAAAATACACTGAAGGTAAAGAAATTGTTCGACCTGCAATGACTAGATTTGCAACAAATTTCATATCTTTGCAATCTGTGGTTGAGCAAAAGATAAATCTGAAGAGGATGTTCTTGGGGCCTGAGTGGATAGCATCTAAACATTCCAAGACCCTTGAAGACATTGAAATTGTTGCACTTGTGTTTAATGATGGTTTTTGGAAAGATGCGGAAGAGATTATTGCTGTGACAGAGTCCCTTGTCAGAGTTCTCAGGTACTTCAAGTCTTTTAACTTTTTTCATTTTTAAAATTTCATTTCAAGATTCTTTTTATTTTCAAAGTTTCATAATTCATTAATTTTGAAAGCTAACTTTCAGGATGGTTGATGGTGACAAACCCGCTATGGGTTACATTTACGAGGCGATGGATCTCGCAAAGGAGGCCATCAAAAGAAGATATGGAGATGAGAAGGCAAAGTATTTGCCTCTTTGGGATATTATTGATGCACGTTGGGATAGGCAATTGCATTCCCCCTTACATGCTGCTGGGCACTTCTTAAACCCACAGTATTTTTATGATAAGAGCAAATTTAATGAAGATGGGGAGGTTGGCAGAGGACTTATGACATGCATTGAAAGGTGCTCCCCTGATCCAGAAATTCAAAGCCGTGTCCTTTCCCAACTACAGGATTATAGGACGCCAGCCAAATTATTTGCCTATACCAGTGCTATACGAGAAAGGACTAGGATGCTGCCAGGTACCCTGAAGGCTTCATCAATTCATTAAATTTGTTTAAAATTTATTTTGTATGTTAAATGTTTTATTAAATTTTGTTTTCTTTTAAGTTTTTACTATTTAGTACTTACTACTCACAAACACTTGGCATTTGCTAGGTCTTTGGTGGCAAAATTTTGGTAGTGATACCCCAGATTTGAAGAGACTCGCCATTCGAATCTTAAACCAATCATGTAGTGCTTCAAGTTGTGAGCGCAACTGGAGCATGTTTGAAAAAATACATTCTAAGAAGCGCAATCGATTGACACAAAAGCGCTTAAATGACCTTGTATTTGTCCATTACAATCTACGACTTCGCAACAAGCAAATACTAGGTGAGAGCCTGAATTTGAAGTTTTCATAATTTGATTTGCACTTTAAAATTTAAACTTTAAAGTTCAAACTTTAATTTACATTTCAATGTCTCACGATAATGACAGGTTTGGATTATTTAGCAATCGACCTTGAGGAGATAGATCTGCAAAGTACAAATGCATCAGATTGGGTCCAAATAGAGGAGGAGCCTCCTCTTTTAAGTCTACATGACTTGGAGAACTTAGAGAGTCAAGCAAGTGAAGGAGTGGGAGGAATTGCTTCTAGTTCTCACTCTTAGAGTCTTAGACTCTCAGTTATTGATTTTTTACTAATTTGCTTGGCAGTATTTTCAATTTTGTAAACTTTTAGAAGCATACGCTTCTGGTTCTATGTAGTCACTGGTTAGGACTCAGTACTTCGGATCATGTTTGGACTCATAACATATATAAGATACTTATTCATTCATGATATTTTGGACATCTATTGATATTATGCATTGTTTGGACATGGCTTTATTGAATATCAATGAAAAATATTTGTTTTAATTCAATATATGTGTATATCTTTATTTATTGAATTTGCCGATTTTTTCCCGATTTTTTCCCGATCCGATTCAAACTCTTCGCTCTTTTGCCTCGCCGATTTATTGCCGATTCCGAGTCTGGTAACATTGCCTTTACCTTTGCCTTTGCCCCCACCACCACTTGTGGAAGCTTGCTTCTTTCCCTTGCCCTTCTTGCCTCTTGCTAACAATACTACATTGTCATCCTCCTCAACTGGTTTGGCTGCCCCAAGATGGCTATTTATGATTTCATTCTGAATGCAATCATCCCACAACCTCTCCCGAGTGGGAAGGGTCTCCCGTGCAACAATCCCATCTGCAAAATTCAGCCATGTATTGGGAAGACCATTCACTGTAATCTACACCAACTCAGTGGGTGGAATGGTCTCTCCAACAGCTGCCAACTCATCTCTCACATTAGTGATCTTTGTGAGGTATGCAGTATCACTATCAGTCTTTGCCATCTTAATGGCCTTCAGCTTCTCCCTTAGGACCATTTTTTTGTTTTCATTGGTACTCTGGTAGAGATTGGTCAAGGTTGTCCACATCTCATGTGCAAATCTCTTTCCTCTCACATGAGGAACGACATGGTCTTTGATACCATCCAAAATTAGTCTCTTTCCCTTGGCATTGTTCTTATTAAACTCAACCAACTGAACAACGTCAGTAGGCACTGCTACTGGGTGTTGTTGGGTATGTACCATTATGCCCCAGACTTTTGCCTCCTCAAAGATGCTCTGGATTCTCTCCTTCCATGTACTGTAGTTGTTGTGCCCATCCAGCCTAACCTCCACCCTCAAGCTCAAAGACATGCCTGTTGTCTTAACAAACTGAAAGTTTCAATGTTGTGGTAAAGGCTCAGTTTTCTGTGTGAAATATAAGCTTGCTGTAATTTTTCACTTGCTGTCCCAAACTGCACTTTTCAGCCACCCAACCTTTGATACCATGTAGAAATTTTGACCTAACCCCGGTTATCAGTTTCTCCTTATCACTCCCATGTAGTTAAATGCCCGTTCCCATAAACATACATTCAACAAGCTGGAAATAATAAATATTTTTGAAAACACAAATTCTGGAAATTTCAAAGTGTTGCAAAATGCAGACATAAAACTCAGAAATTATTTCAACCACAGACACAGAAAATGGCACGTTGATTTTTGGTCAATATGACCCTGGAAAAACCCCCGACAACTCATGGGGAAAACTAGTTGGAAATCTCCTCTTTATTTATGAATATTGCTTTTACAGTGAGACAGAAAAAACACAGTGAAAATTCCAGCAACCAAAATTACAGACTTATCTCGATTTCTGTGCTTGCACACTGCCTCAGAAATTGTGCCAAATCAGCAACTTACAAAACAGAAAATATTACAGCATTAATGACAATAATAAATGTTGTATGGCCACCTCGGAAAACGTGCCGGAATTAGTGGTATAGAATTGTACGGATTTGTATAGCAACCCTCCTCGGAATCTGTGCCCAAAAACTGCCTCGAAATCTGCGATGAAGCTGCCATATTTTTTCTCGGTTTTTGTCCCAAAAATATCAGTTGCACTTCTCCTTGATTTTCGTGCCCAAATTTCTCCTCGAACTCCGTGCTTAATGTTGCTGCACTCTTCCTCGATTTTCGTGCCTCCGTTTCTTGAAAACAGTGCCTCTCTTTTGCTGTATGGATTTCTGCCAATAAGGTGTTGTACGGATTTGCTGAAGTATCCTTGTTGTTGCCCTCTTTCTTCTCACTACTCATAAATTGCCCTCTTCTTCAATTTTCGTGCCTCCCTTTCTTGGAAACAGTGCCTCTCTTGTTGTACGGATTTTTGCCTTAGGATTTGTGCCAATAAGGATTTGCTGAAGTATCCTTGCTGCTGCCCTCTTTCTTCTCACTGCTCAGAAATATCTCCTTGCTTTCTTCTCCTCCTCTCTCAATCTGCTCATGAAAAACTCAGTGATATTTTCTCTTCTTTTCCTCCTTTAACCTAACCCTAAGTGACTTTTGGGGAATCCCCAAATCCAATGGCTGAGATAGTTTTAGATCTAGGGCTAAGATTAAATGTGCATTTAAATCTCACTTTCTATTTTTTAATTCACCCCACTTTAATAAAGACCCTCTTAGCGTTTTATTTCCAAAGTCACTTTTCACTTTCTAATTTCACATTGACTTTATTACAGTCACTTTAAAATTAGATTTGACTTTACCACTTATAAAGTCACTTTAGGAGAAAAAGTTAAATACATTTGGACACTTTTCCCTAGGCCAAATATCAAAGCCTTAGAGAACCACTTATCCTCTGGTACTCAAATTTTAACATTACATTTAATCTTTTAATTTTCCTAACTTAGACTTAAGGTCCTTAATTAAAAATATTAATTAATTAATTTTCTCTTAAATAGGATGGAATTTCTCAAATCCCTTTCTGGATCTTGGAGATCTCATGCACTCTAGTCCCTCCACAAAGTTTGGGAGCTAGAGCACATCCGATGCTACCCCAACACTAAAAATTCTCAACAATATATTGTGCGAGTTGATCTCCACTCCCTAAGAAAGTCATATGTCCCCTCACCCATCTTTTGAGAGCGTATGTTTAAAGGTGGGCCATCTGATTCTAAAGGTATATCTTTCATTGTGCAATCAGGTACTTATGCTTGTTTTTCCTTGGGCACATTGGGTATGGATTATTGGGTCACTAGGAAGGAGGAAGGGTTTTGACTGTAATCTTGTTCCCTCACCTTACGGGGGGTTAATCTTCAACCCTAGTCCCGTGGGATCTCCCCTATTGGCTTATAGCTTCAAGATGGAAACTACTTGGGAAACCCCGGCTTTGGTTCCGTGGTCCCGTTTTTTCGTTCCACATTTTTCACTCCCCTATGCACATTACATGCCCTATTTCATCATCTCCCCTCTTTGGATCCACATGACCACTGGGTTCACAAGGCTTTGGTACTCCCCCTTCCCTTATCCACATGTCTAGGTCAGGCTTGGAATGCTGCCCCAAAGGTTGATGCAGCTAAAAAGAAAAAGACTAAAAGCATATCATGGCCCCGCACAAAAGACAATGATATCATAAAATGCAAAAGATGGCTAGGACATTCTATTAACACGTGAGCAAAAGCCAAATATCAACCCTACCCCTTCATTATGGCCATCACCCTGGTTCTTATGGCCCCACGAGTGCCCCTTACATCATTATGGAACCCATGCATGTACCATCCCCTAGTGGGCGATGAACTACCCCACATTAAAGGGGTAATCATTGCTTATATCATACACAACATGCTTTCATCTCCTAAAGCCCTAAGCAGTATAATAAAAGAAAAGGCAAAAGGCAAATGAAGAAGGGTGGAAAAACAAAGGTCGGGGTATCTCATGTACAACGATTGCTCCCTCCTACATCTATACATCTAAATATGTGGACATCCCTCATCATTACCACCCTTGAACCCATGGCGTCTGGCCTTGAGACCCCTGTGTCCCAATCCATATCATCATTATCCATATGACCCCGATCACTTGAAGGTTGTACCTTGGGAT
This sequence comes from Pinus albicaulis, assembly GCA_034641835.2. Classification (NCBI taxonomy): domain Eukaryota; kingdom Viridiplantae; phylum Streptophyta; class Pinopsida; order Pinales; family Pinaceae; genus Pinus; species Pinus albicaulis. The sequence goes on from CM076572.1 coordinate 595,645,736, forward strand.
ATGTTCTTCCCTTTAAGGGTTGGGAACACCTAATAGGTTTTCTATTAGCCACTCCTACCTAGGGAGGTAACACTGTTACATGCTCAAATCCCCAAATTTGGAAGGGAAACCCAAGCTCAATTCACTTAGATGCACTAATGAATTATTGTACCTGAAGGTAAGGAGACACATTGGATCTTATGCATAATTGGAAGGTGATTTCATCAAGGGTTGGGAAACTTAACTAGGGCCTAAGCCCACCAAAGGATCATATTGACACTTGTAGGGGATGCGTTAAGTGCTTCAAGAGTGAAAGACCAGTTTGGGGATACTTTGCTAAGGTGGTAACAAACCTTTCTGAACTCAAAGATTTTGTTCAATTGTTTGATCCATATGGGGTTCATAAATATTAGGGTATTATCTGAGAGCATCTGACTGCTCTTTTGAACCACATTGATAGTGGATTGCATTCAAACAAAGAATATCTTGAGACCTTCTCTGCACATAAGAACAATTCGAGAGAAAGGGATTATTATTTGAAACAAGTTCATGAGTTGGAGCCCCTAATTAACTTTTCAATTCATGTAGGACAAGCATTGTACTTTAGTTCTTTGTTAGCTGAAGTTGTTGGACAAGTCCTTGATGCAATACTCCTTTCCTATTCTCACTATTGTAAAAGTTCACAAAACACTTACTAGCTTCTCTGCCAGAGAGAGAAGATATCAGGATGTTGAAAACATCATCCAACACTTTGGGCGTGATCACAGAACATGATACTGCATTAGTCAACTCCATCCTCCTGGATGTGTGTTGTTGGTGATGTTACATGGGGCTTGCTGCCATATGTTATGCAATATGTATGACATCACATCTGGAGTACTGCATTTAATGTTAGTACCAAAGTCTTTAACAATAATGTCCATTGTTTGGCAAGGTGCATAAACAGAATTATTGCTGCAAGTGATTTTTTTAGGGCAGAAAGGAAAGAACTTGAGATGCAGATTCATTCTCAGAAACAATTAAACAAGAATGGTACTAAACTTAAGGTATTGGAAGCAGAATTATGAAACTTGGAGGGAATTATGTCTGTTGACGTGAACAAAAAGACATCTATAAAAATTTTATGCTAAAGTGTGATCCCCCCTTGGAGGAACAAGAAGTCTTAGAGTTTGTAAACCCTAGAAGGCTAAGAATTCTTGAATGAAAAAGCCCTAGGGTTTGCGGATAAAACCTAGACCAAGATTGATTATTCAATTCAATGAAGAAACCCTAGCTCATGCAAGGAAGTTGAATGAAGAAACCCTAGCTCATGTAAGGAAGGAAAGGGAAGGTGCATTAGTAGCTAATGATGAGGATAAGGATGATGAGTTTGCAGATGAATGATCAAGAGGGAGTTGACAAATTTCCTTCAATCTTCAAAGATAAGTACTCCATAACTTTCCTCCTTGATTATTATCAGTTTATGATTAGTCAACATCTTGTCTTTGTTTCGTTTTGCTTGGTTATAATCATTTCTTCTAGGGCTTCTTAATTAGGGTTGTAGGTACATCGTGAAGGATGCCAAGGATGGAAGCATCAGGAAGAAAGAAGCAAATTTGTGGCAAGAGAATTCTCTCAGGATCAAACATAAACTCAGTCAAAGTGATTTGTGTTCAAGAGGGAGAAATTTGTACTAATGTCCAAAACCATGCCAGATGATCAGAAGGGCTCCTAGTTTAGAGGGAGCAAACAAGCTATCAAGCTTGAAGGAAAGTGTGCTAAATACCTGAAGAAAAGTTTGTGGTGACATCCAAGTGAATCTTCAAGATTTAGCTTACAACAGGTGGCATCATAAAGCAAAACTCGTGGCAAGAGGGTTCTCCTAGTAAGAGGAAGAAGACATTTGCTCTAGTTTTCAGGTACACTTCTATTAGAACTATTATTATTGCTTGAAAATTGCACCAGGTAGATTGGAATATCGCTTTCCTCAATAGAGTAATTGAGGAAGAAGTGTACACATAGCTACCTCAGGGCTTTGAGGTACATGAGAAGAAGTCTCATGATTGTAGAATAAAGAAGGCTTTGTAGTTTGTACATTCACAAGCAGACACGTTGGGCTTGGATATCTTATGAGTCTTGGTTGATCTTGCTATTATATGACTTGTCTCTGGCTGGAGCAAAATGACTCATGTGATAGAGGGAGCAACGGTGGCAAGAGGATTTGCTTCAGTGTCAGAGGGAGTTGACATCTGAGTTTGAAATGAAGGATCTTGGTTGGATACATTACTTCTTAGAACTAGAAGTATGGTAGAAGTTGGGTAAAAATAGTATCACGATCCTTCAAATAATTGAGATGATGGACAACTAGTCCATGGCCATTTCCATAATAACTAATCTGAAAAAGCGAAATGGCAAACGGAGTAGCCGAGATTTCCACAGCAGAATCTATCCCAATGTGAGAGGGAGCACCCAGTCAGGGTGACAGCTGCAGGAATATATAGTTTGGACAGAGTACAAAAAATAGGAAGAGCACGTCAAGTTGATGCTTTAGTTTTTGGATTCTACTTTGTATTTTAGATGAGCAAGATGCAGACATCTATCGGTCTCCTGCAACAATGGCAGCTAGTTTGGTGAATTGTGAAATAGTACAACTTCAATAATTGTTCACAGGATCGTCTGATTAGGTGCAGGAGACGACCATGACGACAGGTTGAAGCACATACCGAGATGTGGTACAAAAGGGAGCAGTGAGGTTCACAAAGCCTCTATCCCAAGGTGACGTTTGTACACTTCAAGGACAAGCTTGAGAATTTTGTACACTTCAGGGACAAGTTTGAGAAGTTTGTATACTTCAGGGATAAGCTTAGATTAGTTGAGAATGCTTCCCTCAGTCAGAGGGAGTGTTGATGTTGTTGCATCAACGAATAGACATTCTCCCTAGGTCAACATATAGACAGGTCAAAGTACTGACTAGGGGCCACAAAATGTGGCTAGGGAAAATGGCCGAGCATCAAGGCTCAAAGCGCTCCACAGGTGGGCAAGTGAGTCCCTCTAGCATCGGGCGAGGGAGTTACCATTCAATTAGCATGCAGGAATGGTAATAGCCCAAGGTTTCACCATAGGTCACAAGTGTTGACCAAGTTCCAAGTGACGACTTGGATAATTGGTGAATTGCTCCAAGTCACGACTTGTTGAGCATGATGTTGATGCTAGATGCTTTCCACAGGTAGTGCATAGACACATCAACATAGCTAGTTCATTCAAGGACAAGCATTCTCCCTGTGTCAAGTGCTTTGACCGCAATTAGGGAGAATGGTCCGACAAAGGATAGTCATTCTTTCTATGTCAAGTATGTTGACCAAAATTGGTCCTAAAGGCCTAAGATCACTTAGTTGAGTGGGTGTCTTTCAGCATCAACCTCAAACTCTCCAGATAGGTTGAGTGAGCACATTTAGCATTAGGCCCAAAATTACTCATGAAGAGTGAGGCCTTTGGAGTTTCACCACGAGTCAAAGATATTAACCAGGATGATGGTGAACCAAGACTAGTCCATATACCATGTGTCAAGAGGGACCAAAATTATGGTGACCGTTATGAATATAATTTATATTAAAACTATAAAAAATGTAAACATAAATAACAATTAATTAACTAGCACTTAATAACGAAGAGGCATGTCTCGAAGGACATGACCGCTCATGTAAGGGTACCTGCCTAGGTATATATATAGGATCCTCAATTGTAATCACATCATCTCATCAATTCTTTATATAATATTCAACATACAATTACCTATCCTACTATGGATGTTTACATCTTCCAAGTCTTTTGAATATTATTGTTGTGTATGCGAACTTTGTTCATGACATAGGTATTAGAGCCACATCTAATGTGGCCTTTGAACCTTAAACCCATTTGTCAACCTTGTTGTTGTTGTTATCAAGCATTTGGCTACGTAGTTGGAGGTTCTCCGTTCTGCCAAATTTGTCGTCAATCCCTTGGCCTTTAAAATTAAAAGAATGGAAAACAAAAGATCATCAAAAAAAAAAAACAAAATAAATAGAAAAAAAATATCATAAATTATAATTTTTTTTTAAAAAATATTAAAATATTTATATAAAAAAAGCAAATACAAATAGTATATAATAAAAAAAAATCATATTAACAAAAAAACGTTAAATAGAATTATAAAAAAAACAAAAAAAATAAGTATTAAAAAAAGTTATATATTAACAGAAAAAAACAGAGTACCAGTGGCAGGGGAAAAAATTACGACCGTCGAGTAGTTTCGCTCCGCCACTGTCGAGACCTTAACGCCTTCGCTCTTATCCCCTCTCGCCACTGTCGAGTCTGTGGAAGCTTTCACATCATCTATAGCCTAACACAGTCCGACTATCCCAACAATTGCAACCACCACCAATAAATTTCCTGCCTGCCGTAAACCTCGATGAATCTCCTACGATGTCGTCTATTGTCGAAACAGTAATCGTCGACCACGCTGCTCGTTCTTCTACCAACGCCATGGTACCTCCATTATCAGCAGAGTCCGCCGCCGTATTTGTCACCCCACAGGAACACCGCCTAAAAAAGTCGGTCGGTGCCCCAGCCATTTGACTACCCCACATTGTTGCATGCTCACGCAACACCCATGCAATATTGTCACTGCCCGATTTTCACTATCTGCCATTATCCCCTGCTCACTGCCATCGTTGTTCCCTGTTGCGGTTTTTTTGTAACCGCCAACATACCAAACACCATGCAAAGAAACAAGAAAAAAATTGTGTAGTCAACCAATCGTTCCCTGGTGCCATCGTCTTCAAATCACGAAACGTTATTCCCACTTTTTGTACAGTCGTGTACAGTCTCGTTCATCACATAACTGCCCTTTCATTAATTGGGTCCTTTCAAAACACCACTAACCATTATTTTACCTTGACATTTTTTTTTACTTGTAAAGTCAATTAAAAAAAAATTCAAATTTCATATATATATAATATAAAAAACGGCTACAAAGGAATAGTTTTATTATTCAATTTAATTACAAATTCCCCAAGGTTCTAATTCAAGAAAAGAGGAGGAATATCATAAAAGGGTATTCAAAATTCCAATAAGGGATTGAAAGAAGTTCTTTTTGAAATTTGTAAATTAAAATACAAATTAAAAAAAAAAGAATCCTAAAATTCAACTCAACAGTGTTGATCAAGATTGTCAAGTTATAAGGGGAGTTTAAACTAAAGATGAATTTCGTAAACAAGTTAATATTTTGGACTAGATGCCCATTTTGTAAAACAGAAATTGGATATCAGTGGATTCAAAAAAATTGCAATTTATGTTGTCCAACATGTAGGAAATTATTTAGTGCAGAAGAACGTCAAAATAATGAGAAGATGCAAATGAAAAGATTAAAGGAAGAACTCATAGAACTACAACAAAAGAACGAAGCATCGAAAAAGAAATATAAAGATCTCGAAGATCAATTTTATAAAGAATCAACAGAAAGTAATGAAGAAATTTGGCGTCTAAGGGACCACAATAAAAAATTACTTGAGAAGGTCAAGAAGTCCAAAGATATAAGAAAAAAACTAGAAAAAGAAAATGAATGTCTTGAGAAGAAATTCAACACGAATCTATCAGAAAAGAAGGAAGAAAAATTGCGCTTAAAGACCTGGATCAAAGGTTATTAGAACAAATCAAAAGTATAAAAGATAAAGAGAAAGATACTAAGGACAAAGTCAACGATTCAGAAAATGACGAACTTTTACGTCTAAGGAATGATAACCAAAACCTTCTTACGCAAATAAAGAAGCTTAAAAGTGACAAGAAGTCACTAAATGACAAGTTAGAACAACTTAATCAAGAAGAAGCATTGAAGTCTCCAGTTGTAACAATCCAAGTAGAGGAGAAAGGAACAAATACCCATCCAGTCAATATCACAACTCAAGAAGATGAGAGACCAATAGAAGTTAAAACATATTCAAATGTTGCAATTCAAACAATGGAAATTCCAAGTGATGATTCAATAGCCAACTCAACTACAACAATACCTGAAGTAAATAAAAAAATTGCTACACATAAGATAAGGGAAAGTCCAACCAGAAGAACTCCTTAACGACATCTGAATCACAAGAGAAGACAATTAAGTCTACATATTTAAACCATTCAGAACGGAAGCAACATATTTATATTCCAAGGAATACTGAAGTTTACAGAATCTAGTCCTATGATAACAAATCCTTACAAATTTCCAGTGACTGAAAGATCTCACAGAAGATTAATCTAGGATGGTCAAATCCATTCTCAGTCCGACAATTTTATTTATCACTCAGAGGATCGTATTGACTTGTGTCAACGAAGATGAAAGTTCTGAGACGAGAAGATATTCGAAATGGGAAAAGAGATCAAGCCCTTTCATCAGTAAGCTTTGAAGGCAAAGCATTTTGAAGAGGAAGGCAATGTTATGAATATAATTTATATTAAAAAAATAAAAATGTAAACAATAATAAACATAAATAATAATTAATTAACTAGTAGTTAATAATGAAGAGCCATGTCTCTAAGGACATGACCACTCATGAAAAGGTACCTACCTAGGTATATATACAAAATCCCCAGTTGTAATCAATGTCACATGGTTCGGGTTCGAGTTCGGGTTCGACAATGATTAGGTTAGGTTTGAGTTCAAATTTTTTGATGAGGTTCGGATGAGGTTCGCCAAACCTCAACATTTTTTTAAGGTTCGCCAAAATTCGAACCTCAAGGTTAAAGTTCGACGAACCTTGTGACATAGGTTGTAATCACATCATCTCATCATTTTTTATATAATATTCAACATACAATTACCTGTCCTATTATGGATGTTTACATCTTCCAAGTGTTTTGAAGATTATTGTTGTGTATACGAACTTTGTTTGTTACAGTGACAGTTGATACTAATGATGTACCATGTGTCAAGGGTACCGACCAAGATTATTGTGATGATGCACCATAGGTCAGAGGTACTGACCAAAATTATGGTACCTAGTGATGTTGTAATTTTACCATGAGTCAAAGTTGTTGGCCAGGATTATGGTAATTGGATGAAGTTGAAGCAAATGATGAATTGCTATAACATTTTCTTAGAGAAATTTGTCAACAAGAGAACATTTGAATAGTCATTATAATACCACCCTAGCTAAAAGGGGTGTTGAATTTTGTAGCTATGGTTAGTCTTCTAATTAATATTTTATCCCTTCATGTATATGCAATAATGAATATAAGACATGTTCTGCATGTCGGCTTCAAAAGAGAAATTTTGAAATTTGAAATTTAAATTTTTGTTGCCTCCAAAATGTAAAGTCGGCCCTCCGGAAATTCAGGTCGACCTACCCCTATAGACACACCACCTGGGATCATCGGACCGCTATATAAAGCCAATTCATCTCTCTTCACCATCAATTTCAAGTCACTTTTGTGGGAGCATAATATTTTATGTTCAAGTGAAGGAGAAGAGAGATAAGTGCATATCATACTGAAAGAGCAAGATGAGTTTCTAGGAAGGAAAAATATGGGAAGACCGTCTCTGAACAGGCCAAAATTCCTTGAGGCAGCAACAAACCAATTTATGAGGTAGGGCGCTGAAAGTTCAGGAATCTGAGAATTCAATGTTGAAAAGTGTAACTAGGTTCGGTCTTCATAATGACTTGTAATTATGAATTTATGTAATGAATAAGACAAAGATAATGAAATGTATTTTGTAATGCTTGTCTCATGGGTTTCATAAGCAAGGAGTTTTTATTATAGGTCAAAGACTTCTTCTTGATGTCTTTAGGAGTTTGTCATTTCGTCATAAATATAATTTAGATTCATGTATATGAAGTGATGTTACACTTGTAAAAGACAAATTATTGATGTAAAGTATATGCTCCAAGACCTTGTCACAGTGCTTCAAAGAAGTCGGCTCAAAGTATGGTAGATACACCCCTTGATGAAGTCGGCCTACCCTCCACACCTCATGTCGGCCTACATGCTACAAGACAGACACTATAAAGAGTGATGCGGCCTCATTGTAAAAAAAGAAACTTGGACAAGGTCTACAACAGAAGTGCGAGATAAGGTCTGCATTGGTGCAAAGACAAGAAGTTGATCCGCGAAGAAGAGAGAGGTGTTCTTACCTCTTGTTTTGGGTCTATCCATCTCAGTCAATTGTCTAAAATATATCCAAACTATAGTGCAAAGAAGAGGATAGGGTCTCGGTCTAAGGAGCTCGGACTAGTGCAGATGCAGAGAAGGAAGGTAAGACAACATAGTAAAGGTGACCTGGATCAGTGCGAAGGTGAGGCAGCACTAGCCTTGGTCTAGAGTCTATACTCTCGCATAAACTCAGAGATATATACAACACAAAGAAGGGTACTTGTAGCAACGAAGAAGTAAGCTAAGATACACTTCAGGATATTCGAGGTCTATCATAAGAGAAGCCTCCACTATATGGTCTTGGGTTGCATCAATAAAGAGACCAAAACCTCAGTCTAAGATTGAAGCAACAAGAAGCTATGTTGCCAGAAAACGTGGGTGCGGGTGCGGGTGCGGGGACGGGGACGGCATTTTTTGAAACAGGGTGCGTGGGTTCGTCTGGGTATTTTTATATTAATATATATTATAAATTATAAATTATAATTTATATATCATATATAATACTATATTTTATAAATTAAATTTATAAATTATAAATTTAATGACACTAATAATTTATAAACTTTAAAGTTTAAACTTTAAAGATTTAATCATGCACATCATTCAAGAATCAACAATGAACATTCAAGTTTCAACATTCACATGTGACATTTGCCATTGAAATTTCAAAATTAAAATTTGCTTCATTTATTGTTTCTCATTGTTGATATGAACTCTGATCACAGAATTTTGTTCTTGCAAATTATAAACCATTTAAAAATTACCCAAATCATCATTATTTCCAAAAAAATAAAAATAAATAAATTAGAGTGAAATTTTACCTTAGCAGAAAAATACTCACTAGAAATGTTGACTGTATTCACTTATTAATTCAGTCCGTCCTTTGCACCGACTCCACTCAGCACCATATTCTATAGGTTATTCAAAACGTTCTGAAAATTTTCATTATCTCCAGAATTTATTAAAAGTAAAAAATATAAAAAAGACATACTTTCCAGTAGTTTCAGAGTTTTCAAGATTCTACGTCTTTCCAAAAATCTCAACTCCTAAAGCATAAAGAAACTATATACTATTAAATTTACAAGATATTTTCCTAACAACGCATCCAATTTCTAACTTAAACAAACAAAAATATAATTTTAAATATGTTTTTGCCATGCATCCTCTTATTCTCTCCCAATCCCTTGCACATGTATACTATCTCACCTCATTTTCGTGTTTTGCACTCGACATAATTAATCTCAGGACCCAAAATTTCACATTTTTCTGACAATCATACCTCTATCTCTCCCATAAGTATACTTACCTCACTTGGCGTTTTGCATCCTGCACCCAAGTGATCTCAGGACCCAAAATCTCACTTCTTTCTGACCAGTGTACTCTCTTTATGGAGCCCTTAATTATCTCGTTTTCTAGAACATTAAACGCATATATATTACTTAACCTCTTTCAGACTATTATTTCTTCCAGATCATATCATGTCTCAGCTATCTTAAACTTAATTTTTTATATCAACTCCATAAGTCAATAAGAAAATGATCTGCTCGTGAAAGGTGCTATCATTTCTATTTGAAGGTAGGTCTTGAAATTAGATTTTTTTAATAATAACTTATAAATTATTTATGGAGCAGAGCAATATATTTTAACTTTTAAAAAAATCAAAATAGTTCGATTTTAATTTTTCTTTATCGTTTGAACTTTGAATCATGAATTTTTTAAAATTTAGAAAAAAAATTAAAATCAAAATAGTTTTTATAATTTATTTTATTAAATTATAATTTATTTTTAATATTTATTAAAATTTAATTAAATTTTTTAATTTTTAATTATTTAAAAAAATTTATATATTTGAAAAAATTGTTCATGAAGAACCCTGAAGAACCCGAAATTCGGGTTCTAAGTACCCAAACGATGGGTTATTCATACCAAAAGAACCCAAGAACCCGAATTTTTTTTTTTGAAGAACCTGGTTCGTTTGGGTTCTTCTGAGAAGAACCTGTACCCGAATCCGACACTTGGGTGCGGGAACCCGGTGCGGGTTCGGGAACCCCACCCCCGAGTGCAGGAACCCGTGCAACGTAGACAAGAAGATCTAGAAGTGTGGTGCAGTGTAGTGAAAAAAAAAGGAAGATCAACATACGGAGCCTAGATGAGCAGTGACAAGGGTCTTGGAGGCATGTTGGTGTCAAGGGTCTGTGTCATGGTTATGGTACTCGTCAATTGAAGATCTATAAGAAAAATTACTTTTGGGTTTTCCTCTCCAAGAGGGAGAGGTTTTGGCCCTGGCTTGCTAGCCTAAATATTTGTGTTTCTTGTGCATTTGATAATTGACTTGATGAAGAACGTAATAATCTAACGAAGATAAGATTTAAGTGAAAGAAGCATATTGAAATCACAAGTAATTATCATGAAAGAGAAATTTTAATGAAATCCCTAATTTCTCAACATTCAAGAGGTAGAGATTTTAGGTGCTTGAATCTATTTGGGTATATTTGTGGTCAACTTGACTTTGTTTTTAATTGGAAGTTCAGATTGCATCTCTGGTTGAATTGAATGTTTTCTTTAAGAAAAAGGTCGTTTGGTTTTTCCCCCATGTGGGTGTTGATTTTTGGTAGCATCGGAAGTGCTCTAAGTCTCCAAATTTGTGGAGAGGCTTCGGCACATGTAAACCAAAGAACCCAGAAATTGTTTGTAAAAATTCCACTCAAAATATGTTTTATTATAAAAATTAAGTATTTTAATGGGGACCCTAAGTCTGAACGTAGGGAAATTAAATAATTAAAGGGTATTAATAAAACAAAGTGAGATTGATTTAGAAAAAACAAAGATCAAGTCAAGTTATAGTCTTAATCGTTGATTAGAGATCTAATCTTGGTCGTTGATGTCTCAACGAGAATGCTATAAAGGAAGGCTTGAGGGTCATTTGGAAAGACACACCAAGTGAGTTCAATAGCATTGAGTTCAGCGGAAGCAGAGTACATGGCAGCCAATTTCGCTAGTTGTGAGGCCATATGGCTTTGCAAGATGTTGTTTGGCTTATTTTGTCAAGCGTTGAGACTTTCAATGATTTACTGTGATAATCAGAGTTGCATTAAACTTACAAAAAATCCAGTATTTCATGACAGGTCAAAGCATATCGGGATCAAATATCATTTCATCAGAGACTGTTCAGAAGGAAGCTGTGAAGCTTGAGTATATTCCCACAGATGAGCAGATAGCGGACATATTCCCAAAGACTTACCACAGAGCAAGCATGTCTACTTCAGAGACAAGATGGAGGTGGTGAGGAACACTTTCCTCGGTAAGAGGGAGTGTTAAAATTTGTGTACCATAGGACAAGTGGTTCCCTAAGGCTTTGATCTTTCGCCTAGGGAAAGTGTCCAAATGTATTTAACTTTTTCTCCAAAGTGACTTTATAAGTGGTAAAGTCAAATCTAATTTAAAAGTGACTTTATAAGTGATGAAATTACTAAGTCTAATTTTAAAGTGACTTTAATAAAGTCAATGTGAAATTAGAAAGTGAAAAGTGGCTTTGGAAATAAAAGACTAAGAGGATCTTTATTAAGGTGGGGTGAATTAAAAAATAGAAAGTGAGATTGAAATGCACATTTAATCTTAGCCCTAGATCTAAAGCTATTTCAGCCATTGGATTTAGGGATTTCCCAAAAGTCACTTAGGGTTAGGTTAAAGAAGGAAAATAAGAGAAAAGATTATAGTCTTTCATAAGCAGATTGAGAGAAGAGGAGAAAAAAGCAAGGTGGAGTCTATGCATGGTTTTTGAGATAAGTAAAAATACTGGTTGCTAGAATTTTTACTGTACTTTTCATTTCTCTGTAAAAGCAATATTCAGAAATAAAGAGGAGCTTTCAAATTGGTTTTCCCCAAGAGTTGTAGGGGGTTTTTCCAGAGTCATATTGACAAAAAATCAGTGTGTCACTTTCTGTGTGTGGCTGAAATTATTTCTGAGTTTTATTTCTACATTTTCCAGCACTTTGAAATTCCCAGAATTTGTGTTTTCAGAAATATTTATTATTTCCAGCTTGTTGAATGTATGTTTACGGGAATGGGCATTTAACTACATGGGAGTAATAAGAAGAAACTGATAACCGGAGTTTGATCAAAATTTCTACAACATGGGTGAGTCCCAGTGTCTAGAGTCAATGTATATTACCATACTAGATCACACAAAAAAATTTATGGAATTTGGTTAGGTCTAGATAGTGATTTTTTAATTTTTTAGATTTCCCACAAATCGAAAATTGCAATAAAAATTGTAATTGAATTGTAATAAGTGTTTCCTAGAGAAGTTGTATGGGGTATGAGTAATCAAAATTACACCTCTCACCCTAAACTTTCTACTATGACACTTTGAGGAGTTAAAACCGTGTTTTGAACTCTCACAGCCCACTTTTCCTAAGTTTAGTGGGAAATTTGGCAATTAATTAAGCTATAAATTAAATAAATGGAGAAAAATAAATATCCCCATATGCTAAATAAGATGGAAATGAGGTGGAAAATTATGGAGGAGTTTAAGTGAAGTCCCAAGGTGATGTGGACTCCTAAAATCAAGGAAATAACATGTGCTTAAATAAAATTGAATTTTTGGCATTAAATGAGAGCTACTTACTTGGAAATTCGAATTTGTGAGGTTAGTGCATATTTGGGAAGATTTGGTAGAATATTTGGTGGAGAATTTTGTTGGAAATTGTCCCCACATGGGTTACCACCCATATACACTTGTCATTCCATCATAAAATTCGAATTTGGCACATAAGAGAAGAAAAAAATGATGTCCACTTGCCAGCATCCGATTTTTACACTTGGCAATGGAGCTCCACATATCAAATTTGAATTTGCCTTGTGATCTCCTCCCTCTCACCACTTGGCATTTGGTTCTTCATTGGGATTTGTTCCCAAATTTCTATATAATGGAGCCATGGGCTCTCATATTATATATTGGATACGAGCTATTGTGTTTGCAGAAGCGCTGCTAATTTGTACATTTTTTGAAGAATATCAATAAAAAAACTTTAGGGGGTCTATTCATGGGTGTTCTTCCTTTGGAGCATGGTGCATTTGGAGCTATTGGTATAATCTTTTCTATGCTTTGAGCTATTTCATTTTCCATGTATTCTTTTGAATTTGCTAGAGCACAGCTATCTTGTATTAACATTTGATTTGAAAGTAAGCTTTAGAAGTTGAAAGTTCTAGTTTATTTTTAAATAAATTTTTAGAAGTTTCAATTCATTGTTTGCTTATCTAAAATCTACATGGACTAATGTGTGACTTGACTACTGTAGAAGAATTCTTTTTGGATCAAGCATGAGGAGAAGTCTTTTGGAGACCAATCCACTTTTGAAGCACCTTCAAAGGAACTCTCATTTGTTATTTGAATTTTCATAGTTTATCTTACGAAAAAGTGTCTTACAGGGATTCGTTTGGACATAGTTTGTATCCATGCAATCATTTAAAATATTTTACTTTTCATTGTTCTTCATTGGATCATATTTTTCTATTTAAAGTGTTTTAGCATGGCTAGACAAAGAGGAGAGTTTACTCATCCTCTTTGGCTTAGCCCTTTGTAGTTTATTGTGCAATATTTTATGATTTTCTTTGTCTAACACTTGGTTGGTTTTTTGTAGCCTTCTTTTTCTAATTTGTTTTCTTGTAGCACCTTGTGAGATTCAACTTCAAGAAACTACTAACAAATTGTTGCAGGACCTTTGAGCTCTAATGTCAAACGAGGAGGACCCTCTCTTTTTCCTTTGGTTGTGGTCACAGTTAAGAAACTTGTTTGAGGAAGGTCGAGTTCCTTTTGTGGCTTCTTCTTTCTCTCTTGGTCGTGAGCATTGAGGAGGCTTAGCCTCTCTTCTTCACTTGTAAAAATCTGATTTTTATTGAGTCTTTATATTGCAGAAATTTCTTATGAAGGATAAGTCTAAGACCTCAAGTTTCATTTGTAAAGGTTTTCCTTGAGCTTGTAGGAGGTTTCATAATCCTTATATCTAACAACCAATAAAATTTCTGATTTTGAGAGCATGGGTTTTACCCATTGACATCCCAATCTCTCCATTTTTTTTAGAGGACTTGTGGCGTGATTTGTTGATCTCTTTAAATTGCATGCATTTCATTTAATTGGTCAATTAACACAACCATGCATTTCATTCATTTCACTAGCTATTCATTTTGATTTGCTACAAGTTTTAAGAGCATTTACTTTTATCGCAAATTCAGATTTTTTTATATGCAAACATCTTTACTTGAGTTTATTTAGCTTGAAATCATACTTCAAATTTGTTTGTGCTTCACCATTGAGCACACTCTACAATCTTAAGTTTGATACATTAAGTAAAGATACATTTTATTTCATGACAAGCAAATATATTTCAAGTTGAAGTCGAATTTTCATTTTCATGTTAATTTATTTTTAGATCTTACATGTCCTAAACATCACTAAAATTTACCTCCAACTTAAGTTGGTTGAATAGACATTTTAAGAACCCTCTACCTCTATGGACTCCTCACTGTGAGTTCCAAACCTTTGGGCGAGAGTGAAGTCTGAGAATTAAATTTCAATTGTAAGTTTGCTTTAGAGCTAACTAATAAAATAAACCAAGAGCAATATCTCATCACATTTATTTGCAAATTTCTCAAACTTTTTGCTATCTTGATGGTTTAAAGTTTCACATGCAAATCTTATCTCAAGAAGCACTTTGGATGCAAACATTTTAATTTCTTAAAGTTTGCAACAAGTTTAATTCTATGGTACTTGGAAATTTGCTTACTTTTGCAACTTCATTGTATGTTGTCATTTTAATGGTCATTATGCTTATGGATGATTGATATATCTTGGCAAGTACCCTTATTTGATGTTGCAAATTTAATTGCATGTTGTTATCTTGGTCTAACATTTGAGTTTTTCTATCATCTCATTTACATTCTCCAAAGTAGAACACTAATTATTTCCTTTTGAGCAAGATAGCTTCTCATGTTTTGATTCATAAATCTATTTATCTTGAAAGCATTTACAATATCTTGTGCTAACATTTTCTTGTTTCACTTTTCAGGGTTACTTTTGCTTTCCATTTAAAAGCATTTTACTTTATTTAAGCAAATACATTTTTATTTTAAAGAGCAATACTTTGAAGGCACAAGTTTTTCATATGCTTTATGCTTATTTAAATTAAGTATTGATGGTTATTGCTCATAACACATTTTTCTTATAAATTTGAAGAAGTAATCTATTTAACTCTAACAACTCTCATAGAAAACTCACATCTTTAACTTAGTTTTTCTTTAGAGACCACCCCCCTTTAGCTAGCCTAGGAGATAGCTTAAACAGAGAGATTCGGGATTAGTGTGACAGCCCCTTCTTTGAGTTCCTTGCCACCAACCACACCTTGTGGGGATAAAGACTTTTCTCACAACTTGTAGGTAGGTGTAGGCGGCAAGCGATAAGACCCCCCAATCCTGAAATCCTAAAAAATTGATAAGTCTACCAGATTTTGAGTGAGATCTAAACTTTTACTTTCTCCATATCAATACTAGGGCCATAGGCTTGAATATTTGGTTGCCCCACTAAAATTCTTGTTCCTTTGAAAAAAATTTGTTTGGAACATCTTTGCGAAATTTTTTTGTAGAGAAAATCTAGAGAGTGAAAAACAAATTGCAAGAACGCGCTCCCAAAAATCACTCCCAAATGAAAGTGATTCAAGAGACTACTCTTGGGGTTACTCCCTAAGTGCTTTTGTCCAGAGTGCACTTTGGAGGGGGGAGGGGGGGTAGGGCGGTGCTCCCCAACAACATTGGATTTAACTTTCTCGCCTGGCCATAGCCCCTACAAGATCTTCTTCCAGATGTTAGAATGTTCTTGAAGAAGCCTGCTTTGATACCAATTGTTGGAAATACACAGTGATATTGAAAGGGGGGTGAATCAATATCACTTAGTTTTAAGTTTTTATTTTGTTAATCTTAAAAATAAAATATCATGACATAATCACAATGCATGAACATAGTGATTAAAGTGAATCCAAACTTAAAGCAGAAACACTTGAATGATTTTCAAACAGTCTTTAATTTATTACAAGTTACAACCACTTTTCAAGACACCAATCCATTGTAAGCACTAACTTACAAAAATTGCAAGCTCCAACCTATCCAGAAGATGAGGACACCAATCCTCAATGAGTACCAACCTACAGTGGTTCATTGTTCAAGAGTCAATACTTAGGATTAGTGAAAGAAGGTTTTCCCTCCTGGTAGCTTGAAGCCAACACTACTCCTCTATCCAAGACTCTGCCTCCAACCAGGACTCGACCTCCAACAAAATTTCGCCTCATCTACAGGACTCGGCCGCCAACAAAACAGACCAAAACTCAAACTCCAACAGGACTCGGCCTCCTCAACGGAAACAAAATTCGACCTCCTCCAAACTAGAACCAAAAAGACTGAAAATCCTTCCCAAAATGTGTGCCAAAAACCCTCCTACAGCTTGAGTGAGGCAGCGAATCCTTCATAAACACACTTCTCTTAACCCGACTTCCCTTCACTTCTTAATGGTTCATGAGGTATGAACCTCACACTTGCTTCTACTCGCTAAAACATAACCAAATTTGCTTCAATGATGGAAAAAAAAAATTCCTTTTCCCACCTATTTATAGTGCTTTTGGGGTCTAAAGAAGGGCCGGCTTGCCCATTGGCTGGTTTGACTTGTGTAAAATGTGTGCAAATGATTATATATATATATATATATATATATATATATATTCAAAAATCCATTTCTCCTCAACAATGAGGAGTTAGGACTCGGGAGGCTTGCCACATATTGTCGAAAATCCATTTCTCTTTCATTTGGACAGCCTTTGACATCAATAACAATCATTTGCAACAACCCCTATATCACTAGAGGATCATCAGCTCTGAGCGATAAAGAAGGGGGCTTGCATTTCTCATTTTCATTGGAAGATCTATATTTGGATTGCTGAACTAATCTGTTTCGCTAATCAAAACACTTTTGACTTGAAAATCGCTTTTTCCCATGATACAAGAATATTGGCCCATATATCACACAAGGTTTCTCTTTGGACCGCAATATATCACGGAGAAATAAATGTTATGTAAGATAAAGAAAGAAGACACGAATTCTTTGTACCACCGGAAAGGAATATTTTTTATTGATAAGCTTGTCATTGAAGGGTGGCAAATCCCATGTAAAGGTAACCTTAACAAGCCAATGAGAAGGCAAGATTATATCTCTAATAAGGAATCTAAAGTGGGGAGCTTAAGACTTCCAAATTAAACTCAACCTAACCTTCTATACTATGACAAGTTATACTTTGAGAAAAGAACCTGCATCAAGCATAAAACTTTGGGAAAAAAGTTTTGAGATCCCGTCTGTTGAAGGGCATATAGGGGGCTGGGTTTGTTGTTACAAGAACCCACAAAGTTTTCCTCCAGGTACAGAAAGTGTTGATCACAGGTTTTATTCATGGAATTCTTCTAACACTGAAACAAGGTACTAGGGCACTGATTTGTCTGCAACTCTGCCTTGGCAATCCATATGCCAAAGAATATTGACAAGCTGCAATCACATGACTGTCATTTCCTATACCTTCCTCTGGGAAATCAAATATTTTGGAAGCGAAGGCCAACTTGCACACTATTGGAAAAGTGATTTTCTTAAAATTGATTGTCTATGCATATCTTGCCATAAACACAGCTGCCTATAATCTTCTATTCAACTAACTGTTTTGCTGGTACATAATTCTTTGCATTTATATCCGTTAATCTCAAAATTATTACCATCCTCTAATTTCCTCATGTACTTGATCTTAATTATTCCTCTATAATCAGGGCTTTCGTAACCTTCTTGTTTCTGGATTTTATTCAGCACTTCCTTATTATAGGTAACTTGATCAACCACTTGACAAAGACACAAGCTCAAGATACACCTTCAAAGTTGAATTGGCCAATATATAAGTATTTTAGGTAACAAAAATATATTTGTGATGAGGGCCAGACAAATCATCCATTTTGTTTCAAAACATGATTATTCCTTCCCTTAACTGTCTGAAACACTACAGTTTTGATAAATCTGTATCTGCTAAATCTCTTTATCCATCCTTACCACTATAAAAAATAAGAAGTGTTCTGTTTCAAAACTTATAGTGCACAAAATGATCCTCCTATTTCAACCTTCATTCTAACCCAGTCATTAAATATTGATTGTACATGCACATTGTTCAGAGAGTCCAAACATTCTACGTTTTGGAAATATTTCAGAAACCATCGCCAGAATCCAGCTATGTTGTTGTTGGTGAAATTATAATTCTTCATTGCTTAAGCCTTAAATTGCATTTTTTTAGTGCATAAATGGATTCAGCGCACGGAAAAGCCCTTATTGCATCTGGACTGTGCCATCTTGATTCTCAACAACTGATATATGTAATTTCAGCAATTCTTCTAAATTTTTGTCTGGACTTTAAGCAAAATGGGACAGAAAATTGTGTTTGGAAAAGGCTAAAAAAGTAGCATGTTTAGAGTGCTCTATTGTTCATCAGGCGCTTCTAACAACTTAAAAAGTAAATTATGCGTTGCTATGTACTGATTAAATATTCTAAATGCTAAACAGGTGGTCTTAAAAACTTGGGTTCGAAGATTATTGTGACTGATATACTCACCTTCAAAAGAGCTTCCGCTTTACCCATCTCCCGGCCAACAAATTTGTTATAGCCAGCAGAAGCAGCACTCTGCAATGAAGAACTGTTAGGAATCTGATTTCATTCCTTCTTCAAGTAGACCAATGCCAAAAGGGAGAAGATATAGATATCAGATAGATGTACCTGTCCTCCTATTGAAGGGACTTCTAAAAGAATTGTCTTCACTGCATGAGTGTCAAGTAACATCTGCCAACAAATCCAGTTGCAAAAGTACAATCTGTCAGCTTTTAGTATAGAGCGCAGCAGAAAGATAACAAATCCCTCCATGCACTTATTGTAGATTGTCACCCCTAGCGTGGAGTTTGGCCTTAAGTGTCAATTGTAATATCAATTTTTATTGTTCTACAACCAATGAAATTAACAATAATTGACAATTTACTTTTATTCAACGGAAAAATTTTGTTTTTCTTGGCAGATTAGCATGTGAGTTTAAAGCTTCAGTTATGTTAAACTCATTCCATGCAATATCAATAAATTTTTAGCACAGCAGTTCAATCATTTCAACCAAAAGCATAGATCACATAAAGACATAACAACAAAACACTAACATTAGAAATATGTAGAAGTGAAATGCATAGAATGTACTGGTACAAAGCTTAAGGAGAAGATAAGATCTCAGGCTTAAGGAGAAGATAAAGTTTTACCTTCAAAAGGAAATTTGAAATCCACTTCCAACCAATGATGATAAAATATGGATCAACCATGTTTTATCATTTGAACTCTTAAATGCAGAAAGAAGAGTTGGGTTATTGTTAATTTTTCCTTGAATCTCACACCCAGCAATTCATTTACCTAGCAGATTACAGATCTCCTGAATGAAAGCACAGCTAGATTCTTAACTTAATTAACGGAAGAAAAAATTCACATAACCAATCTCAATTACAATGACACAAACAGATTCTGTTCAATCAACAGTTCTTCATTAATATTTAGAACCTACTTGGGCTCCCGTCCTGGGACAATGGCCCAACTGAAAAAGATTACAGGTACAAAATGTCTTGGAACTGATCCAGCAGAACAGGCCCTAGATCGGTCCTCGATCCTACTGGCTGATTTGGATCTCCAGGCTGCCCTCCTGCACTTCCTCGGACCCGGAACACTAGAGTATCACACTCCTCACTAAGATGCCTCTCTCAATGTCTTGTGCTGCTATATGGTGTGTTTTCTCCTCTCCTTAGCCTTGCTTTTATAGCATTACGTTGAGCTAAATCCCTAACCCTAAGCTCCAAAGTGATTGGTGGTTGAGATTAGATCTTGCCTCGCTTGTGATCAAGGGCCAAGATTAAAACATAAGCATTAAAGTAAACATTTTACTTTTCCTAAGTTTACTTTAGCTCAATTAGCCAATGTGATGTTCCTTTTTCTGGTGTTTCTTATGGCATGGTTAGGATGGGCTTTCAAAGTTGGGGGAAAACAGGTCACAGGTGCAAGTTAGTGTCATCGGCGGGCCCAGGGGCTTTTGGAGGGGTTTTGAGGGGTTTTTATGAGGTTTGATGGAATTCTCTTTGTATATTCCATAATCCGCACAGTTTACCTTTCGTTTCGTTGGATTTTGAGAACTTTCAAAAAACAGAGTTATTAATGGACCTGCCTCAATTAATTACACTTAAGGTGGCATTTCAGGAGGAATACTTGGCAGAACACCTTAGTGTAATACCTCGTTGTAACCAGAACGAGAAGATCTACAAGATGGGATGGTTAGAAGTGATTTCTAGTGGTCTGAGGAGGCATGGTGGCCAATTTACCACTTTCCCACCTTAAAAAGAATATTTTAATTAAGAGAAATGTGCTCAATGATTAAAATAATAATAAAATAGGAGCTTCTAGAGGGGTCCATCAGATCTATAAAAAGAGGAGCAAGAGGCCATTAGAGGACATCTTGGATTTGATATTCCTTCTTGTATGATAGGTAGAGAACAAGTGAGATTGGGCAAGTACACCTCCCCTTGGTGAATTCGTCTAGAGTTCACAAGAGAGCTTAGCAGTGGTAGTTCAATTCAGTTTTGGTGGAAGGCTCGTGCAGCATTGGAACAAATTTATTTGGTGGCCATTCTCTCAGCCATTACCAGTTTATATGTACTCTTTATTTAATAAAATAAGGTTGAGTTTTGTATATTTGTCTTGTTTATTCTTCAGTTGCAGAATATATTTCGAGTTTGTTGTTGATTTTGTGGTTCAAAATTGTGCTCATGGTTTATTTAAATTGACGGCTAAATTTTTAAAAGCAATTTTTGCAAAAATTAAATTGGGAGCATTACAGTGGTATCAAAGCTGGGTGTTCCTGCCAGCCAGAGGGTTTGTTTTGAGGAAAGATCATGATCGAATTATTGAAGATATTTTTTTTCTCCTGCAAGCCATGTAAAATCGTCGCAAATTTATTAAATATTCAACAATTTCTACTTCAAACTGTTGAATTATTTGGCTCGAGGTGCTAAGGGGGACCCAGGATTAATTAAAGGTAGCCGAGACTATGAATTTCCATGCCAAATTCATTGATCATTGTGAAGAACGCATGATTAGCCTATTGGACGGCAGGCACAGATCGAGTGTGTGGGTGTTGTTGGTTTCAGCATTGCTCGACCTAGTCACAGTCTGAGTTAATTTAAGTGAATCGTAACATTTCTTGGTCACAAAATTGTTGAAACCAATCAGACAGGGCCAAAGTGCACCTAGCCAATTATCTATTGAGGAGCTACCGCAGAGAGAACAAAAGGACAGGTCAGCAAGGAGTTGTGACACTATTTGTTGAGTGCTCATGTGGCAGCGTTTATGTGGTAAGCGCACAATGTTTTTAGTAGTGTTTTTGTGGTCAACATACAATGCTTTTAGCCAATCGATTTTGTATAGACAATTTGGATGTTGCGCATTTGGATGGTGTACGTTCCAGATTCTTCAGCATAGAGTCATATTGTACTCCCTGAGCCGATTCAAGATTGGAAAATGAGGCCGAGTTGTCTGCGTACGGGGGGCTGAGAATGACAATCTCTTAAACCACTTGTATTGACTTCGTGTTCAATTAAAATTGTGCATGGGTTCTGCAAATTTGTTACCGAAAAACCCAAGATCAAGTGTTGAATTATAGTTGTTCGTTTTTTCTGAGATTGGCGGAGAATCTGAGAATTGGATCGTATGATGAAGCTAGATCACCGTTGTTGGCTTCCGTAGTGAGGTGTAGTCACTGCACCAAAGTATACTTCGTGGTTGACAGGTGCGCAAAGGCATATGGACTAAGAGCATTGTATCTTTCGCGGATTTCGTCTTTGACTTGATTTGACATGAATCCCAGAAATTCCCAGCATTATGTGACAGTCCAAATAGATCTGCGTAGCTGAAAACACTGAGTGGGGGTCGTAGCATGTATCGGCCGCATGGGTGATAGAAGGCAGTGTGATCTATGGACCTGCCGTGTAACTCAAATTTATTGGTTCCTGTGTATGACAGAGTCTTCACGAATTTATGTTGCTAGCTGGGTGTATTTGAAGACTGTATCAATGAGCTAATACACAGTAATAATTGGGTGATTCCACCTAAAAAAATGTGTTGTTAAAAGTCACTATAACTGTGTGCATGTGTTTGGACCCTTAGTTGATTGAGCAAGTTCATGCTGGAAAAATTAAAACACCTATAGCAGAGACAGGGAATCTTGTGCACAACAGTGAGGCACAATTATTCGACTCTGGAGGTCGAATCAGTATGAGGTTAAGATAGGTGGTCTATAAATTGTGGGAGATTACTCTGCCAGGGGTTTTGAGAAGGAGAACAAAACGAACTACAAAGCTAGGTGTTACTGTTTCAGATCTGAAAGGTACTCTTCATATGCGTATAACATCTCATTATAAGAGGCCAAATGTGTTTGTGTCTGTAGTTGCATATCCAGAGAAATCGAGTTGGTTTTAAGGCAACTCCAGAAGCAGTTTAGTTGGCAGAGAATCATTCCAGTTTCATCAAAGAGTCGGGACAAATTTCTTGTTGAGGTTGAGTCACTACACTCTTTGGGCCAAGTCTGTTGTGCGTGGAGCTAGGAGGTTATGACCAGGCATTCTATTCATGTGGGCAGAGTACTCTCCAACAGAAGTTCACATTTTCCAAGCTAATTACTAATCGTGGAGTTTTGGCAAGATATGTTTCAATGTTTTGATTCCTAAATTTGGTTATCTCAAAGGCATTTTTGTATCTTGAAATATCATGTGCTGACAATCTTTTGTTTCCATTTCAGGATTACTTTGCTTTCACTTTTAAGAGCATTACTTTTTACTTTTTAGCAAGTTCTTTATAAGGCACTAGTTGTATGGTTTTATCATTGTCATCGTTATTTCAAGGTGCTCATATTTGCTTATAAATTCTTAAAAGTAATCCAATTTCACTATAACATTCTCCTAGAACCTCACATCTTTTAAATTAGTTTTACTTTTAGGGACCACCCCCCTTAGCTAGCCTAGGAGAGAGTTGAGAATAGGTGACAGCGCCTTCTCTAAGTTCCTTGCCACCAACCACACCCTGTGAGGTTAAAGGCTTTTCTCACTGACTTGTAGGTAGGTGTAGGCGGAAAGCGGATAACAGGTTCAATCTCTCTTCAGTTCAGTAGCATTTTTACAAGGGTTCACTCAATGACATAGCTTAGCAATTATGTTAATGCTATACAGTGATCTTGTCTATCTGTTCCAATTTCCTACTATGACCTTCTATAATACCTATGACATACATCTTACAGAGAACATGATATGATTCATGTGATAGTACCTCCATGACAACCTTATTTTAGTAAGGGTTTTATTAATGATATATATATATATATATGATGCAGTGACCTCAACACCTTAATGAAAAGACAAAAGCAAGGGCTTCATCCTTGACAGTGATCTTTGCTCCTGGGAAACAATGTATGTCAAATAAAAAAATCACATGATGGCAGGAATGAAGGATATTGGGTGTCAAAGATGGTGATGTGACTCGGCAACAACATTCTCGGATTATTGAATGTCAGTTCACAAACTAGTTGTGAACTGACTTGGATAGGCCCTAGGTGGTATAATGTATCTCATTGTAGATATACTTTGTGTCTCAATTGAACAATTGATGAACATCTAATAGAAGAAGAATTTCTTTCGGGTTTTTCCCCTTGTGGGGTTTTGCCCTCGTCTCCGACCAAATCATGGTGTCCCTATTTGTGCATGCTTTTCTTTTGTTTTCCCTTTATGTTCTGCTGCATTTTTTTGAAGGAAACCATATGTAACTTGGTTACTAGGGTTTGGTGGATATCATGAGGGTAGGGTTTGGAAGAATCACTAGAGTATGAAGAGCCTAGATATGATAAAGGTTTGGGTTATATAGTCTTGGAACCCTAGCACGATCAGTGAGATGTTGTTCTAGCACTTGTGACAAATTCAGTATAACCCTAGATGGGCTAGTCTCACTATGGGAGATGATATGTTATTGGCTTGACTGTTAATGAAGACAATTGAAAACATTAAAGGTAACATTGCAATATGGATGATGGATAGTAATGTCTCATGAAGGTTGGGTAAAGAGGGAGTTTGTAATATTCCAAATGGGAAAATCACAGTATAACGGGCTAAAAGATATTAAGGAGACAACAAAACAAAAATTGATATCAAAACACCAACAAAGCCATAAAAAACTGCTGAGCCATTTTATTAATTTACTAGAAATGAGTACAATGCAGGTGTTGGAATGAAAGCACATGGACTTGCTCAAGGAAAGCTAGAGAAGCCCTCTAAATCAATGCCAAAATCCCCCACTAATGGTACGTTATATGGCTATAGCTCTGCACTGCAATCTGCCAAAAATGTTGCTGCTACTCTCGAAAAAATGCCGCTAGGGCCTGCTACACTGCTCAGAAAATTTAGGGACTAACCCTGGACTCTACTCAAAAAACCCATGAAGGAATTGGCCAAATGTTGACCTTGGAATTTCAGCGCAATTTCCCCAAGCTCCTCTAGCTGCTAGCTGAGTTAGGATCTCTGTTTGACACCTCAAATCTGCCCAAAAAATTATACCAAATTAATCTTTGCTTCTCCTCAATAATCCCAGAAAAACCCAAAAAGTGTTCGCCCAAAACTTGACCCCGAAAATTGGCTCACTGCACTGTTGGGTAAATCAATCCTCCTATGAATCCTGCTGTTGGAAGTCTCCAAAATGCCACAAAAATCCCTGTTAGGAAGCTCCAAGCCTCCCCACCAAATCTCAGCTGCAACTCCCTCTCTTCTCACCTCCAGAACAACCAAATCCTCTCTGCACTGCGTCCTCCCCTACGTAATCTCCTTCTCCTCTGCGCAATCCAGAAATGGCTACACTTCCTCCTGATGCTATTGATGGAAACTCTCCTCACAAGGTGTGGAACTCCTCTCCTAAGCACGCACTCGAAGTCCCCCGAGGTAGAGATTGAGATCTCCGCTTGAAGACCTCGTGTGCTAAACAGCACTGCAAACTTGGCTCTTCGGCTCAAGTGTTCTCTATCAAAATGACAAGAAGAAAATAGTTGAATGAATGAATGTCGAATGAGCCTTTTCTTCTTCCTTTTATCCATTGAGGCCCAACATATGCCTTGGGTCCCACCTTGACCTGCACTGCCTCTCTTTGGCCAATCACGTGTTGCCTTCCTCTAGCCAATCTCATATTGTCCTTTTCATGCCTCTTCTACACTGCCACCTAAGGCCAACTCGACCCCACCACTAGAGCCTCAATTTTCCCTTGGGGAATTTATAAAAACTTTATTTGGCCTGATTATTTATTGTGGGTCCCCTACCCACTTTATTTTCCACCCAACATTAGGATTTGCCAAAATTAATCAAAATTAATATCCAAATTAGTTGACTGCTAATTTGGGGATATTACAGTCCTCCCCACCAAAAATTGCTTCTCCTCAAGCAATGGTTGAACAAGCATCCTCTCTAGCTAACGCTCCCCACTGTCATTGCG
Organism: Pinus albicaulis; assembly: GCA_034641835.2. Taxonomy (NCBI): domain Eukaryota; kingdom Viridiplantae; phylum Streptophyta; class Pinopsida; order Pinales; family Pinaceae; genus Pinus; species Pinus albicaulis. Next base: position 595,671,520 of record CM076572.1, read on the forward strand.
AAGTTGTGTCAGGGTCCCAAATGTGCCACTGAATCATCCTTGACCTCTGCATCCCCCGGATATGAAGGGATCCCTCAATACTCGAATCCCAAGCCATCATGTCCAACATGAAGCTCCCCCTGCTCCACTCACCATCCTGCTAGCAACAAGTAGCAGAAGCCCTCTGAACATCATCAGTGAGTAGGATATCATGATAATGTGGTACTATGCCCAACTCCTCATGAAGTTTCCCTACTAAGTAGCCCATCCCACGCACTCCAAGAGTAAATCCTCAAAGATACCGCCTAATCCCTGCAGAGATAGTGTCTCGCTCACATGAGCCCCTCCTGCTATCATCCCGCTGACCAACCTGCCATACTAATGAATGAAGTCCCCCACTCCATCAATGACTCGCTAAACCCCAACGGAAGATTTACGTGATCTCCCCATGTAGTATAAAATTCACCCCTAGAGGTTATCGAGCTGTGTCGAGTTGTAATGCTCGAGTCCCTTGCTAATCTCATAGAGGTGCCACCATGCTATCGTTGCGCCACTCTAAATATGAGATACCCCCCATCGTGCACAGACTGTATCCCTCTCTCTTGGGGCCTTTTGGCAAAAAATCTGTGAAGGCAAAGCTCATCTTGCCCGAGCATCTCCATGATGCTGATATCTACCCCTCCACTGCCAATCATGACCCTGAGCAACAACATGATAAGTCTCCCTCGCCATGCAATGGAGGCCTCACTGCTCCCCCACGTGTCAAACCCAAGGTGGACTAGATCACCATCTGCTCTTTCCCTGCTCATCACAAAGTGGAGTGATCCACCTGCCCAATAGACCCCTAGATCCCTCGGCCATACTGGGAGCTCACAACTCCCACTCCCCGCGGTATGTCGTTGCGTAGTGCTGCTACTTGCTAGAACCCATTTGGCCCTCATCTTTGACTCCTCTGACCCCTGTATGTATCCCTTGGGTGGACCCCGAGTATCAGGAGTCTATCCCACACATGCGTACTTGCCCGGCTCCAACCAGACCACGTCGTGATATCCGTTATCCCAACTCCTACTGATACACCTAGATATAGCTCGGAGTTTGGGTACCCTCCTGTAGGCGAAGTCTACCATCCATCGTCCCTCAAATGTAAGCCCAGGGGTGGAACATGTGCTACCTTGGCAACCAACCATGCCATCCCTAAGCCTGGACCTGTCAACTCATGCGCCTACCAAGTGTCTCAACTAGAGAGTCTCCTCCTGGCTCATGACACGCGGTATCTCATCCAACTGTCTAGGGTGAGCCTCCCATGTCCTATTGCCTGAATAGAGAGTGTCAAGGGGCACCAACCAAACACTTTGCGACCATAAGCAACACTGGAGGATGATGGGTAGGTATGTTCCAAAGGGTGTGACCAAGAGTCTACCTGAATGCTCAAGAGTAATCCTCCAGATGACACTCTCTTTGCCTCAAATCTGCTAATAACACCCTCGTTGCCTTGTCTCCACTAAACGTGGCATCTCCAGATGCTCAACAAGATCCTCATCGATGCTAGGTGAGCTGCATCCCATGGTACACCTACTGCTCCTGTCCATATGTATCTTTGGAGGCAATGCTCCAAGAGCCCACTGCTCTGCATCATGTGTCACTGCATACCACCAAGTATCACCGCACTCCTCGACCTACCACTGTATGTCGCAACCTGCCCCGGTACACTAATGGATGCCCCCAGCAACCGCTGTACCGTCATGTGTCCATCCTGTGTCATCGTACCTGTCACTCCCCGCATGTACTCAATGCGATGGGAAGCACTCCTACTCCACAACGCAATCCGTCATACTACAACACACCCCCATGCATCTCCCTGCCCATCTACAGACCACTGACCAATGATGGATGCTCCTACACGTCCCAGGGTGTGATGGCCCAAGGCTGTATCCATATGCATCGGCCCATACTTGATCAGTACCATCACCTCCCCTGCGGCATCACCATACTCTCCAATGAATGGATCTCTCTTCCAAATCCTCTCAGAGGGACCCAAGAAGTGAATCTCCCTAGGTAACAGTAGTGATGCCAGTCCTACTCTGCTCCTCCATGCCCTTCGTGCCCCACACAAATGTGAAGAATCCACAACTCCAGAAAAGGAACTGTCTGGTGGCCTACCTATGCCCCCTCCTATGCCAAACTCCTGCCAGAGTATGTTGATCATCCCATGATCCTGTGTACAATCCCCGTACCAAGACAACTCAAGAAGTCTGTACCTAAATTGGTTGGACACTAGTGTTGGTTGAAACTCCCCTAGTGAATGTGCATGCTCAACTGCTAGGTCAACTGTACCCCCCAGGTCGTAGTCAACCGACATACCTGGGAAGTGATAGGTAGTCTCGCCCAGATCCCAATGCCAGTCTAGGCTTCCGGTAACCCTAGTGCCTGGAAGCTCCTGCCGAGCTACACCTCAGTGCATCACCATCTCCATAACCCACTCCCCCGGGTACCAACTCAGAATCTCTCGCCATCCAACCCCAAGAGGGGCATCAAATGCGTGAACTCCTGCACCTAGAGCAACCCTGACATGCAGATGTTGCACCCTGTGCAACACAAGTCGTCTCATCCCACTATCCAAGTCAATGCATGAGATTGGACTAGGTAGCTCTGTCTCTCTCTCTCCAATGGCCAAAGGTGACCCAACCGTGCTGCTAGCCCCATCTATGTATGTCTGAAGAGGGTTGCTTTGACGCCCCAATGTGCCCTCTAGTTGTACCATAAGTTGCTCCGGCCGAATCATCACTAGTGACTCATCATCCTGAATATCTCCCATAGAGTCCCCTGATACCACATGCACACTGGAATACAAAACCAGCCTACTGTCATCAACTCTACATGATTGCTCATGCTCCCCAGAAGCATCCTCTTATGACCCAACGAACTCATCCAAAGAAGAGTCCTCATCCTGATATACAGAAGGAATGTCCTCCTTTTCTACCTCTGTATCTGTTGGTGCCTCATTAAAGGTGGATACATCTCCTGGTAGCTCACCCATCTGTTGTGTGCAGTTGTCACCCAAACACTCAGACACGACTCCGATCATCATCTTAATGGATGGCTCTACTAGGGTAGGCTACACTCTCCCCACTAAGATGTCAACTGACACAGTCAAGGAAGTCTCCAACAAGGGTGAGTCCTGCGTCACACTAGGTGTATCTACGAGCTCCCCACAATCGTGTGTGTCCTCATCCTCCAAGTGCGAGGTAGCCATTTTGATGGCTTCCCCCTCTGCTATTCGGTCAAGCTAGAAAGAGATATCCAACTTTTTCCACCCGATCCTGAGTCGTGCAATCAGTGGATCCATCATACGTGGGAAAAAGTGTCCTCCCAATGGTACGTTGAAACTCTAAACTCTGCATGCTAGACCCCCCATTGTTCCTTCCTTCTTCATCATGCCTGAGTCGACAGTAATCTTTGAAGGACAAAGCCGCTCTGAAATTTTCCCCCATGGACTACCATTCTTGAAAATATTCTCCCATGGGTATATGATCATGTTACCTACCTTGCTCAGTCGGTACTAGAGGTAAGAATGTAGGCATCGTAATCCTGGTTGGCCTACTGAAGGTTGGGGGGTGAGTGGTTGGTAAAGGGTGGTCACACTGTTGTGAGACCCTTGAAGTCTCCCGAATTAGGAACTCATGATGGATGCTCTTATCCCTATTTTTCTGCTTGATTCCTTCCAACATTCGCTTTTGTTCTTTGCCTAAATCATTTAGGGCCTTTAAGATGCTACCAAATGTTGATTCCCCTTTGCTACTTGACTCTCCCATATTTCCCACTTCTACTGCCTACCCTCCTTGTTCATAGGAAAAGATCCCCATGGCTAAGCCAAGAATGAAGCTCTGATACCACTATAATATTCCAAATGGGAAAATAACAGTAATAACAGGCTAAAAGATATTAAGGAGACAACAAAACATAAATTGTTATCAAAACACCAACGGAGCCATAAAATACTGCTGAGCCATTTTATTAATTTGCTAGAAATGAGTACAATGCAGGTGCTGGAATGTTAAAATTTGGGTACCAGAGGACAAGTGGTTCCCTAAGGCTTTGATCTTTCGCCTAGGGAAAAGTGTCCAAATGTATTTATCTTTTTCTCCTATATATAAGTGGTAAAGTCAAATCTAATTTAAAAGTGATTTTATAAGTGATAAAGTTACAAAAGTCAATGTGAAATTAGAAAGTGAAAAAGTGACTATGGAAATAAAAGGCTAAGTGGGTCTTTATTTAAGTGGGGTGAATTCAAAATTAGAAAGTGAGAATTAAATGCACATTTAATCTCAGCCCTAGATCTATAGTTATCTCAGCCATTGGATTTAGGGCTTCCCCAAAAGTCACTTAAGGTTAGGTTAAAGGAGGAAAAGAGGAGAAAAGGTCATTCATTCTTTTCATGAGCAGATTGAGAGGAGCAAGAGAGAGCAAGGAGATTTTTTGAGCAGAGAGAAAGAAAGAGAAGCAGCACCTTGGCACACTTACCGAGGCATCATTTATTTTAGCAAATCCGTACAGCAAAACAAGAGCATCGTTTTCAATGCAAGTGGCACAAAAATTGAGGAAGGGAACACTGCATTTATTGTTGCAAAATAGGCACAGTTTTTGTGGTCCGTATAGCAGCAAAACAGGCACAGTTTTCGTGGTTCGTAAAGCAGCAAAAGAGGCACAATTTTCGAGGTTTGTATTTGCTGCTCTGATACCAAGAGAGCAAGGAGATTTTCTGAGCAGAGACAAAGAAGGAGAAGCAACACCTTAGCACACTTACCGAGGTAGCATTCACTTTAGCAAATCCGTACAGTAAAATAGGAGCACGGTTTTCAAGGCAAGTGGCACGAAAATCAAGGGAAGACTACATTTATTGCTGCAAAACAGGCACAGTTTTCGAGGTTCGTATAGTAGCAAATCCGGCACAAAAATCAAGGTCCATACAGCAGCAGTTTGGCACAGTTTTCGAGATAGCCACACTACTGGATTTGGCACGCATTCCTAGAATCCGTACAGTTGTCCTTTGGCACAGTTTTCAAGGAGGGTCGTATAGCTGTTTGGCACACTTTTCTATGTTGTCTGTACAGCATTTAATGTTGTACTTTTCACTATAAATTTTCTGTTTTGTATTGGCACAAATTTCGAGGTGGAGGACAAGCACGAAATTCGAGATAAGTAAAAATTATTGGTTGCTGGAATTTTTACTGTGTATTTCATTTCTCTGTAAAAGCAATATTCAGAAATAAAGAAGAGCTCTTGAACTGGTTTTCCCCAAGAGTTGTAGGGGGTTTTTCCAGGGTCATATTGACCAAAAATCAACGTGTTAATTTTCAGTGTATGGCTGAAATATTTTCCTGTGTTATATTTCAGCAATTTTAAATTTGTGTTTTCAGAAAATTTATTTCATTTCCAGAATTTGAATGTATGATTATGGGAATGGGCATTTAACTTTATGGGAGTGATAAGGTGAAACTGAAAACCGGAGTGGGGTCTAAAATTTCTACATGGTATCAGAGCTTGGGTGGCTAAAAAGTGCAGTTTGGGACAGCAAGTGAAAAATTACAAGAAGCTATTTTCACACAGAAAACTGAACCTTTACCACAGATTTGAAAACTTCAGTTTGTTAGGACAGCAAGCATGTATTTGGCATTGAGGGTGGAGGATAGGTTGGATGGGCAGAGCAACTATAATGCATGGAGGGAGAGAATCCAGAGCATCTTTGAGGAGGCAAAAGTCTGAGGCATAATGGTTCACACCACACAGCACCCAGTAGCAGTGTTTGTTGACCCCGTTCAGTTGGCTGATTTTAATAAGAAGAATGCCAAGGGAAAAAGACTGATTCTGGATGGTGTTAAAGACCATGTCATTCCTCATGTGAGAGGAAAGACATATGCACATGAGATGTGGACAGCGTTGACCAATCTTTACCAGAGCACAAATGAAAACAGAAAAATGGTCCTAAGGGACAGGTTAAAGGCCATTAAAATGGCTAAGACTGATGGTGTTACAACATACCTCACAAAGCTCACTTCTGTGAGAGATGAGTTGGCTGTTGTTGGAGAGACCATTCCACCCACTGAGCTGGTGTGGATTACATTGAATGGTCTTCCCAAGACTTGGGAGAGTTTTGTGGATGGGATTATTGCACGGGAGAACCTTCCGAGATGGGAGACTTTGTGGGATGATTGCATTCAGAATGAGATCAAAAAGAACCATCTTCGGACAGCCAAGCAGGTAGAGGAGGACGACAAGGTAGCATTGTTAAAGGAAAACAGCAAGCTTCCACAAGTGGTGGTGGGGGCAAAGGCAAAGCTACAGGTAAGAAGGTAAATAAGGAGAAGGACTATTCCAAAGTTAAATGTTGGAATTGTCAGAAGTTGGTACTCGAGGATTGATACATACTTGCAGGAGCTGGGTTTCACAAAAAATGATGCAGATCCGAACCTATACTTCACTGTGGTAGGTGAGGAGCCTCTCATTCTAGTGTTGTATGTGGATGACTTGGTCATTACAGGTGCAGAGAGACTCATAAAGGGCTGCAAGAGAGATCTTGCTTTAGAGTTCGAGATGAAGGACATTGGTTTGATGCATTACTTTTTGGGATTGGAGGTGTGGCAGGAGGAGGGGAATTTCTTCCTAGGACAGGGGAAGTATATTGTGGACATCCTTAGCAAATTTCACATGGAGGATTGCAAACCCATGTCGACACCTATGATCACTAACTGGAAGAAGCTTCACGCTTCATATTCCGAGTTGGTGGATCCTACTTTGTATAGACAACTGATTGGTTCCTTGATGTATTTGGTCAACGCTAGACCAGATATATGTTTTGCAGTCAACACGATAAGCCAGTTCATGTGTGAGCTGAGGAGAGTGCACTGGGTTTCTACGAAACACATGCTTCCCTACTTGCAGGGGGCAGTGGACTTTTGTCTAGATTATAGACAGAAAAATGGAGTGAGATTGACAAGGTACACTAATTCTGACTGGGAAGGTTGTGCTTCTGATAGGAAGAGCACTTCAAGGTGTTATTTTGGGTTGGGTTCGACAGTTGTGTTGTGGTTCAGCCGGAAGCAATAGTCAATAGCATTGAGTTCAGTGAAAGCAGAGTACATGGCAGCCAATTTGGCTAGTTGTGAGGCCATATGGCTTTGCAAGATGTTGTTTGGCTTATTTGTCAAGCGTTGAGACTTTCAATGATTTACTGTGATAATCAGAGTTGCATTAAACTCACAGAGAATCCAGTATTTCATGACAGGTCAAAGCATATCGGGATCAAATATCATTTCATCAGAGACTATGTTCAGAAGGAAGCTGTGAAGCTTGAGTATATTCCCACAGATGAGCAGATAGCGGACATATTCACCAAAGCCTTACCACAGCGCAAGCATGTCTACTTCAGAGACAAGATGGAGGTGGTGAGGAACACTTTCCTCGGTAAGGGGGAGTGTTAAAATTTGGGTACCAGAGGACAAGTGGCTCTCTAAGGCTTCGATCTTTTGCCTAGGGAAAAGTGTCCAAATGTATTTATCTTTTTCTTCTAAAGTGACTTTATAAGTGGTAAAGTCAAATCTAATTTAAAAGTGACTTTATAAGTGATAAAGTTACAAAGTCTAATTTTAAAATGACTTTATTAAAGTCAATGTGAAAATAGAAAGTGAAAAAGTGACTATGGAAATAAAAGGCTAAGTGGGTCTTTATTTAAGAGGGGTGAATTAAAAATTAGAAAGTGAGAATTAAATGCACATTTAATCTCAGCCTTAGATCTAAAGCTATCTCAGCCATTGGATTTAGGGAATCCCCAAAAGTCACTTAGAGTTAGGTCAAAGGAGAAAAAGAGGAAAAAAGGTCATTCATTTTTTTCATGAGCAGATTGAGAGAAGGAGCAAGAGAGAGAAAAGAAATTTTCTGAGCAGAGAGAAAGAAGGAGAAGCTGCACCTTGGCACACTTACCGAGGCAACATTTATTTCAGCAAATCCGTATAGCAAAACAGGAGCACAAGTTTCAAGGCAAGTGGCATGAAAATCGAGGAAGGGAAGACTGCATTTATTGCTGCAAAACAGGCACATTTTTCGAGGTTTGTACAACAGCAAAAGAGGCACAATTTTCGAGGGTTGTACAGTAGCAAATCTGGCATAGAAATCGAGGTCCATACAGTCACAGTTTGGCACAGTTTTCGAGGCAGTCGTACTGCTAGTTTTGGCATGCATTCCCAGAATCCGTATCACTGTCCTTTGGCACAGTTTTTGAGGAGGGTCGTATAGTGGTTCCGGCGCACTTTTCTATGATGTTTGTACAGCATTTAATGTTGTACTTTTCATTGTAAATTTTCTCTTTTGTATTGGCACAAATTTCGAGGTGGGGGACAAAATTCGAGATAAGTAAAAATTATTGGTTGCTGGAATTTTTATTGTGTATTTCATTTCCTTAAAAGCAATATTCAGAAATAAAGAAGAGCTCTTGAATTGGTTTTCCCCAAGATTTGTAGGAGGTTTCTCCAGGGTCATATTGACCAAAAATCAGCATGTTAATTTTCTGTGTGTGGCTGAAATATTTTTCTGTGTTTTATTCCTGCAATTTCCATCACTGTGAAATTCCTGAATTTGTGTTTTCAAAAAATTTATTCCATTTCCAGAATTTGAATATATGATTATGGGAATGGGCATTTAACTTTATGGGAGTGATAAGGTGAAACTGAAAGCGAGAGTGGGGTCTAAAATTTCTACATGGAATGAAGACACCTGGGCTTGCTCAAGGCAAGCTAGAGAAGCCCTTTGAATCAATGCCAAAATGCCCCACTAATGGTACGTTGTATGGTTATAGCTCTGCGTTGCAATCTGCTAGAAATGTTGTTGCTGCTCCCGAAGAAATGCCGCTAGGGCCTGTTACATTGCTTAGAAAATTCAAGGACTTTAACCCTGGACTCTACTCAAGAAACCCACAAAGGAATTGGCCAAATGTTGACCCCGGAATTTCGGCCCAATTTCCCCTACCTCCTCTAGCTATTGGTTGAGTTAGGATCTCTGTTTGACACCTCGAATCTGCCCAGAAAATTCTGCCAAATTAATCTTGGCTTCTCCTCAATAAACCTAGAAAAACCCAGAAAGGGTTCGCCCAAAACTTGACCCCGAAAATTGGCCCTCTTGGGCTTGGCTCATTGCACTGTTGGCTAAATCGATCCTCCTGTAAATCTTGTTGCTAGAAGTCTCCAAAATGCCACAAAAATCCCTGTTAGGAAGCTCCAAGCCTCCCACCAAATCTCAGTTGCAACTCCCTCTCTTCTCACCACCCAGAACAACCAAATCCTCTCTGCACTGCGTCCTCCCCTACACAACCTCCTCCTCCTCTGCGTAGTCCAGAAATGGCTATGCTTCCTCCTAATGCTGCTGATGGAAATTCTCCTCACAAGGTGTGGAACTCCTCTCCTAAGCAGGCACTCGAAGTCCCCAAAGGTAGAGGTTGAGATCTTTGCTTCAAGACCTCATGTGCTAAACAGCACTGCAGACTTGGCTCTCCGGCTCAAGTGTGCTCTGTCAAAATGACAAGAAGAAAATAGCGGAATGAATGAATTTCGAATGAGCCTTCCCTTCTTCCTTTTATCTATTCAGGCCCAACGTATGCCTTGGGTCCCAACTTGACCTGCGTTGCCTATCCTTGGCCAATCATGTGTTGCCTTCCTCTAGCCAATCTCACGTTGTCCTTTTCGTGACTCTTCTACGCTGCCACCTAAGACCAACTCGACCCACCATTAGAGCCTCAATTTTCCCTTAGGGAATTTAGGAAAATACTTTGTTTGGCCTAATTATTAATTGTGGGTCCCCTACCCACTTTATTTCCACCCAACATTAGGATTTGCCAAAATTAATCAAATTAATATCCCAATTAGTTGACTTATAATTTGGGGATATTACAAAGTTGATCACCTCTCGTTAAAGATAAGTACCTTCTAAAACTTCTATTATTTCTTTATGACATTATTCTTGTTTAGATTTATTGTTTATCCTTCCTGCATGAATATTTGAGTATTTGAATACCTCTAACTCTCTAATAAAGATATGATTAGTTGATCCTACTTGAGATGCTGGAAAAGAGAGCTAGTGCAGGAAGATGAAGCTGAAGCAGGAAGACGAAGCTGGAAAAGGGGTCCCTGATGCAAGTTTATGCAGAGTTGACAAAGTAACATAAAATCCAGTATGCAAATTCTTCAGCTGCAACTGAAGTTACCAAGGCATCCAAATATTATGAGGTATGTATATAATTTAGATGTAACATTGGGATGGCAAGGTAGACCCTAAGATATAACAAAAATATTACCTTCAAAAAAGTCTTGACTCATATAGGACCCTTAAATGTAATTCATGCTAGTCATATGCATTTGTGAGTAAGTTTGATTGCCAGTACACATGATATACCGACACACTTTATAGTTCAAATCTCATTGATATTTGGATATCTTGATTTTGTCTAAAGATAAAGCATAGTTATAACATTGACTTTAATATATGATAACCTCGATGCCAATAATGTGTTTGTAAGATTGATGCTCAGAATCTACTGACTATCTTCTTGTTGATCTTGATAAGGCTTTGATAAGTTATAGCTGCTATGATGGCTTAACAATATGATAAACTTGACAATATGACTAAATGGATGCCCTGACTTGATGATATTAGGACTCTAATATAAATGATTACATATATTGTGAAAGAGATATGACATTGAATGAAGGTACACTTGCCATCTTAAAGGATATTCAATTACTATGGCTCAAGGATATGTAAGAGGTCTACAAGATCGGACAAATTATCAGCGAAGCCTAGAAGGCCTAGATTTTCTATGTCAAGTTTCAAGTATTCTATTCCTAGATCAAATAAATGGTTGTTATAAGTTAGAATTTTGCTGATTTGTAATATAGGCTACACAATACCTTTCAAGGGATAATCAACAAAAGGAAGCAAGGTCTTCCAATAGACACCAAGCATAAGGGTTTCTTAATGGATATTTAGGGTTGAAATCATGCATAAACAACAAATTAAGGATGTGTTAGCCCTAAAGAGGGGAGTTTTACCATGCAACAATGTTGGAATTTTCCTTATACTACTTACTAATGCAATTCTTACTTTATGAACCATACACATCAAAATCAAATTAACTTTTATGCAATTTTCCACGTGAAACTCTAGTCACCAACATTATACGTCTAGGAAAAAGGTAAACAAGACACTTAATTAATTCAATGGATGATCAACACAACTTATGATTAGTGCCTTATCATAAATTTGCTTAATGGAGTCTTCTAGAGCTAAATTCAATAAGAACAGTTTTGATGAAGTAAGGGGGGATGACTAGGGCATCCACTTTTAAAACCCTAACTATCTTCTTTGTAAAGGGACAATTTAAATATAAGGAATGCACAATCAAAGTTCGCTTATAGGTTTCAAAGATAAAAAATTTGCATGTTATAATGAAGCAAGATTTTAGTATAGACTTAGCATTTAGTCATGGCCTAAGTCGCCTGATACGGGGATACGGGGATACTGGGATTCGAAGAATCGGATACGGGTACGGTGACCCCGGAACAAGATACTTCCGGGATACGATACGTTATATATCATTTTATTAAAAAATATATATGTATTAATATATTAAAAATCAGATATTTTTTACACAAATTCATACTTAATTCATTGATTTAAACATAGATTTATCTATCATCTTAGATAGTCAAGGTTTTGTTTGAGTGATGGGTACATTTTTAGTAGGGTCATGATAGAGGAGTTTGACAACCAATGTCACTAACATCAAGGTACATAGAGGGATTGGTGCTCACTGCTCTTGATTAAATACGAGTTCCATACCCTAATACATGACAAAATTCAATGGAAACATTGCAATAACCCAATCCTTAAATCCTGAAAAACTGATAAGTCTGTTGGATTTTGAATGAGATCTAAAATTTTACTTTCTCCATATGAAATCCAATGAGGTCCGAACCACTCTCAAACATCCTGAGTCATTTCATGGTAATGTTAAAAATTTAAGTAAAAGGATGAAAATGAAGATTAAGGAAAATGAATCACATATAAATACTAGGGCCATAGGCTTGATGCCCTCTCCTGAAAAATCCTCCTCAATTGGTGAAAAACAATGAAATTGATGAAAAACAATGAGCAAAAGCCCCCCTTTATAAAAAAAATACAACGCTTTTTTGAACCCGCGGGCCCGGCCGTATCTGGTTTTACGGGATACGGCGTATCCGAACGGGATACGGTCGGGATACGCCGTACCCTATACGGATACGCCGTATCCTTTGAATTGGGGCCGAATCCGGTACATGCAGGTATCCGGTACGGGGATTCGGGGATTCGAGGGCATTTTAGAGTATCCGGTGACTTAGGTCATGGCATAAATCGAAACCCTACTTCACAAATACAATATGCAAAATATAGAAGATAAAGCATGAAATTTACAAATTTCTCCAAAGAAACACTTCATTCAATCCCAAGAAAACATCTCCACACAAAAATCCATCTCCAAGAGAATTTGCACCATAAAAAAGTCACATCGTTTCCCAAGTCACGAAAAAGGACTAATTCACACTCTTTTAGAAGAGAAGACTAAAAAATGTGTGATGATCAAATGAAATAAGGGGGCCTATTTTTCCATTAAATTACAAAAAAGCCCTGATACAAGTTTACTTAAGTGTTGAGCAAGGGAGAGGTTACAATCCAACCTCATAATAGCTCCAAAACATGGCAAATAATGCCAAAATAGCCCACACATGTGGGAAAAGTTGCTCCTCCACTATGACGGCATCATCCAAAATTGCTCAAAATGCCACAAGCGACAAATAAGTCATGATTGCTCCATACTCTAAGAAATAGCTCAAAGCCCATGGGTATGCCTCAAATGTGACTCCAAAACTATTACATCATCACCAAGGTGCCCTACTTAACCTTTTTATGGGAAAAAGGGGTGGTGTGGCACCATCATGCCCAAGCATTAGGGTCCATCAATGACGTGCAAGCCCCCCCTGTCATCTCAAGGATCACCATCATCATCCACGCATCGAAACAAGTAATGCCCATCAAACTGTGTCAAGGCCATCCTAGGAGTATTTGGGCACATCATCAACAAATCCAACATCAAGTCTTATTGGCTTAATGTTTCAGCATCTAGGGCTACTCAAGTGAGTCAAGTACCATGTGGAACCAACTCATAGCCCAACGCTCTACTCTGGAGGGACAGCATTGCATCATCAAGGTCAAAAAATCTCTCCATGCTAAGCAAAACAACTTCTGGAATGCTACTGAAAGGAACAAGAATCATCTCTCAAGAGGCCTTTGTTGTTGTCATAACACCATCTGACAAAACCCTACTCAAAATCAAGTGAAATCATCAATCATTAGGCACAATAACCATAAATGCATCATAGTGGAAAATACATAATGTTAGGGGCACAAGAATACTTCACACAAAGCTCACCTTCAAATGTCTAACTAGATCAAGTCAGGTAAACAAGTTCCCTCTTTTTATTAGGGATAATTAGATCAACCCTATTAGGCGTTCCCAACCCCCAAGGGGAAGTAACAAGTGCAAGCTTAGCCCATCAATTTGTAGATGTGTGTGAAAATGAGGGCTTCGGAGTGGGAGGACTTCAAGGCAAAGTGCCATAGCCATGTGTCCAGTTGATGGGGATCCAACATCCTGAGTGTATCAATGTAAGGAGGAAGCAATCATGGAGGCATGAGTTAGCCCTTTCCTCATCTTGTTTTTTCCACCATTGTAGTGCATCTTTTACTTCTTTATGATTTTCCTTTATTTAGGTGTGTAGCTCAAGAGCCCAAGCTTGCTTTTGATATTTTCGATTACCCCTTTAAGATGAAGTGGTTTATCACTCATCAGGGTTGGGACAATACAAGAGTTCCTTTTCTTTATAAATGACACATCAAATGTTAGAGGAACTAGGTGATGGCTAATGAGGAGTTGATGCATGGTATCGATCAAAATTTTGTTTTGACTGCTAGAAGGTCAATGAAATTTACTAGAGGATTTAGTTCCTCAAAATATAGATTTTGTTATGTAGGTTAGATGGAATAATGTTTAAAATTTTCCATGCAATTAGATTTATTAGCAATTTGTTAATTAGTTTGGAAAAACTTGAGAGCCTGATCTTGAGCTAAAATTGGCTCATCTAATCCTATTCTCAAGGATTTGAATGAAGCCCCAAATGTACTTAATCTAGATTCGAGTAATGGAAAATCGGATTTGGTGTGTTCTTTAAGTGGCAGAATTAATTAAGGTCTGTGAAACCTCTTGTAAATCCCTATATTGGTTAATTTAAGCTTCTCTATGTATACTTTATATAGTGATTGTTAAGAGCTTTCGATTTAATTATCATAATCCGATCAAGGTATTCGAATCGTGGAGGCAATCCCCTTTTCGAGTTTTAATTCTCTAAATCCTTGACGATTGATAGACCTTCATTAATCAACTGAAATCCCATTCCAATTATTTGGCCCTTCGACTGTGGAGGATTCCTTTGAACACTAAGAACATAAGTTTATGAACAATCCAAGAATATGTTAATTAACGGAGCCAACAATCTTTTTCTGTCTATTGCCATATAAGTCTCGAGGTTTTGGAAGGACGTGAGCCCAAGAGTTTAGACCGAGGCCGATATGTCACTTGATGGCCGAGAGGGACAGTTCTTTTACCAGCAATTGCAGTGAGTTGAAAGTTCATCTTCGGCTTTGGAATATATCTTTAGTTGATGGGTCGATAATACATACATATTCGGTGTATTGTCGTGTTGGAAGCTCGACCAAGATTCATCAGTGTAGAGTAGAGGGAAGCACCAAGGGTGAGATTTGTCTGATGAAGGGTGCGAGAGACAGAAGCAATCACCGTTGATTGTCATCTCGTCTCATCCTAGGATATCGGGCAAGTGCAGTGTTTAAGGAAGTGGTGGTCACGGTTGAAAGGTCGAGGAAAGATTTGAGGGTATGGACCTAGCACTTGGTCATATAATTGTCCCACTGAGCTAATAAGCATCGAAGTCGCGTAAAAGTAAATATTGTTGATTTGGGAACTTTGCACTCCAACAAGTTCAATAGACACTCGTCCTAATACAAGTTGTCCAATTAGCCATAGGTTGGGTTTTCATAGGAATTTAGGTCTACCTCACATAAAAAAAGGTTGATAAATATATATATATATATATGGAGGATCTAGAGTATATCTTTGGGGTCTGAACCACATAGTCTGATATGATTATAGTGCTTCTTTGTTGGCCTGCATCAAGAGGGGAGAGCTCATGCAGCATGCTAGGCTTTTGCCCACGTACTAAACAAATGTCCTAGCCATCTTTTGCATTTTTCACTTTTCTTTCATTGTGACCTTCTTGTGCTTTTATCTTTCTTTTAGCTACATCAAACTCTTGGCCTAAGTTTTTGGGCCCAGCGTTAAGGATAAGCATGAAGGGTGCTAGTCCCAATGACAAATGACCACCATCCAAAAGAATGGAGATGAATAAGGGAAAGGATGGAAAGTAGTAAGTATGAATCATCTTGGACATGCTTCTTCAATCAATGTTTTCCTAGTAGTGCCCTTTCTATAATCCCAAGGCCTCAAAGGAGGTCCCATTAGACTGAAGTCAAAGACTAACCTCCCAAGTGAAGTGAGGAAACAAGAATACAGTGGAGAAAGGTCATTTATCCAGTTTTCCCCTTTATCCATATTAGTGTACCAATAGCATTAAGTGAAAACACATGACTACAAAAATGATTAAAGTATCTGCTGATGGATGACCCACCTTCCATCAAAAAGAAATGTCTGATAGGAGAGAGAGATCTGATCAGAGCAAGAAGTGGGGGATCCTAGCATCATGTTATGTGCGGATCATATAGGACTGTTGGCTAGCTGGCTGTCCAAGGAGGATAAAAATTTTCTCCTACGGGTTGCCCACTTTTGGTGGGTAATAGGTCCATACCCTAAACATCCCTGAAATCTGTTCAAGATATTTAGCGTACAGCGAGAAAATCCCAACATGCCCATTGAAGTCCTCAGTCATTTTGGAATGTTCCTAGCCATACCTAATAATGGGTACATGGATTTTGACAACATGACGTATACCTATGTTGCATTGAGTTTTAGGTACAAGGAGATGAGAGCATGGATGCAAGGTTTTCATGGATGATCAGAAGGAATACACCGATTTCCAACGATGGGCAAATGGGGATGACAAACAATATTTTTGTTCAAAATATTAAAATTTTAAAAACAAAGATTCTAGAATTTCTGGGAAGGCTTCTAAGTTAAATCTTGTAAAAGTGCAGCATATAACTGTGAATAAGAATTTAGTGTCCTCGTACCAAAATTATGCTAGCATAAGCTTTTAAGACGACAAGCCACAATAATTATATCGAATAAAAACCCAAAATAACGGCACTATAAATAAGCCAAATCATAAGCAAAGTTTCAATGTCTTGGATACTTTGCATATGGTGTCCACAGAATAATTTCTCTCGGTTAGAAGCTCGAACAATCTTACCATAGCATAGATGTTGTATGGATGACAAAAAATTCTTATCTATTTACCATTGACATAGAGTGTGTCTGTGTCTGTGTTTGTCAAGAGAAAGAGAGATTTTATTAAACATCCAGGAGGCCATGTTGGCCTATGCAATGGAGTTTTACATCTTCACAGTACCAAACATACAATATTAAGTGGGGCCGATGTTGCATTGCAGCAGAAAGGAAGAGAAGTACATTAAGATATACATAGGGTGAGTGGACAACTATAGTCCATTCTTTGACCTAGATCTACTCATCTTCACGTCCTATCATGGGAATGCCATTTTCAAAGCCTTGGCTCTGAAGGTCATCATTGTCGTTGCTCTTCTTTCTTCCATGTCACTCTCTCAGAATACTCTTTCACATGCAACTTTCTCCAGAGATGAACCCCTTTTGATATGGTTGTATGCTTCACAGTGGAGAAGGAAGTGCTACTAAATACCCAATTACAAATAAACCTAATACACCTTTTACAAGTATGTATCACCCATCTACCCAATTACTTATATTCTTTTTAGTGTATCATCCCAAAAAGTAAAAATAAATACAAGTCACCATCCATGATTATTGGAAATATTGAGGGATGTTAATACATCAGATATCAGAAGCTGATTTGCTAATGAGGATTAGTTTCAAAATAAATGTTTTGTAATTTTAACAAATATGACATACAAGCGAATGTACAGCAATAGGAATTATTAATTAACTTGACAAATATGAAATATCAGAACAATTTTTGGCCAATTGTGACACAAATTCATAGACATTGCAAAATTACTGCGCTTCCAAGATTATTCCCCAAACTAAAGCAAGAAAAAAGATACAAAACGGAGCAGGAATGGCATTAATAGATTCAAACCTGAAGATTTCACCTTTTATTCCCTGCTTACCTGTTGTGCACCAGTCTCTGATATATGTTTACATTTGTAAATATTAAGATAGAACCGAGGAGCTAATGATGCTGCTAGCTGCATAAACACCAACCAACTTTCAGTTGCCTTTCTTAATGCAGCATACCTAACCAGCCATTTTCGAATAAGTCTTTTCTGCAAAAATTATTTACATGCATGGACTATCATTTGAAAAGATAACTTTGCAACTACCACAAGATACATGTGGGATTAAAAAAGAACTTCGGTGTGTGATCTTATATGCAGTAATGATCTTCTTATGTAAATAATGTTATCTACAACCTTTACTATGTCCCAAGCATATTAATGAAAATCCTCGTAGCAACATTGTAATGAGAAGTGAAAAATCACAGTGAATCTGTGTATGCTATTATACGCAAATCACCATTCAAGGAGAATGGAAAACATTCCATCTCAATAAAGACCAATCTAGTATGTGATACACTTAATTCACGGTGACTATAATCCATTCCTAGGTCCTAGAGTTTCTAAGTAAAAAAATAAAATTAACCTTTGTGGGAAAGAAGATATTTGCCAGGAAATCTTTCCCAAGGAATCATCATGAGTTTACTCACTGAAAGTTGCAAATTAGAACTCATTCCCTTGACTGCAACCTTTACAGTTCTCAGTACAGGCTACTGGCTTTTGTTTTTCTGGATTTTCTTATTTTTTAGGGTTTTAGGTTAGTGAAAATAGGTTTCTATCCAAGTTGCAAGGAAACACCTACATCAGACACGTTCCAGTACCTGAAACACCTGAAAATGCTGAAACATATATGAAATGGGTTGGAAACACTTCCAGTTGTAATGTATGGCATTTCCAAACCTGGAATTGCCATACAGTACAGACGGTGGCATTTCCAAGCTGTTTTGGCCATTTCCAGTGATCTTTCAGGCAGGGACCCATAGGAAATATCACCCTGCCCATGTAAATGCCAATGATCCTTTAAGACAAAACAGAGATAGACAATTGACTTTTAGTAGGTCGTCACCTTGGCAATCAATGGTAATATTAAATTCAAGTAAAAGTGACATTCTGATTTATCTTAGAAAAGGTAAGATAAAAGAGAATGTCACTTTTACTTCAATTTTTAACATTACCATTAATTGTTTACGGTTGTTTGAAAGTGGATGCAACCTCATTGGGCTTCATATGGAGAAAATAAAATTTCGTATTTTTGGGCACTGGATAATCCAGTACTCCCTGTGTGTCTTGCGACATGTGCCAAAAAGCCTCTCGAGCATCCAGTAACTCTGGCTATGCATCCATTTACTAACACCTGTGGGTTTTGGTGTAACGGAAATTGTGATTCCAACGATCGGTATCAGAGCTGGTTCCCTTTGTCACAGCCTAACAGCAAGAAGAGATTTCGGAAGAACAAAGATGGGAAGATCGAGGAAACACGCCTCCAACAATCAAAGGAAGTCTTTGGCATTACACTGATTTCAGAATCTGTTACAATTGATGAAGAGAAATAGGTTGGTCCAGTTCCTTTGTTCGATGGAACAAGCTATGAAATATGGGAATCCAGAATGGAAGCCTATTTGAAAAGCTATTGGATATGATGTATGGGATTCAGTTATTTCTGGAAACACATCTACAGATGAATCAAGAAGGTACAATACAAAAGCAATGAATGCCATTCTAGGTGCTTTGCCAAATTCAGTGAAAACTGAAATGGGTCAATGCTCATAAACCAAAAGGTTTGAGAGAAGCTTCAAACTATTTACTTAAAGAAGCATGCATATCAAGATGAAGATAATCATGATTCAAATAGAGCACTCTGCATAGGATCAGAAACTCCAAACAAAGAACCTAACGACAATGAAGAAGAAGAACCAGATGTTGTAATATCCCCAAATGGGATATTTTCCTTAATTTGCATAATTTAATCTAAACCCCGAAATATACCATAAAATCAACATTCACTTAAGAGAAGATTGCCATGTAAAATTAAACACATAAACACTGCAATCCAATACCACATAGAACAGGTAGAATCTCAGCTTTTATTATAAATGATAACGGAGTTTACATATAGATCTGACCCAGAAAGAGCTGAGATGGAAAACTGGCCAACAATACAATCTGGTGCACTGCTACACGGCGATGGCCTCCAAAACTGAACTACTGCACTCTCCCTCCGGCAACAGCTACCACTGAATCCCCTGAAGCACCTGTTGAAAATTTGAATGATCCTCACATCAATATCCCTGAAGCTCTGCAAAACTTTTGAATGAAGTCTCCTCAAAGAGAGTTGGATTTTCGTCCAACACTCACAAATCACCCGAGGGTTTCCGTCCTGGGGCTACGGCTAAAGTAGAGAACCACGTCTCAAACCTCTCATACAAGAAAATGATATGATCCAAAGATATCCCTCAATGGCCTCCTCCCTTTCTTTTATAGATCTCTTGGAGCCTTCTAGAGCATTATTTTATTATTATTTTATTCATGGAGCACTTTTCCCACTTATTAAAATATTCCTTTTTAATGCAGAAAAGAGTAAATCGGCTACCACGTCTCTTCCAGTCACTGAAACTCATGTCCAAATGTCCCATCATGGAGGTTTCCTCATCCCGGTTCCAATGAGCTATTACACTAAGGTGTTTTGTCATGTATTCCTCCCGGAATGCCACCGTGAGCGTAATTAGCTGAGTTAAGCCCATAAACAACTCAAATTTCTGAAAGTTGTTGAAATGCACCGGAACGAAAGCCAAACTGCTCGGATGATGGAATATATGAAGTGAATGCCACCCGACCACATAGAAACTCCTCAAAACTCCTCCAAAAATCCCCTGGGCCCGCTAATGACACCAACCTGTACCTGTGACCAGTCTACTCCTTACTCTGGAAGTCCCTCCTAGCCCTGTCATAGGTGACACCAAAAACAGGAATATTACAGACCTTCCGCCCCAAGATTGCTTGCACTCAAGCAATCGAAATATGTGGGCCACTCTGTTGGCCTACCGCATCTCAGACCCAATGCCCGAATCCCATAGAAACCTCTGGGTGCTGCTATGCACCTATGTCAAACCACTTGGAATAGACCCCTCAATGCCAGGATCCCGGACTGATCTCTCACTGTACCAGTCAACAAACAATCCTCCCGGATCCCAACGCTACCATGGCCAATCATCGCCCAAGTCCCACGGCTCGGGCTGCGCACTGCCTCTGGCTATAGCTGATGCCCCATGAAGTGAAGCCCGCCAACAAGCATCAATGCTCCGTGGATCCTGCTGTGTTGTACCTCTAGATGTATAAGCTGCCCCACCAACTGCATACCAACTCATCACCTCTCTCCAATCCAAGTCCTGATTCAATCCCACGTTGATCCTGCTCTCCTGAAATCAGGATGGAGTGCTGAAGAAATGATGACCTGGGGCCCACTGCCAGCTGGAATCTGTAACATCTGCTATGTATAAGGGCCCCTGCAATATTGTGCTCCCTACGAAGAAAATCGTACCATCAAGAGGGTAACAACTCATGATCTCCCACCAATCCATCCTGGAAGAAGAATCTAATGTAGCAACAACTGTATACGAAACACGCTTGGAGTGTTGTCGCCAGCCCGTAATCAACTCACACTGCTCTGCCCTGTCTGCCAACGAAAGCTGCCTGTAGAAGAAAGCCCCTCTCTCTATAATGGGCCAAAGTGGGCAAGAAATGCTGCAAGCCCCATCGATGTACTCCTGGAGAGTGCTACTCGCTAAAAGTACCTCAACTCTGCTAACTCCATGTACATCTATCTGCACCTCATCAATGTGTCGACCCAAAGATGGATGCTCCACCATCTCCAACAACTCATCCCTCTCATTGGGAATGTAATGCTCCTGCTGTCCCCTAGCCCCCTGCAGAACTATCCCATCAACCTCCAACATCTCTAGAGGATATGGCTTTGCAATTGCTGTCACCGTGCTCGGTGTCTGTGCATCTGACGGCTCCTCCTCAGTGGCTGACCCCAAGGTTAGCCACATATCCATCATAGACTCAATGTGAGCCTTCATCTGGCTCTCCCTCAAAGAACTATCATGCATTATGTGCATAGTATTGTAAATTTTTGTAGATGTTCTATGCTTGATGCAATTTTACTTTTATAACAGCAATCACATAAATAGTTAAGTAAAATGCTGATAGAACATACCAGTGGATCTATAGAAGACAAACCAGAAACAGGAGAATGTGTTGGTGCATTACGGCGATCAGCAGGATGCTTCAACTAGCAAAGTCTTCTTGGTCGGCCAACCCAAAATGTGTCATAACAGTCCTCAAATCAATTATCCAGTCAACTCAAAGTCAACCCCAGAAAAGTCAACACAGTCCAGAAAAAGTCAACGCAGGGCAGCAACAAGAAAGTCAACGCAGCTCCAACTTCGGTCAACTTTTTGACCTCGATTTTTGTGCCAATGAGTACGGCCTACAAAAATCGAACTCTCCACAAAATTTCAGCTCAAACGGACCATGCGTTGACCAAAGTCAACGCTGATCAAACTTGCCCAGAAACCCTAACTGCAGAAAATTTGCTGCGGTAAATTTCGTCCTTTAGCTGCCGTAGATTTCGTCCTTCTTCTCACGTGGGAGATGAAACTGCTTCTCAAATGCTTTGTGTATTTTACAATTAAAGCCAACAAGCCTATAGTTTTGTTGCTTCAGGTTTCAATGATTCCTTTCAACTAATCTCAGTAGGAATATCAGTTAAATCTTTGAGAGAAGATTCCTTTCCCTACTTCACATGTAGAAACATTTCTTCCAGTATATATTCTCCAATCAAGACTTATGTTGTGCCCTCCCTCTTAACTAGGGAGAGTTCTTTTATCCAGGCTCCCTCTTAATGTAGGGAGATTAGCTTCTTCCTTCGGTGTTGGAGAATCTTTCGTGGCTTCCATCCTTCTCATTGTTGATTTATGGTAGCATCGGATGTGCTCTAGCCTTGTAATTTTGTATATGGGCTAAGACACATGTATTCCATAATACCCAGAAAGAATTTTGGAAGATTCTACTTAGAGATGATTTAATTAAAATAATTAATCGTTTTTTTAATGTTTTCCTAAGTGTAAACTTAGGGAAACTAATTAATTAAAGGGTATTAATTAAACTTAGTGTGAATCTTCTAGAAAAAGTCATGGATCACCTCCAAGTTAATCTTAGCCCTTGATTATGTTTTAATCTTGGCCGTTGAAGGTTCAACAGAAGAATATAAGAAGGAGGGTGAGGGGCCTATGGAAAAACACATCAGACGGAGTAAGAATCAAGAGTTCGATTTCTTTAGTGAGAGGAAGAATCAAAGTGGTTCTCATTTGCAGAGAGGGGAAGGTGAAATCTCCAAGAGGGAGAATTTCTGAAGCATAGAGAGTGCATGAAGAGGAGTGAGAGAGGAGCCAAAGCATCAGTGCAGAGTTACCCTAGCAGCATTTACGCTGGGCCAGCGCAGAGAAGCAGAGGGAGTTACATTTTCTGTTGGAAGGTCAGCTGAGGGTTCATCTGGTGTTGAGAGCATATTTCCGGAAGAAAGGAGCACTCTAGTCTCATACAGCAACAAGCATAGAAGCAGCCACGATAAGAAGCAGAAGTAGTGATGCAGTGACAGCGTGCGTGATGCAGTCACTGTGCCGAAATCACGCAGAGCCAGTCAGTTTGGGTACAGGTCAGTGCCGGAACTCAGATGATGATGTGAGAATTGTCTCACTCAGCCTTTTCTCATCAAAATCCTTCAAGTGATTGATTGACATTTACAATCACACATTTGTACTCAGAATTTCAGCATAATAAAGAAACCCTCAAATCTGCTACACCGATTTTCCCACATTGGGTTTTTCCGAGGACAATTGTCCAAAAATAATGGTGTCTATGTGTGATTAATTGTGCTATTTTTATATGCGATTTGTTAATCGTGAAGTATGCAGCATATTTTATTTTGTTATTTAACACGAGAAATGTTAAATAATTGTTTTTGACAATGCAATAGAAGAAATTTAATAAGTAGCTGCAGTAGAATTCTCTATTATAGAATTTTCACACTCAGCATATTGACTTGTCTTACAGACTTCTTCACCAATATGATGTACCTGCATAACTTAGATAGAAAGTACAACCAATTATGTAGAAGCATGAAGTTAGTCATAACAAAAACTTACAGTAGTGGAAGCATTTAGACTTTACATAATCAACAAGAGACTATACTTCAATACTTCAGCTTTTAGCTCAGGTTTGTTATAAACCCTAAATGACATCAGCAATCAAATCAAGATGACGAAAGATTAGTTTTGCCATATAGCGATCCCTAGAAATAAGAAAAAAAATATATCTAATAACTTTCGGAAGCCATATGATAGACTATCTACTAAGGTTTTATATAAACCCTATATTTCATTCAATCAAAACACAGCACGAATAGCTTCTACTAAGGTTCGATGTAAACCCTAGATTTTCCATCTATAAATTCTCAGCAAACATTATATATATACACATACTAGAGAATTTTAATCATTACTAGGGCTTAGATGTAAAACCATAGACTTTTCAATCATCATCCTAGAACTTTGACTAGAGCTTGTTTCCAAACCCTAGGACCTATAACCATTAGAAATTTGGTCAACACATATATCTAGGAGATTACCATCATGCATAAGCATATCATATGTTAGACAATATTAATATATTAGACATATATCGACCAAGACTAAGCTAGGGATTCAAATTTCAATCAAAAGAATATACACCTAGGGTTGCATTCCTAGGACTTTTCATAACAAGGATTTTGCTTGTAGACGTAACCAAAACCTAAGGTTTTAGTTCATGTCAAAGCAAACCCTTATTATATCAAAACTGCAAAGGTTCGAGATTTCGAACAGCATCATTTCAACGCTAATAAGTTAGAGCTTTCATGATCATATCAAAATCCCAAACTTGACATCATCAATATATCAATCAGTACAGCAAATTCTTCATTAATGACCCTAAGTAGGTTTAGGGTTTCACACATTATCAACATTATTAGATGATGAATCATCCCAAACAAGAATCTTTTAAGATTCAGGAGAGCTAGACACAACAATAGTTAGTAATGTAGAATGAATATACCAAAAAGAATAACAAGACTTTATAATCTAAGACATACCTTTAATACTTTGACAAACCTTTTGATTACAATGTTTTGTCTAGTGAGGCCTTGTTTCTTAATCCTTGAGGCCTTCTCCCATGATTCTTGAGCATTCAACAGGTTAATTCCTAGACAAGGAAATAGACGTAGAAAGGTAATTAGTATTTAATATAAAAACTTTAAATAAGTATATGAAACCAAATAGAGAGGGAATGAGATACTTATCTTGAAGAGTTGTTGTGGGCTCCCTCCAAAGCTTTGAGGGATACCTAAAAACTTATAAAACAAGGAAATGTCTTTCCAAAAAGATGTTATAACTAAATATAAAATATACGAATGAAATATCTAAAGTTAGGAACAAGGGGCTTAGTAGTGTAAGTCCCTTGTGTCATTCTCTTCGAGCTTTGCTCTCTTGGGAGAGGATACTTCTTCAGCCACATTTGCGTGTTCTCTATCTCTTTTGTTGCTTCTAGGATTGTCAGGACACTCACTTCTATAGTGCCCCATTTGTGGAAATGATAGCATTCAATCTTGGACATGTCAACCTTCCTCCTTGCCCCTTTCTTCTTGAAGTTTCCCTTGTGATGAGCAACATAAGAATTCGAGACTTCTTCATTGTTGGCTACCATTGAGATTCTTAAATCTTCTTGACTGCAGGTTGTCCATAGTTCCTCAAAAGGGGGAGATTCTTTCCAGTTGTTGAGACATGAAGCAAATGCACTCCAAGTAGTTGGTAGCCCTAATATGGTTGTGATCACAAGTTCTTTATATGTCACCATTTCATCAATGGAAAGAAGATCATCTCTTACTATTGTTATCTTCACAAAAAAACACGATACAGTATCTTCATTGGTCATCTTAGTAGTCCTTAGTTCATTTTTCAAGCTTGCCACTTTTCCAATATTCTTGATCGTAAATAGTTTTGACAAGGCTTCATACATTTCCTAGGTATGATCAATATTTGCTATGAAGGGAACAAGGTTGTCCTTTATGCCTTCAACCATCATATTCATAGCCACTAAATCTAATTCTCTGAATTTTACCTTATCTGCATCACTTGATTCTTATGTGGCCTTCTTCACTTTTCCCTTTACCAAATCTAAGACCTTATTCTTTTCAAGGATGAGGTCAATCCTCTTTTTCCAAGATCTATAATTTGAAGCTCCTTCAAGCTTGTTCTCTCCCTTGATAGTGTCAGACATCTTCCTTGAAGGTAGTTAAGACTTCCTTCCTTAAAGAGTTTCCTCTAATGAACTTCTTATGTCTCCTTGATCAAATCCTTGAGACTTCCTTTCCCTTCTTCCTTCACCAAAGCTCTGATTCCATGTTAGAGAATCAGAAAAGCAGAAAGATTCTCTTATTCTTGATTTTTACTTGTGATATTCTTTAGTTCTTATTATGTTCTTCTTATCTTCTTAAGCAAATATCCAAGCAAAAGCACATATCAAAGACACCAGACGTAGGCCAGCAGCCAGGGCGAAACCCCACTCTAGGGGAAAAAACCGGTCAGTGATTCTTCTTTCAATAGTAATCTTGAGACTCTAGACCTTGACGCAGACTTCCTGCACACCAAATCACCCTTCCTTTTTATCCTTCCTCAATCTGGTAGCAGCAACAACACTATGTCGCAGTTTCTTCGACCTCGCTTCTGGAACTTCGATCTTGGAGGAAAGACTTCGATCTTTCTTCTAGGAGTTCGATTTTGACCCAATATAACTTCTCGAGGCAGCAGCATCCACCAAAATCAACTTCGACCTATTCTCCTCTTGGCAGCAGCCACTGGCAACAATTGAAGCAGCAACTAAAGCAGCAGAATAATGAGAGACTTCGATCTTCCAAACTAAAGCACATAAGAGAGAGAGAGTAACACCAAAATTTTGATTTTCTTCCAATCCTTTAGCTTATCCAAAATCGCACTCCAATAGTCCCCTCCTTGACTCCGCACTTTTTCCCTGATGCAGTAGTAGATATCGAATTTCTGTGTGAGAGTGAGTTATTTCCAAATGAACTCGATTTCCATGTATTTATAGGCTTCTGATGAGTTCGAATTACTGGACTTGAGGCCAACTTGATCACTTGAAGGTCGACTTGATGTGGAGGCTTCATAAATCATATTTGACTCAATACTTGACCTAATTACATGATTCAAAAGCCCAGTATGGGTCAACATAAATCTATGATGACTCTATAAATTCAAAATAAATCCTAGAAATCAACAATGGGGACTTTAACCAAAAATAATATGACCCAAGCATGAAAACCATACTTTATAAGTCATTTAATAATAATATAAAATTATTTTCTTTATTCTTTTGACAAGTACAATAAATATTCATTCAATTACAATTTATGAAGACCGAACCTAGTTACAAACTTCAACACCAATAGTTTTATTGCAGCCCCTCCCCATTCTGGAGCAGAAGTGGGAAAGTGTTTCCAAGGACTTTATCACTGGCTTACCTCCGGTGCAGGGAAAAGATTCCATATACATGTTGGTAGATCGGCTCACAAAATTTGCTCATTTCTTTGCCATATCATCAAAATATTAAGCTTCACAAGTGGTCGAGTTATTCTTCAGGGAGGCTTTCAGATTGCACAGGTTGCTGAAAAACATTGCCAGTGATAGAGATAGTAGGTTCATGGGCGGCTTCCAGCAGGATCTTTTCAAACTTGTGAGGACTAAGCTAACTCCGAGCACTAGCTATCAGCCACAAAATGATGAGCAAACAGAGATAGTCAACGAGTGGCTAGAATGCCATCTCAATAATTATGTCACCAACCAACAAAAGACATGGGTGAAGTGGTTGTTGAGATTTTGTGTATTTGGGGTAGCATCAATTATGCTCTAGCTCCCAAATTTTGTGGAGGGACTAGAGTACACTTGATCTACAAGACCCATAAATGGATTTGAAAATTTTCAAGTTGTGTTCAAGTTATTCAAATAATTAATTATTTTTGATGGATTTCCCAAGTCTAACTTAGGAAAATAAAATAATTAAACTGAATTAATTGACACATGTGCTGAAATTGTCCTAAGTCACATGGATCAAGTAGTCTTTTAATCTCAGCCGTTGATGGATGACTTAATCTCGGTCGTTGAAGGGTTCAACGAAGAAGTATAAGAGAAAGGCTTGAGGGTCAGTTGAAGACACACGATTTCTGTAGAACTGAGGAATAGATCTAGAATTCTAGGGCGGATTTGCTAAGAATTTCCGGAGGAATTTCCTGCAGTGAGGGGTAGTATTGGCCAAGGGAATGTTCTGATTCCAGGGCCAAGAGACAACAAGAGGCAAGAAGAGCAGCTCAAGAACAGCGCAGAGGGGCTTCAAAGCCACGCAGTCCAGCAGGGACAGCGCAGAGGAAACTAGGGCTATGCAGGGCTGACGCTGGCCTAGCAAAGGCATTGTAGACTCGACAAGGGTGACGCAGGCCCAATGTTTTAAAAACCGGAACCGGTGACCAGACCGGTGGACCTAATGAACCGGGTTTCTAACCGGAACCGGTCTAACCGGGAGCGGTCAGATCTCAATGAACCGGTTTTAAAAAAAAATACATCAAATAGTTATTTTTTAATAAAAAAAACTATTTTTAAAATTTGCAACCATGATTCCAAGCCAATAGAGACAAAATATGCAAAGTTTGCTCATTTATATACCATGCAAAGGTGAATATATCAAAATGGCACCGAGTGCAATACATATCATCGAAAATACATAAGAAATGAGGCTCCAAATGGCCCATAAAGTCCAAAAACAATGCTACAAGCTATGAGGCCATTGGCCTAATACAAGACTACATATTAGTGATCAACAACATAATCACTCCTCATCATGATCAAAATTATCACCACTACTAGACAAGGGATCATCAACATGAGCTACATAAATAATATGGCTCAAAGTTTGAGGACTCCTAAAACTCCTCTACAACTTTAGCAGTAGTAGTAGTAGCAAAAATAGACATCAAAACTACAAATCACCGAGCAACATGGTCTCTCATGAAACTCATCATTGATTCATCGCTACTAGAAATGGGATCATCAACAAGAGACATAAACATCATCTAGCTCTCAAAGTCTTCGTACTTGGATTGCTCAACCTTATAACATGATAGAAATTGAGAAAGTTTAACATGCCTAACCAATGATTTTGGTTTGAGTGAAGGGTTCATCTCCTCAACCTTAAAATGTGGTAGAAAAAGATTAGCATGCCTAACCAGTTGTTTTCTTTTGATTGAAGGGTACATCAAGGTTCCTAAAGGACTTCATGCTCTTGATCAAATGCCAATATCATATCCTTACACATGATAAAATCAAATGGAAACATTGCAAATTCCCAAACCATGAAACCCTGAAAACCATTAAGTCTGCTGAATTTTGAGTGAAACCTAAAATTCTAGTTTCTCCATATGAAATCCAATGAGGTCGAAACCACTCTTAAACATCCTGAGTCATTTCATGAAATGTCACTTTTACTTTAAGAATTTAACATTACCATGAAATGTCAATGCTTCCCTTACCTCCACATCAGCCCTAAAACTCATTTATGGCCGTGCGTGGGTCCACATAGGGAAAGAGTAGCTAAATGAACCCTCCCATTGGCTCCAAATCAGCCCTAAAACATAACTGTCGCCGAAAATGTGGGTCCGTGGATGAGTTAGCACCTAACCGGCCGGTTAGGTCCGGTTTTTTCAAAAAACAGGCGAAATGCCCTAGGTAGTCGGGTTGCCTGGCCGGTTTCGACTGGCATATTCAATCCCATTGCTTGGCCGGTTACCGGTTCAAACTCGCCGGTTTTTTAAACACCGTGTGTGCCCTCCCAGGGCCACGCACGCCGACAGCGCTCCTCTAGGGGCAACGTTGGGGCTTCTAAGCCGTACTCTAGGTTTTTTAGGGTAAGATCTAGCCGAGTCCCGTAAATCTCGTAGCTGAGGGTGTGGATCAATCGTATATTTGGCACCAGAATCTACAAGTTAGCCGCAAATTTGATATATTTTATTTCTCTCCGTCGGGTTTTCCAAGCTTGGAACCTAGATTCACTGTACTCAGAACTACTTAATAGTAAACCCTCATATCTGCTGAACCGGTTTTCCTGCTTTGGGTTTTTCCGGGGACTTATGTCCAAAAATCCATGTGTCACTTTGTTGCATGAGTGAATTATTCAGTAAATGATCTGCATGTGTAGGCTGTAGTTATGTTTATTTTCGGTATTTTCTGAATCTAATTTATGGAAATAACTTGTATTAATTAAATCAAGTAGGAGGAAATAAACCAATACACTAAGTAAACAGAATTCTCATGTATTAGAGGGATAGCGTATCAAAGTCGAATCTTCAAAGAAGCACTGAAGAAATATTTTTTCTACAGGTGGCAGAAGACGCAGCAGATTCAGAAAGGGCATCTTGACAGCAAGGGAAAGCAAAGATCCAGGAGATAACAACATAGTTTAAAGGTTTTAAGCTTACGCACCATTCTCATGAGGTTGCAGGATCATGGCCACCAAATTGTAGTTACGTGGAAGGCACCTCGAAAGGCTAGACCTAAAATTATCTAGGAGGACGTTGTCCAAATCACTTCTCTTTGTTTCGAATGAATTTGTCAAGATCCGGAAGCAGTGCTTCAGATCTTCAGCAGTGTTGGTGGGGTAGAGATTCTGTAGGTGCATAATTGTGCCTAACTAAGGCAACAAAGGCGGGAGGAAGACAGTCATTCAGCAGATCTGAGCCAAACAGATCTGAGATTCGATCGAGAGGATCGAAGAATACTGTCCGTTTGAGTTTTGGTAGAAGATTTCCAGGAGGGAAGTCAGTTTGCAAAAAGAAGCAGTTACTAGAGGGATTCTAGTCACCAAGAAACCCAGATCTAGAGGGAGAAGTACTGTTTTCTTCAAATCTGAGCAAAGATGACTCGATATGGACTGAGGGATCAAGATAGATTGGATGGCATGTCCAATTATGTTATCTGGAAGACCAAAATCCTCTCAGTTCTGGATGAGTATGGTCTCAAAGATCACAGAGAGAAGACACTTGCTGTACCAACCGATGTAGATCCACTCAAGAAGTATGAAGAAAATCAAGCACGGGCGAAGAGGTTGATCATAGACGGAGTCAAGGACCACGTGATTTCTCATGTCACTGGTAAGAATACAGCACATGACATGTGGTCAGCTTTGGAAGTGACGTACCAAGGAGGTTCTGTGCAAAGAAGAATGCTTCTTGAGAATCAGATGCGGATGTTCCAAATGATGAAGGGTGAAGAGATAGATCCATTCCTCTTCAGACTTCAAGCTATTCGTGACCAGCTGATTGGCATGGGTGCTAATCCAGATGAAGGGCTCCTAGTGAGGACGGCCCTGAATGTTGTCTCTAAAGAATGGGAAACATTTGTCCAGAGCATTCTGGGAAGGGCAGCGTTACCATCATGGGCAAATATGTGGGCTGTTCTACGCCAAGAGGAGATCAGAAGGATCATCAAGAAGCAGTCTAACAGTGGAGGAAGCGGATCAGCCAGAGTGAAGAAAGAAGAGGAGGAGGATGCAGTCCTTGCATCAAGGGAAAAGAAGCAAGGGAAGAAGAAGAAGGACCTCTCCAAGGTCTGGTGCTTTAACTGTGGTGATCTCGGTCATTTCGCCAGCAGTTGTCCTAAGAAGAAGGACAAAGGAGCTTTTGATTCCAAGGCTGCAGCAACACATGACGATGGCTCTAATGATGATGCAACCATGAGTGCTCATGCACCTCAAGAGAAGAGGTGGGGTGACATGGATATATAGAGTATCCATATTTGATGGTAGGATCCTTGAGTCAGCCCTACTCTTGGATCACATATGAGCTACGGGAGCCTTAAGACGATAACGGGATGAGTCGGGAGATGGTTGCAGATGACCACATTGAAGAGCGAGAGGGAGTTGAAGAGCTGAAGAGTAAGCAGCGTAATGCAGAGGCAGCAGCAGCGCAGAGAGGCTAATGGGACTTCAGCAACGTAGAGAAGCTGGGCTCACGCAGTGCAGTGTTGCAGCATGACAGTGTCTCCAGGGGGACAGCGTGATTCATTATCCAGGAGGCTTCAATGGTGGAGGGCAACCTGACTTGTCTATCAAACGGTTGGGCAAAGTCTTTCAGTTGCTTACTTCTCAGCAACTGAGTTGAAGTGCAGCAATGGCAGTGCTATGGGCAACATGATGCGACAATTTGAGAGGGAGCTGCAGTATGTGGCAGTGTCAGTAGCAGTGGCATGGGTAGCTATACAAAGAGCACCAGTGCAGTAGATGGAGGGCAGCAGGCCAAGCATCAATAGCACAGATCCAGTACTCAAGATCTTGTGATACATGGTGTGATGTATTGCTAGAGCACACTCCTGATGCTAAGAGGGAGTGTTGAGATTTTGTGTATTTTGGGAAGCATCAGTTGTGCTCTAGCTCCCAAATTTGGTGGAGGGACTAGAGTACACTTGATCTACAAGACCCAGAAATGGATTTGAGAAATTTCAAGTTGTGTTCAAGTTATTCAAATAATTAATTATTTTTAATGGATTTCTTAAGTCTAACTTAGGAAAATAAAATAATTAAAGTGAATTAATTAACACATGTGCTGAAATTGTCAAGTCACATGGATCAAGCAGTCTTTCAATCTCAGCCGTTGATGGATGATTTAATCTCGGTCGTTGAAGGGTTCAACAAAAAAGTATAAGAGAAAGGCCTGAGGGTCAGTTGAAGACACACAATTTCTATAGAACTGAGGAATAGATTTGGAATTCGAGGGCGGGTTTGGTAAGAATTTCCGGAGCAATTTTCTGCAGTGAGGGGTAGTATTGGCCAAGGGAATGTTCTGATTCCAGGGCCAAGAGACAGCAAGAGGCAAGAGGAGCAGCTCAAGGACAGCGCAGAGGGGCTTCAGAGCTGGCGGCACCAAAGCATGATAGCATGTAGGCAACTTGGGCCACGCAGCAGTGGGTCCCACCGCGCCTGGCGAGAGGAAGCGTTACAGGGCGCGTAGACCTCCATGACGCTAGCCTCCTAGGGCCACGCAAAGGTCGATGCGGGTGTCTTCTAGGGCAACGCCTGGGTTTTTAAAGGCTACCGAGGTTTCTAGGACGTCGCAACTCCAGTCCGTAAATCTCGTTTGAGGGTGTGGACTCACTGTGATATTTGGCACTAGTAGATCTTCGGTGTTAGTCGAGATTTGATATATTTTATTCTCTGTCGGGTTTTCCAAGCTTGGAACCCAGATTTGTTGTACTCATAACTACTTAATAATAAACCCTCATATCTGCAGAATCGGTTTCCCGCGTTGGGTTTTTTCGGGGACTTATGTCCAAAAATCCATGTGTTACTTTATTGCATGAGTGAACTATTCAGTAAATGATCTGCATGTGTACGTTGTAGTTGTGTTTATTTTCGGTATTTTCTGAATCTAGTTTCTGGAAATAACTTGTATTAATTAAATCAAGTGGGAGGAAATAAACCAATACTCTGTAGTAGAATTCTCAAAGTGGTTGCATCTGGGGGAACATTGCTACAATACCACTTTCCACATGCCCATTTGCATGACTCCCCTCAAAGAATTATATGGATATGACGCCCCAACTTTTGCAGACAAGATATTTAGGGACAATCGGGCACCACTAGCAAAGGACCGGATCTAGAAGAGCCAAGACATTTTAAAAGTCCTCAAGGACAATCTACATATGGCTGAGAACCAACAAAAAAACTGTATGTAGACAGACACAGGGTGGAGCGGAGCTTTGAAGTGGGAGATATGGTGATGGAGTCCGCTAGCCTCGAGAGGTTCCCATAGGCTAAAGCGGGGAAATATTTAATAAGGGGACATAAATTGCCTAAGGAAAACATTATAAAGTCTAAAAAGGAGTAAGGGTCATATTGCCTAGGCAAATGAGAAGTCATATTGACTTTATAAAGCGAAATATCATAAAGTGACTTTATAAAAGTGAATTTAATAATAATAAAAAAGGGGGGAGGTGAAAAGGAAACCCTAAACTCATAAAAGAAGGAAAATGAGGAGACTCTCCTCATTCATGCATTTGTTATTTTGGGAAAAGAGCTTTTCGGCAGAGTTGAAGGAGAAGCTTAGGGTTTGGAACCCTAGCCGCATTAGCAGACTTCGTTGTTGAAACTAGAAACTCTAGTTTGGACGTGAGAGTAAAATCACTCAGATTTCACCTCTGCGCTCAAAGGAGAACAAGATTTCTGAAAATAATTGAGGTATTCATGTTTTATCTGTGAATTTTAGAAGCTTCCTTGGTATTTTCTATATCATTTTGCAGATGGATGAATGGCCATGAAATGTGAGCCTTCGGACCCGAATTTCAAGACTAAACAGAGGCTGAGTTAATGGTGGAGTGGCTGTCTGAAGGGCCTGTGGTTCGATTTCACCATTTGAAGGCAGTTCGAGTACCCAACTCAGAGCCATTCCTTTTCTGAGTGCTGAACTAGTCTTTTCCTTTTGAACAGCGTATTGGTAGAAGACTTGGGTTAAATAGTCGTGGAGCCTGTCGAATGTCATAACCAGGAAGTGCGTACATCTTCTGAGCTGCGAGTAAATGTCTGAGTCAAGCATATCATTGGTGGGGCCTATTCCCTGTGGTAACTGGACCCCACACCCAGCTGCTGGACCTGAGGGCATCTACCCTGCATGTGGGTGTTAATAATCAGATTGTTGGATGGTTCGTGGCCCTTATTTGAGACCTTGGGAGTCGATTTTGAAAGTGGAGGCAGCTATAACTCTTAAACAAGTCGTGCTCCTTATTGCTGGGCGTGATACTCTTTCTGTGCCCTCTATTCACTCCTGGAGCTGCGTGTCATCTCAGAGAAAGATTCTGTGTGGCTTCTGAATTCAAAGGCTGAGATTTGGAGCAGATTAAGGACGTGTCCAGTCATATTGTTATTGTAAAGTCAGTGCTGTCCCTTCATGTAGCTGGGCTTGAGCTAGCTGGAACGTGATATCTCCTGTAGTGGCCAGTGACTTATCATTATATCACAGGTTCTATCTCCTCATGTATTACACTTTCCCAAGCAGATTTGATAAATGATATTAGTGGACTGATATATAAACAATTGCTGGATTTGTACTATGAAAGATTAAGGCTTAAGGGATAGCCAGTCTAGCCTGTGTAGATGAATACCTCTGAATATTTACTTTTCTGAGTTTAATATATGAAACAGTGACTGGATTGATGCTTGGTCTTGATTTCTTCCTCATTATGTATGGAATTTAAGATGGAGAAAATAAAATAATACCTACAGCAGAAGGCACACAAATTGTTTGAAGAAACACTTCACTGAAAAACCCGCCATAAAACTCAGAAAGTTACTCGTCACTTGGAAATTTTCCATGTTTGGAATCTTACAGGCACATGATTGTTGTGAAGACAGCGCCAACTAGTACAAGTTGGGGGCCAACCCCCAACAGCCACGATGATCCTCAATTACACTTGGGGGCCAGATGTTGGGCTTCTCCCTACAGAAGCTTAATGATGTTTTGTTTCTGTTTGGGTCTAGTGCCATTATCTTCGTATCATGGAATCTCTTATTTTTCTTCTTTATGGCAGCAGTTTAGACGTCAGTGTTTTGGTTGATAACCAACCCAATTTTATGACTTGATATTGCTTGTGGTGGCTGCACGTGCAGACTGTTTTTTTTAAGGTACTTTATGTACATATTCTGAATATATTAATAGTAAAAAGTTTTTCATTCAAAAGAAAAAAAGTAAACCTCCGTTGTTCTCTAAGAAATGCAGCAAGGAGTAACATCATATCATCAATTTTAATCTGGACTATCAAAAAAATCAGAAGTAAACACCTTCCTAGCCTTCACTATATCAACCTAGGCAATGTGCTCAGTTAAACCATCAAGCTTTTCCAGTAAAGACCAGATACTATCTAAGAATTAATAAATTGTTTCAAAGCATACCTTATCTAGAAAATATTGGAAATAGACTGGAGAAAGGAGACCTCCAAGAACAGGAACACTGCTAGACAAAATTGCACTGATGCCATTGACATACCTATAGTTCCACAAGAGTTCTATATTATGTCAGCAAAACACAAAATTATCAGTTCCATTTAGATATGCAAGAGACAGAGGACCAATACCCTTGACAGCTCTGGCTGCATAGCTTCACATTATCTCATTTATAAATAATGTATATTCAATAAACTTCTCTAAATTCAGTGGGTTCACAGTAAGCTTATCATACTCTGATTGATCACCCACACTCTCTAGAGCTGCCCAAGGAACACGGGTCATTGCTGCCAATTCAGTTTCCAGTTTTGTCTCCAATCCATGCACTAATGTCATCAAGGCTCTAGTAATCACTGCTGAAAACTCATCCTGCAAAAACATTCAAGGCATATGGCTGATGCACAGTAAAAATGGTTTTCATATTTAATATGTTAGAAGAATGCAATGTACCTGCTCTTCTGACATATCCACCATATCTGAAAATTGAGCATCAATAATCTTTGAAATGTTTTCAGCTAACTGCCCTGCCTGTAATATTAAAAAAAAAAATAGTTAGTGAGATTCATATTGCACATTTTTTATTGACTTAACGAGCCCCCAAGCTCTTCCACATCGGGAATAATTCTGTTTCTCTATAATCAAGAATGACGTCTGTAACACTCGTGCAATCTACTCAGACAAATCCAGTTCTTACATTGAGGCTTTTCAGACAATTAATAATATTTGGCCACAAACATTATAGAGAGTACTTCAAAGAGACAGCATGTGTAACACTATGAGCCTTCCACCTAACAGGTCGGAAAACCAAGTGCTCATTGTATCAGTCTTCAGATGAGTATTTATCTAAAAACTGCCTTGGAGATTCCATTGATTGGCTCACCAAAACTTATATAAGACAAAGTAAGCATATGCTAGACTGCCCAACTAACCTTTTGTATTCTAGTGCCGTCACAGAAGTAAAAACACACCATTTGGTTTCTTTAACTACTATGATATAGAAAACAGAACTACAATAGCAAAGACACACAACGGAAGTTGGAACACAATATTTACCCTGGTAAGTTGTTGTGAAAAAACCAGCAAGATATGAAAGATTGTACCTTTCATCTTTTATATAATGGAAATTAATCTTATCAGAACCAGAACCAAACTGATCAACCCCTAAAATTGGAACTGGGAAAAAAACAAAAACAAAAATCATAAATGCCTACAAAACACTATAGAAAATATTAAAATTCCGATTAAATATATGTATTCATGCACATCAATATAAATCCAAACCAGACATCAAATATGCCAAATTTTATCATGTAAATACTAAATATCATTGTAAGGATAAATATAGCAAAATGGCATCTAATGCATGACGTATATGAACCAAAATACATAAACAGTGAACCTCTAAATGGCCTCTAGAGTTGAAAAATAATCATAGAATAGTCTAAAACCAAGCCAAACTACAGCATCATCTGAATTTAGATCCTCTACATACTTTGCATGGATATCTTGTTAGGGTCCTACCCTAACCCCCTTAGATACATTAATAATGTATGACACCACCTTCCTTGAATAAACTGTTAGACATTTAAATACCTAGCAACTAATTTAATGAATTTTCAAAAATGAAAGAAATTTGAACTAATTTAATGAATTTTCAAAAATGAAAGAAACTGAAACTGGAACTTTCATAGAACTTTCATATGGATTCACCAAATATACTGAATATTCTAACTGAACATTCACAGCAGAAAATAAATCATTAAAGGCACAAGCACATTGAAAAACATGTAACACCAGAAGTTACCGAGGAAACCCCAACTGGGGAAAACCTGCAATGTCTGTGTTCATTATTTCTTCTTCAGCAATTTGCTCCATTCAGAAAAATTGCAATGATAAGAGAAAACTTCCCTTTACACTCAGCAACCCCTGTAAAACCCTCTGCGTCTTTCCTGGACTGTGCACTTCCCTCTTGGCCTGACCCTCCTGGGCACAATACTGAATCCAAACGGCCATCTGTACGCCCTCTGTGCAACCCTCTGCGCAGGTCAACTCAGGCTGGCTGTAGGAAATAATTGGCTAGAAAATCAGGGGGTCATACAGCCTCTTTTCATCTGCCCTTTTGCGTTGGAAGTGTTCCCTAGAGCTGAACCAAGAAATAGTTGTTGACTCTGTTGACCACTGGAGTGGCACCTGATGATTATATGAAGACTCCATGTCCAAGGATGAACCAAAGAACACTTGTACCATCAGATATCATCATATTACCAGAATTTTTAAACTCTACTTCCACTTCTCATCATTTTCTCTTGTACCCAGATTCCACACCCTGCGGGGAATTGTAATAAGTGATGCTGGTAATGATGAGTTTTGAGTCTGTAACAGACCTAGGTAGCTTGGGACCCTGCCAACAAGTGAGTATTACTCTGGGAAGTTTTTCCACTTGGCTAATTATTATCTCCCTACAAGGACTTAATAATTAATTGAGTTTTTTCCTCCAAATATACCCCAAAGCCGGAGTACGGCTTGATGGTGAGGTCTTGTGTGAGTTTTAGTGTCTAGGGTCAATGTTTATTACCATACTAGATCACACAAAAAAAATCATGGAATTTGGTTAGGTCTGGGTAGTCATTTTTTAATTTTTTAGATTTCCCGTAGGGCGCAAAATTGCAATAAAAATTGTATTGTAATGTAATAAGTGATGTCTAGAGAAGTTGTATGGGGTATGAGTAATAAAATTTGCACCTCTCAGCCTCAACTTTCTACTATGATGCACTTTGAGGGGTTAACAATGTGTTTTGAACCCTTGAAATCCACTTTTCCTAAGTTTACTGGGAAATCTGACAATTAATTAAGCTAGAAATTAAATAAATGGAGAAAAATAAATATCCACGTGCTAAATGTTGTGGAAATGAAGTGAAAAATTATGGAGTTAAAGTGAAGTCTCAAGGTGATGTGGGCTCTAAAATAAAGGAAATGACAGGTGCTCAAATAAAATCGAATTTCTGGCATTAAATGAGAAAGTTACTTGGAAATTTGAATTGTGAAGTTAATGCACATTTGAGAGGATCTGGGAAAATATTTGGTGGAGATTTTTGTGGGAAATTATCCCCACATGGGTTACCACCCATCTACACTTGTCATTCCATCATAAAATTCAAATTTGGCACATAAGGGAAGAAGAAAATGATGTCCACTTGACAGAAATCGATTTTTACACTTGGCATTGCAGCACCACTTATCAAATTCGAATTTTCCTTGTGATCTCCCCCTTCTCACCACTTGGCATTTGTTTCTTCATTGGGATTTGCTCCCATTCTCTTATAAAAGTGAGTTTTGGGCTCTCAATTGTAATCATGTAATACGAACTATTGGGCTTGAGGAGACTCTACAGAATTGTATTCACTACTTGCAATCATAGTTTTAAAAACGGTCGAGTCAATCGAGCCAGACCCCTAGCCGAACCGACTCGATAGAAAAACTGGTCCGAAGGCCGGTTTGTGACCGAACCGGCCGAGCGTACACCGACTCGACCGGTTCGGTCACAAAGCGGTCGGCTCAGCCGAGCCCGAGCGAAACCGACCGAGTCAGTCCAAGCCGACCGCGAGCCCCACTTTAGCTCCAAAACGGACTCGAAAATTAATTTTAACTTGCTGTTAGGGTTTTATGCAAGCTTCTAACCCCTCCCCATCCTATTAAAGCTACCCAACCCCTCTCATTTCCTCACATCTATCACATTGCATTTGAGTGAGCATTTGTGAGGAATTTGTGAAGAGTTGTGGAGTTGGTTTTGGAGCAGCTTTGAGGAGTCTTTTAGGCAAGCTTTGGAGCAACAATGAGGAGCTTATTGGGCAAACTTTGGAGCAGCATTGAGGCATTGTTTTGTTGGAGCTGCACTGAGGAGGCTAGAGCCTAGAGGTTTTCTTTTTCCCTTCTAAAATCTGTCTTTGCTTGTTTTATTTTTTTTACAAATTTGAAAAAGGTAAACATAGTTTTTTGTGAAAGAAATGAACATAGAATAAATAGTTTTTTTTGTTTTCATTTTCAGATTTAAACCTTTCCTTTCCAGGTTAAAAACTCGGTCCAAAATGGCCCCTAGAATGAAAGACGTTGCTTGGACTTATGCTGAAATGGTTGATGATCAAATGCATTGCAAATTTTGTAAGAAAAAAATTAAGGGGGGTGGAGGGGGCATTCATAGACTGAAACTACATTTGGCTAGTCTTAGAGGCCAAATTACCTCCTGTGAAGCACCAATAGAAGAAATTGGGGAAATTAGGAAGGAGTTGAGAGATCAATTTCAAATTTTTGAGGAAGACAAAGCTAGGCAAAAAGAAATAGAGGCTGAAATTGGGAGGAAGAGAAATATATTACACGTGATGGCTGCCAACCCAACTTTTGATTATGAGGGTTCTTCATCTATCCCTTGCACTGATGCATCAAACCCCTTTCTCTATGTTCCTCCCTCTATGGAGTCTATTTCTAAAAAGGGTAAGGGTGCAGTGAGAAATAGAGGTACTATCAAAAGTTTTTTCATACTCTCTTCTCCCTCTGATAGTGCACATGGTCCTAGTCCTACAAGTAGAGGTCAAGTGCAACCCACTTTAGATCAGCATTGGAAAAAAGAATTGAGAGAAACTACTTGTGATTACATTGTTAGATGGTGATATGATGTTGATATTCCCTTCAATGCTACTTGTTCACCATATTATGAACCTATGTTTGATGTCATATATGCTGTTGGAAAGGGCTTCAAAGGCCCTACTATGCATGAGTTAAGAGGATCTCTTTTGCAAAAAAAAATTGTTTCCATTGATGATTATTTGAAAGAATTCAAAAACTCATGGGCACATACAGGATGTACCATCATGTCAAATGGATGGATTGATCAGAGGAACCGTACCATCATAAACTTTCTTGTCTTTTGCCCACAGGGAACCATGTTTCTAAGATCAGTTAATGCATCTTATAGGGTGAAAGATGGACACTTGTTGTTTTAGCTTTTGGATGAGGTTGTTGAAGAGGTGGGGGTGGAAAATGTTGTTCAAATCATCACAGATAATGCCTCTAGCTATGTTCTTGCTGGTAAATTGTTAGAGGAAAAACACCCAACCATCTTTTGGACCCCATGTGATGCACATTGCATAGACCTCATGCTCGAGGATATTGGCAAAATAGATTGGATTAAGAACACTATAGAACATGCCAAAAGCATCACAAAATATATTTACAATCACTCGTGGATTCTGAATCTGATGAGGAAACACACAGGGGGCAAGGAAATTATTAGGCTTGCCATCACTAGATTTGTAACACATTTTTTGACATTGCAATCTATGCTTGCCCAACATAGAAACTTGCAAAAGTTGTTTTCTAGTGATGAATGGAACGAATGGCAGTGGGCTCACAAACAGGATGGCAAAGACGTGAAAAAGAAAGTTAATGAAGAAATATTTTGGAAAAAAGGCAGCAAAGATTGTGAAACTTGTTGAGCCACTGGTTAAGGTGTTGCGGTTGGTGGATGGGGAAAGATTGGCTATGGGCTCTATTTATGAGGCTATGGATCAAGAAAAAGAGGAAATAAGGGCAGCATACAAGGATAGAGTGGGTAAGTATGGGCCCATTTGGGCAATCATTGATCAAAGATGGAACAATCAACTCCATCGTCCTATACATGCAGCTGGGGAGGTTAGGGCTGGATTGATTGACTGCATTGATCGCATGATCCCCACATAGAGTGGCCAGTTGCAGATACACAATCAGATCACTGTGTTCAGCCAAGCCACATGTACCTTTAGCAAGAACCCTGCAAGGATTGCAAGGGAATCAGATGAGCCAGGTAAACAAAGAATTTCAATTTTCAAATTCATATTTTATTATTTTGTATAATTGTTTATAATTTCAAAGTTGAATATAATTTGTTGAGCTAACTGAAACTCATTTTTGCAGCGCAATGGTGGGAGGCATTTGGTAGCCATTGTCTTGAATTGCAGAGATTTGCAATCCGCATATTGCGTCAAACTTGCAGTGCTTCTGGGTGTGAGCGCAATTGGTTTGTCTTTGAGAAGATTCACACAAAGACGAGAAACTGTTTGGAGCAAAAACGATTAAATGATCTAGTGTATGTCCAGTACAACCTCCGACTAAGACGCAACCAATTGCTGAACAAAAGACCTGATTCAGATCCCATTGTGTTGGAGGATATTGATCCAACATCAGATTGGGTAGTGGAGTCTTGTCCACCAGAGTTTGACTTTGATGAGGATATTGGTGTGGGGATGGACTTCGATACACAAGTAGAGTCTCTGCTCAATGCAGATCCACTAGTAGCAGGCCCAGTCCTAACTACAAGTCCTCCAGTTGCAGCCACAAGCACTTCCTCTAGTCAGCCACGACAGAGGCGCATAACTCGTCTATCTCAGGCTCAACGTGCTACAGTTCTAGTTGAGGATGTTGATGTTGATTTTTGTACCATCCGAAAGTGTTCCAAGTCTCAAACTTTGCAAGAAGGCTTGGACAATAGCATTCCAAAGAACGCAGAAACATTTTGTGGAAATTCCACTCGGTTCAAGACTTATTAAAATAATTTATTATTTTAATGGAGACCCTAAGTCCAAACTTAGGAAAATGAAATAATTAAAGGGTATTAATAAGTCACCGTGTGAATCTTCTAGAAAACATGGATCAAGTCAAGATTTAATCTTAGCCATTGATTAATCTTTTAATCTAGGTCGTTGGTTCTCCAACAGGAAGATTATGAAAGAAGGCTTGAGGGTCACCTGGAAGATAAGTCGGGGCACGTACTCAGTACCCGAAGGAGATCCATTCTGATGTACAATTCAATCTCAGTAGGAGAGTTGCAGGGCGAGAAGTTGCAGGAGTAAAAGAGGTCAAGGGTGATCGAGATCAGGGTCAGAGAGCAGCAGTGGGTCACTGGAGGCAGATTGAGGCTGCAGCACAGAGACCCCACGCAGTCTCCACACAGATTCACGCAGTCCAACGTTGGGACTGCGTAGAGAATCACGCAGATTGACGCGAGGGCTTGCAGGGGTTGTTCTGGGTGTCAGAAAATTGTCCGAGTAAGGGATATTCAATCTTAGGTGATTCAGAATTTATCTGTCGAATATTTTCCCTGTAAAGATATCATTTGCTGAAGAATTAATAAAACCCTCATCTGCTGCACCAGTTTTCCCGCATTGGGTTTTTCTAGGGACAATTGTCCAAAAATAACTGTGCACATGTGATTGATTCTTGTGCCTATGTTCTCTACTATTTATTTCTCTGCATATATAATTGTGAATGTCGCAGTGGTATTTATTTTGATATTTGCTGAAAGATTTCTGAATAATAACTTATTGAAATAATAAACAGGAGAAATAAATCTATCATTGCAATTGTTTGTAAATTTTCACAGTTGATTCAGAGGAGGAGGAGCGAGCGGTTTCCCCCTCTAGTTCAAAGTTTGAGGCAGAGGATATTGGCTTGTCAAATGTCAGCAGTAGTGACTATTCATGTTTTGTTGTAGAGGCCATTTAGAGCCTCCTTGGTTATGCTTTTTGTTTTGATCTCTATATCATCATCATGTATTGGACACTGCACTCGGTGCAATTTTGATATAATGGATATATTCATGAGCCTACTTTGATCATATGTTGTCTTTTGTCTATATTGTAATGCTTTGTGTTTGGAAACATGAATGAAAATCTTTAAAATTA
Source organism: Pinus albicaulis (assembly GCA_034641835.2). Classification (NCBI taxonomy): domain Eukaryota; kingdom Viridiplantae; phylum Streptophyta; class Pinopsida; order Pinales; family Pinaceae; genus Pinus; species Pinus albicaulis. The sequence continues at coordinate 595,714,791 of CM076572.1, forward strand.
TGTTTTTTTATAAAAAATAATGTTTAATGTATTTTTTATAAAGACTGAGTCATTGAAACCGAATCGGTCGAGTCGATACCGAGTCGGAGTCGGAGTCGGAGCCGACCCTCCGCTGTTTCGGAACCCGAGTCCGAGTTTTAAAACACTGCTTGCAATATAATACAACATGCTTTGGGGTAACTTGTGATGGTGTTCTCCTTGCATATGTGGTAAATTTTTGACTTGTTGTTATGCTTCTATTTATTTCTTCATGTTATTGTTTCTTTTGTGCTTGTTTCAAGTTATATTAGTATGCAGCTATCTCATATTAGCATAAAAATTACTTAACTGCTCTTGGAAAATAAATCTTCTAGTTGATGTCAAATATATCTCTAGGAACTCTTTCCACTGCACTTATTTAATTTCATATGGATCTAATGAGATGTGGTGAAGTTTTGTAGAGGAATCATTCTTTGGTTAAGCATTCAAGCGTGGGGGGAAATTCTCGGAGGAACCAACCCATTCTTGAAAATATTCAAGGAGAACCTGCACGCATTTAATTCTAAAGTCTCATCTATTTCAATTTGTTTTGCAGACGTGCTCTTAAGTTTTAGGCTCTTATTTATTGCATCAAAATTATATATATATTTCACATAGTGCACTTCATTTATCAATATCTGGCTATTTCAAAGAGCTAAGTCATAGCTAGTCAAAGAGGAGAGTTTGTTCATACTCTTTGGCCTAGCTTCTTGTAGATTATTTTTTGTAATATACTTTGTGATTTCTTGAGCTAACAACATTTTTTGTTGTAGATTTGGTCTAACTTCTTGTCTTGCAGCTACTTGCAGGTTTCATCTTCAGAAAACTACTTACAAGTTTGCATGCAGGACCTTGGGGCTCCAACTTCTAGATCATTTCACTCTCTTAGTTGTAGACATCAAAGAAGTTTTGTCTCTCTTCTCCTCCTTCGAAAAATATGCATTTTTGTTGAGGCTTTGTGGGCCTGAAATTGTAAAAATTTTCAGCAAGGAAAGGTCTATGGCTCAAGCCTAAATTCTGATGACTTTCCTTGGATTTTAAAGAAGATTTCATAGTTTTCTCTTTCTTGTAACAACTAATAAAATTCTTGGTTTTGGGAGCATGGGTTTTACCCATTGTTATCCCTATTTCTCCATGTTTTGGAGAGAATTGGTGTTGTGATTTTGTTAGTTTATTTCATTTTGCATGCAATATTACTTAATTTGCTGCAAGTTTCAAGTCTTTTCACTTTCATAGCAAGTTCAAACCTTTGCATGAAAACACTTTTAATTTGAATCCAATTTGTCATGAATTTTTTCCAAGTTTGCTTATGCTTCACCTTTATTTACATCTCACATGCAATTCAATATTTGGGCAAAATCTAAAGCAACATTTTACTTCATGGAAAAATCTTTCAAGTTAAAGTTAATTTTTATGTTTCGTTAATTTACTTACATGGTCCAAGTATTCACTAACATTTACCTCCAACTTAAGTTGGAGGAATAGACATTTTAGGGACTCTCTACCTCTATAGACTCCTCACTGTGAAATTCAAATCTTTGGGCTAGGGTGAGGTCTCAAGATTAGAGTTCAATTGTAACCTTGCTTTAGAACTAATTAATAAAATGAACCAAGAGCATTTTCATCACATTTAGCTTACTTGAAAGTTCTAAATTTGTGTTTTCTTGATGGTTTGGAGTCTTTTCCTATTTTCAAGAAGCATTTCCTTTCATGCAAGTATTGTAATCTCTTTTGCAACAAGTTTAGTTTAATTTTCTTGTACTTGGAACATTGTCTACTTTAACAAGTTCCATTTCATGTTCAATGATCATCATGTTCATGGATGGTTGATGAGTCTCATTTCCTTTTAACTACTCTTATTTGGTGTTGCAAATTTAATTGCATGTTGTTATCTTGGTCTAACATTTGATTTTTTCTATCATCTGATTTACATTCTCCAAAGTAGATTACTAATTTTTTGTATTTTGGCAAGATACCTTGACATGTTTTGATTCACCAATTTATTTATCTTAATAGCATTCTTGTATCTTGCATTTATAATATCTTGTGCTAACAGTTTATTGTTTCACTTTTCAGGATTACTTTTGCTTTCCATTTAAAATCATTTCACTTCATTTAAGAAAATACAATTTCATTAAAAGAGCAATACTCTGAAGGCACTGGTTTTTCATACGTTTCATGTTTATCTTATGTATTGATGGTTATTGTTCATATCAATTTTTGCTTACAAATCTTAAGGAGTAATCTATTTCACTTTAACAATTCTCCTAGAAACCTCACATCTTTAACTTAGTTTTCCTTTAGGGACCACCCCCCATAGCTAACCTAGGAGATAGCTTAAACAGAGAGAGTTGTGAATAAGTGACAGCCCATTCTCTAGGTTCCTTGCCACCAACCACACCTTGTGGGGTTAAAGGCTTTTCTCACTCACTAGTAGGTAGTTGTAGGCGGCAAGCAATAACAACCCCAACATTGAAGGCCTTGTAGCCAAGGGTCCTAGTCAGGCACAGGGGGCGAAGAAGAAGAAGGACTTGTCAAAGGTCAAGTGCTTTAGAAGTGGTGAGCTCGGTCACTACAACAGACAGTGTCCTCTCAGGAAGAAGGACAAGCAGGAGAAGCATGACCAGCAGGCAGCTTCAGCAAAGGTCGACAAGTTGTCCTCTAGGTTGTAGGTAGACATCGCGATGATTTCCCATATACCTCCAAGAGTGAAGTGGGGTGACTTGGAGTTGTAGCCCTAGAGAGCTACAAAGATTGGGCAGGGTGCTTGAGGAGTCCACCTCATGGATCATTACCTTGCTACGGGGGCCTATAGTATTCAGTAGCAGGATGGATCAGTGTCAGGAGATGCAGTCATACACTGGAGTGATAGTTGCAGTCAGATGTTAGAGAGCATAGAGTAGAGTTGGCAACAGCGCAGAGTTGGCAACAGTGCAGAGTGGCACAGTGCAAATTCTTTAGAGACAGTGCAAAGGCTAGTCACAATCAAATTCTTTAGGCAGATGCATCACACTGAACACAGTTGATTCAGTATTTTGGATGTTTTTTCAGTTGCAGATGTTGCAGTTGCAGCAGCAATAGAGTTGTAGTGCAGGCAACAGCAACAAAGTTGCAGTGTAGATGTTGTGTTGTCAACAACAGCACAGATGCAAAACATATGAGAGTTGCGCAGTGGTTGGTGGTAGGTAGTCACAGTAGCGAGACATCAGCAACGTGACAAGAGATGATATAGAGACAAGGTGTTGTGATAGAGTGTGCAGCACTAGAACACATTCCTCGCTAAGAGAGAGTGTTAGTTTTAGTAGCATCAAATGTGTTCTAGCCACGAAATTTGATGGAGAACGAACCAAAGTCACTTGGAGATTTCGATTTTCCAGAGTAGCCGCAGTCAGTTGCCAGAGACTTCGAGCTTCAATGAGGCAGCAAAGATAATGAGGGTCAGGGACAGTGATCTGGAGGAGGTTTTCCAGATTCAAAGAGGCAGTAGCAAGAGGGCCGATTTATTCCCAGTGAGGCAGCACAAAGGACTGCACAGTCAGCTTCAGAGGGCAATTCAATTGAGCTGCACAGAAATTCGTTCTTTGTTCCAGAGGCTGGGTAGAGGATCTAGAGTGTCGGAGAGGCAATTTCCCCAACAGACACAACCAGAACGACTTCATCAGACGCTGCTCAGAGGCTTGACGTCATAGGGTCTTCGTAGAGCACCACAGAGGCTGACTCAGAGGATTTAGAGGGCCAAGTTTTCTGAAGGAAGTTGTGACGAGGTTGCTTGTGGAAGAAGGGTAATTCCCTTAAAATAATTTGAGGATTTAGAAGGCTGAGTTTTCTGAAGGAAGTTGTGACGAGGTTGCATGTGGAAGAAGGGTAATTCCCTTAAAATATTTTTTCCTAGATTTTCTTGATGTTTGAACTTTGGATTGCTAGTTGGGCATCCATAGATTGTACTCAGATTTTCACTATTGCATAATAATAAAAACCCTCACTGCTGCACCGGTTTTCCCATGTTCGCTTTTTCCAAGGACAATTGTCCAAAAACAACAGTGTCATTTTTATGTTTGTGTGTACTAGCAATTCTCAGTTTCCAACGCTATTATTTCCGCAATTCTATTTGTGTAGATTGCATGGTGATTTATTTGATGTTTGTTGTAGCAAATAAATTGTTAGATTAATTAACAATTAGAAAAAAAAATTCAAGTTGTTGCAATAGGATTTCAGTTGTGAATTTTTCACATCCTCTACAAATCGATCTGACTAGCAAAGCACCACATTGCCTCGGCAACTCCCTCTGCCTAAGTCAACTCGGGATACTAGAGAGACTACATTCTCCCTAGAGAATTCGCACTACTCTTCTGCAGATAAAATTGATCTCCCTCTGCCACTGAGAAACTAGAAATCTCTATGAAGAAAATCCTCCAACAATCATTGCCCACCAAGCTAACATTACGCTACTCTGATTCTCCTGCTACGTGTTATAGTTGAACCAATATGTGTTTCCACTGCACTACTTTAATATCACACAGTTGATGCCCTTGCATTGCCTCTATGTCGTTGCTATCACTACAATAGTGAGTCTCAATCAATGTTGCGAACATCACGATCAGGATTAAATCGGCAAGGGGAAAAAATCGTAAAAATCGGCACATACAAAAATATTCATTTTTTTCAGTTTTTTTAATATCTAAAGCATCCACAACATAAAATAAATGCATTGACACATGAATATGGAAAAAAACTAATATACAAGATGTGTAATATCATGTCTAGTGCTACATCACACATAAAACTGAATCATGTCCTGAATACTAAGTCCTGAGTCTCAACTCAGCCTCAAAATATCAACAAAAAATATAATAATGTATCTCATATCATGAGTCATAATGTCATGTACAAAGGAATGCACCAAATAACATATACTATTGATTTCCTCTGCCCCTCTTGCGAAAAAATGTAATAGCTTTCCCTCTAGATGAAGAAGCTGGCGAGGCTAGCAATGGACTCTGTTGTGCTCTAGAACCTGAAGCACCAAGAGCTAAAGGAAGCAGACCACGTCCTCTACCGGTAGGAGGGGTAGGTGGTGTCACCTCCTCCTCCTACTCCTCCTGCTGCTGCTGCTCCTCCTCCTCCTCCTCCACTACCTCCTGCTCTATCCAATCAAGGACTGACTCCATGATAGGCCTCTCAGCCTCAACCCTCCATGCAGCAGTGGTGTCAATCGCATCTAAAGAGATGGCCTCCATATCAGGTGTCCTCTCAAGTTGTCTCACCCACAATCTAAGATTGTAGTAGACGTAAACCATGTCATTGAGGCATTGGGACTCCAACCTGTACAAGGGTCATAAATTAATAAATTATATAATATATATTATAAATAATAAATTAATAACTATAAACAAAAATATTTAATGAATTCAAAAAATCACTAGGAATATTTTAAGGTTTTAACCTGTTGCGCTTTTTGGTGTGTATTTTTTCAAATACACTCCAATTGCACCCGCATCCTAAAGAGCTACATGTTTGGTTGAGTATTCAAATGGCAAGATTTTGGAGTTTTTGTATTCTGCCACCGTAGCTCCTCCACCATGCATCTACAAGTTACAACAAATAAGATAAACTTATAAAGTTACAAACATAAGAAAAATTTTAAAATAATGAAAATTCGAAAATTGAAAGTTGAAGCAAAGTATGGAGTTATGATTCATGAACTTGAAGAGAAACAAAATCTTACCTGGCATTTTAGTAGTCCTATCCTGGACAGCCGTGTCAAAACTCAATGTGCAACCTGCCATTCTGTATACCTCCATTTCTTTGGATATCTCTGCAAGTTCTGATGGAGATGGCACCATCTTCTGAACACAAGTGAAAAAGCCATCCATGACCTCAACATCAAATAAGAAACTACATGCGTTAGCAAATTCGGGGTTCAGGAAGATCCCTGCAATATAAATGGGACGATGGAGTGTGTTGTTCCATCGCTCATCAATCACTTCCCATACAAGAAGTTGTTTCTGAAACCCCTCATCACCCTTATCATCATAGTAGTTGTGAATCGCTTCTTTGGCCCTATCCATGGCCTCATACAAGTAGCCCATTGCGGGCTTCTCTCCATCAACCAATCTAAGAACCTTTACCAAAGGTTCAGTAATGTTGCACACCTCTTGCACTCCCGCCTAGAAGCTTTCCTAATATAAAACCAACCTGCATATGGTCTCTCCCTCTGGTTTGCGGTTGTATGTCAAAGCATGCCACTCCTCTGAAAGAAACATTATCTTCAAATCCCACATAGAATTCAGGAGGAATTGAAGAGATATGAAGTTGGTGGCAAACCGTGTAATAGCATGGCACACCAACTCCTTGTTGGTGAATGTTCTCATCAAATGAAGCACAGATGTATGATTATATAAAAAAATTGTAATGCTCTTTGATGATTCAACAATATCTTTGACAAAATGAATCTTTCCTATGTCCTCCAACATCAAATCAATGCAGTGTGCAACACAAGGTATCCAAAATATGCTCAGATGCCTCTCCATAAGCATCTTGCCAGCAGCAACATAATTTGCAGCGTTGTCTGTTATGATTTGGACAACATTTTGTGTACCCACCTCCAGAACGAACACATCCAATAAATCACATAATAATCGTGCATCTTGACATGTGCAGATGCATCAACAGATTTCATAAACATAGTCCCCTTGAGACAGCTGACCAAGAAGTTAATAAGCGTCCTACCCTTTTGATCAGTCCAACCATCTGACATCACAGTGCATCATGTGACTTCCCATCATGCCCTTAACTCCTTCAATCTCTTGGTGCAGTCAACTTTTTCATTTTGAAGAATGCGCCCTCTAAAGTCATCATATGAAGGAGCTTTGTATCCTAGGCCAACAACAGTGATTGCATCAATCGCAGCCTGATAAAATGGATTGTTCGTGGAAACACTGAAAGGAATATCGCTCCAATGAAAAAGTTTGCCCAACAACTTGTCAACTTCTTCCTTTTTCCTTTTTTTAATAAGTGAAGAGATAGATGGTTGTGCACCGGGAGTGGTTCTAGGAACAAAATATGAGGAGGCAACTACGGGGTTGGGTGTAGAAGACATTGATGGTGAAGAACCACTACCACTCTCACAGTCACCTCTAAACCCTGATATTTGACTCCTCAGAGTTTCCTTGTTGAGTTTAGTTGTTTCTATTCCTTCCAATGATTTGAGGGCTCTTCGGATTATTTCTAGATTGGTATTTGTGCAAGGCCCTACTTCATGTCCAGGAACTTGTGCAAGGTGGTATTTCAATCTATATACCCCCCCTGTCATGTGTTGACCACATAACTTGCAACTCAAGCTTGATCGGTCAAACCCCTGATCAAGTTCACCAAATTCCCACAAAGGATTCAATTTCCTTGGCATGTTTGTAAATTTGTTGAACTCTTGAGTTTTACTGTAATATGAAGTTTGAACTTTGAAATTTGAACCTAGGGCACAAGAAAAATTGCAAGTTAAAAAATAAAATTAAAAAATTACAATTTTACATACAACATTTTGATTTTTTCACCAAAAAAAACCCTCAACTCAATGCAAAAATAATATGAAAAAATAAATATTGAAACCCAAGCAAAAATAATGGAAAGAAACTAGGAGCACAAAAATAAATATAAAAAATAAATTTAACAACAATTTTTTTGCATTTTTTACCAAAATAAACTCTCTCCAATCAATAAAACAAAAAAAAAACAAAAAACACAACCAAATGCAATCAAAAATGATGAAAAATACATGGGTGATAGAAACACGTGGAAGAACAAGAAAAAAACAAAAAAATGGTCAAATTTGATGCCCATACCTGGAAAAAACGTTTTGTTGAAGAAACTTGGTCCAAACTTGAATTTTGTTGGCTTGGGTTGCTAAATTCCTTCACAACCTTATTTTGTAACAATAGTGATATAATTCTGGGTTCACTCTGGATGGAATCACTAGGGTCATTCATCCTTAATACAAAAAAGAAGTTTTTAACATTCTCCTCCAAAAAGAAGAAACAGGACGTTAACTTAAAGGCAAATTCAGTGACGCCTGAAGACATTTAAGAAATTTCAAAAGTAATTTGTCAAGAAGGGAAAAAGGTGATACAAAATATGCAAAAGGAAATTGAAAAAATAAGCACTAACAAGAATGACGAAGTTGCTCGCCTTAAGGACCACAACGAAAAATTGCTAACGCAAATTAAGAAACTGAAGAAGGATAAGAAGTCGTTGGAGAACAAGGTGCAACAACTTGTCGAAAAAACAAACATTGTTCCAGTAAATGTCTCAACTAAAGAAGACGACAAGCAAGTTGCAGAAGAAACAAGCTTAGATGTCGGACGAACGAGGAACATTCTACGTGAAGATTCTGTACCCATCTCCATAACATCCTCGCCAGGTGAAAATCAAAGAGGTCGAACCAAAACAGTTCCCTATCGACATCCAAATCATGGGAGCAGACAATTCAACCAAGCTATGTTTTCAGAACCGAAACAGGCTGATATTCCGAAGAATACTAATGAATCATCACAAGTTGTTAGTCATCGTAAGAGTCCACAGAAGATTGATTTAGGATGGTCCGAAAATTTTTCAAAGCGACAGTTTTGTTTGTCACTTAGAGGATCATATCAACTTGTATCGACAAGGATGCCTGCCCCGAGACGAGAAGATGTTCATAGCAAGAAAAGAAATCGAGGCCTTCAATCGATAAGCTTTGAGGACAAAGCTTTTTTGAGGGGAAGGCAATGTAATGAATGAAATAATGTAAATAGTGATTAATTAGTTAATTAGTGATTAGGTTGAAAGGCCATGTTTGATAAGACATGACCTTTCGTGAAGAGGCACCTGCGTAGGTATATAAGCAGGCCTCATTTGTAACATTCAACCATCAATCTCGTTCATCATATCTTCTATAATATAATATTTGTATCCTCAATGGATATCTTTGTATTCCAAGTTTTCTGGAGTATTTAACTTGAGAAGGAACTTTGTTCGCTTCAATCTCCAATGGCTAGTTCAGTTGATCCATGTCAAAGTAATTTCGGTCGTTTAAAAAGATCTAATCATTTTTTAATCGCGTCCGTTGAAATTATAAATTTTTGAGGAAATTCGAATTTATCATTTAATTCCCTTTTAATTAACTCAAAAATATTGATTACCTCAAAAATTTGACTTTGGCTTGACTACAAGGGCCTAAGGGTCCAAAATTTCTCGAAACTCTCAATACTCCCTTGGCCTAGGACCTTTAAAAATTTATTTTTTAAGGACTCACGAATTTCGCCTTTGAATATTTTTTAATCACTTTGGACTTAAAATTAATTAAATTTCTGTCTTAGGATTTTTAATTTAATTTGGTCAGAAAATTTAATTAATTCACTGAGAGGGTATTTAATTACTTTTCCAACCCTCGTTACATAAGATAAATACATTTGACACATGAAGGGGGAAAGCCCATTCGTGATAGACTCTCAAATAGCTACTCAATTCTGCGACTCAAAACATGATCTAGTAGACCAAGCAACTTGTAATAAAATAATCTAGCCAATTAGCTAGGATTATTCCCAAATTACTTTTACAAAGACTCGATAAAAAACACTAGGACTCACTTAGCATCTTGACGACAAAATCCAACCTATATTTGGGGTGAGGTTGGAGGGAAAAACTCTGTCGATCACTTGTGTTGAGAAACACAAATGAATCAGTGAGACAAAAAACCTCCTAGGATAGAAATCGCCACCAAAATACTAGGCTTACCTAGGTTGTTACATATACGATGGTTTTATTTAGATCATTTACATCATAAAAATGAAAAATGGGTTTACATCGTTTATAAAATTGTCGACTAATGATGGAATCTGAATGGCGTGAACACGTCGAACATGATGAATCCCATTTGTAAAAATGAGGGTGTACTACTATGGAGTCGTTGACACAGAGTGGTCAACAAGGGCAATTATTTAAAAATAATTGTGTTCATATGGTTGTTTCTATTGTGTTACTTGTGTAATTTATGTTCTTTTGCATTTGATTAGAATGAAGTACTGCAGTTGTGTTTATTTCAAAATTTACTGAAGTATCTGTAAATAACTTATCTAATAAGTAGCAGAAATAAATCAGTCACTGCAGTAATAATTTTCAGATCTGAAAATTCCACATGGTATCAGAGCAAAAAGCTTAAGACAGAAAGGGAGGATTGCTATGGACCAAAGCTCTGATATCCGGAACGGTTCACACAGTGATCCAGAGAACGCAGAAATGCAAAGGGAACATGACATGACAGTGTTGGCATCCAAACCAGAGAAGGATCTTGCTTGTGTGTCGAGCACAACTCCTCCAACTGTTTGTTATATTGACAGCGGAGCATCTTCTCACATCACGAGGATTCGAGAATGCTTTTTGAGCTACCAAGAAGAACAGATAAACTTTCAGATTACTATGGGAAATAAGGCCAAGTGTACCCCCGTTGGAAGAGGTACCATAACATTTTAGACACAAGTTGGCAACAAGATTCGGGCCTCAAATGTTCTGCATGTACCAAGGTTGGAGATGAATTTTCTCTCATTATCTCAGCTTTAGAACAAGGGTTATGACCTATACTTTATTGGAAACAATGTGTATGTCAAACATCCTAGCTGGAGCAAGAAGGCACAAATTGGAGTAAGGAGTCATAAGCTATATAAGCTCCAGCTTGATTCCCCCATGGCCCTGATTGGTAGTACGAACGACAAAGATCTGAATGAATTATGGCAGAGAAAGATGGGGCATCTACATCATGGAGACTTGAATATTCTCAAGAACACTGTCATAGAAGCTCCTGAACTCAGCACAAGGAGAAATGATGTCTACAGGGGATGTGTACTAGGGATGTATGTTAAGGCAGTATTTCCAAGAAGCAGCAGCAGCGCCAAGAGCGTATTCGAACTAATACACTCAGATATTTGCGGTCCAATGTCCACAACTGCTCTCAGTGGTGCAAAGTATTTTCCTACCTTTATTGATGATCATTCCAGGAAGACTTGGATCTATTGTAGAAATTTTTAGCCCAACCCCGATTATCAGTTTGTCCTTATTAGTCCCATGTAGTTAAATTCTCATTCCCATAAACATACATTCAACAAGCTGGAAAAAATAAATATTTATAAAAACACAAATTCTAGAAATTTCAAAGTGCCGAAAAATGCAAAAATAAAACTCAGAAATAATTTCAGCAACACACACAGAAAATGACACGCTGATTTTTGGTCAACATGACCCTGGTAAAACCTCCTAAAACTCTTGGGCAAAACCAGTTCGAAAGCTCCTCTTTATTTCTGAATGTTGCTTTTACAGAGAAATGAAAAGTACAGTAAAAATTCCAGTAACCAGTATTTTTACTTATCTCGAAAACCATGCACAAACTCTGCCTCGATTTTCGTTCCAAATACAAACAGCATTATTACAGTAGAAAGTACAACCTTAAATGTTATACGAACAACACCGAAAATAGTACCAGAATAGCTGTACAACCTCCCTCGAAAAATATGCCACTTGCTGCCTCGATTTTCGTGTTGTATGGCTATCGGATGTCTCATGTTTCCTTTAGTGGATATGAGAATTATGTATTATTCATTGATGATCACTCCAGGAGGACCTGGATTTATTTCTTGAAGACCAAGAGTGAGGTCTTCAAGCGGTTTCAGGAGTTCAGAGCTCTTGTGGAGACTCAGACAGGTCAAAAGATCAAGTCCCCGAGGTCGGACAATGGTGGGGAGTACACCCTTCGTGAGTTTGTTGAATACTGTGCAGAGGCAGGCATTAGGAGGGAGTTCATTGTTCCTTACATGATCAGGGGTTACCATTGTTTTTGTGGGCAGAGGCCTGCAACAATGTTGTATATTTGCAGAACAAGAATCTGCATCGTGCCTTGGGGCATGTGACTCGAAGGAGGCTTTTTCGGGGAAGAAGCCTGATGTTGGTCATCTTCGTATCTTTGGGTGTATTGCATACTCCTACGTACCCAAGGAGAAGATGACCAAGCTAGAGCCCACCGCAGAGAAGGGTGTCTTTGTGGGCTATAGTGAGACCACGAAGGCCTTTCGGATTTATATTCCCACATAGAGGAGAGTTGTTGTTAGACGGGATGTGAAATTCGAGGAGGACAGGGCCTTCAGGAGGTCACGGGAGTTAGAGTATCTGGATCAGCCAGACCCTCAAGAGCAGCTGAGGTAGTCGCAGAGATCCAGTGGGATCCAGAGGTACATCGATTACAATGTCAGGTCCATCAGTGAGCAGTGACTCACAAAGTCAGAGGGGTGGTGCTTCGGGCAGCATGAGGAGCAGTCCGCAGAGCAGTTCACTAGGGAGTCCACTGATGGACAAATCACACAATACTTCAGCGTCTATAGGTTCAGGTTCAGGCAGGAGGACAACAGACAGATAGTCAGGAGTTCAGGCTCCTGATGATGAGGAGGAGGAGTTTCATTCTCCGGTGGGAGAAGTGTGCTCAAGGAAAAGGAAGCCCAAGTGGCTTCAGTATACCTTGAGAGAGGCCACATCTGTTGCTGGGCCTAAGAGGCCAGTCAAAGAGAGCAGACCACCTGATAGGTTTTGTAGCTATATGGCAATGGTTGCCAATATCGTTGACTCTGAGCCCTCTAGCTATGAGGAGGAAGCTAGCCAGCAGGTCTGGAGAGAGTCCATGCAGGAGGAGTATTCTTCTATCATGAAGAATGGTGTTTGGGAGGTGGTGCCGAGGCCTGAGTGCAAATCCGTGGTTGCTTCCACATGGCTTTACAAGGTAAAGCATGTTGCAGATGGCAGCATTGAGAAATTCAAAGCAAGGTTTGTGGCTAGAGGGTTCCCCCAGGTAGAGCGAGTTGATTATGAGGAGACCTTTGCTCCCGTGGCTCGATATACTTCGATTCGCTCCATCATATCGATAGCAGCAGAGATGGGTTGGAAGATCAACCAGATGGATGTGAAGACTACATTTCTCAATGGCTTCATACAGGAGGAGGTGTATATTGAGCAACCACAGGGCTTTGAGGTGCATGGGAAAGAGTCCCTTGTGTGCAGACTGAAGAACGCCCTTTATGGCCTGAAGCAAGCTCCCAGAGCTTGGTACTCCATGATAGATACATACTTGCAGGAGATGGGTTTCACAAAGAGTGAGGCAAATCCGAACCTTTACTTAATTGTGATAGGTGAGGAGCCTCTCATTCTGGTGTTGTATGTGGATGACTTGGTCATTACGGGTGCAGAGAGACTCATAGAGCACTAAAAGAGAGATCTTGCGTCGGAGTTTGAGATGAAGAACATTGGTTTGATGCATTACTTTTTGGGTCTGGAGGTGTGGCAGGAAGAGGGACATTTCTTCCTGGGACAGGAGAAGTATATTGTGGACATCCTTGGTAGATTCCACATCAAGGATTGTACACCCATGTCGACACCGATGATCACCAATTGGAAGAAGCTTCACGCTTCAGATTCCAAGTTGGTGGATCCCACTCTGTATAGACAGCTGATTGGTTCCTTGATGTGTTTGGTCAACACTAGACCAGATATATGTTTTGCAGTCAACACGATGAGCCAGTTCATGTGTGAGCCCAGGAGGGTGCACTAGGTTGCTGCAAAACACATTTTGCGGTACTTGCAAGGGACAGTGGATTATGGTCTGGATTATAGGCAAGGGGATGGAGTGAGATTGGCAGGTTACACTGATTCTAATTGGGCAGGTTGTGCTTCTGATAGGAAGAGCACTTCAGGGTGTTGTTTTAGGTTGGGTTCGACAGTGGTGTCGTGGTTCAGCCAACAGCAGCAGTCAGTAGCATTGAGTTCAATGAAAGCAGAGTACATGGCAACCAGTCTAGCTATTTGTGAGGCCATATGGTTTCACAAGATGTTGTTTGGCTTATTTGGTCAACCGTTGAGACCTTCAGTGATTTACTGTGATAATCAAAGTTGCATTAAACTCACGGAGAATCCAGTATTTCATGACAGGTCAAAGCATATCGGGATCAAATATCATTTCATTAAAGACTATGTTCAGAAGGGCGCTGTGAAGCTTGAGTATATTCCCACTGATGAGCAGGTTGCAGATACTCTTACCAAAGCCTTACCACGAGGCAAGCATGTCTACTTCAGAGACAAGATGGGTGTGGTGAGGAACACCTTCCTCGTTAAGAGGGAGTGTTGAAATTTGGTTACCGGAAGACAGGTGGTTCCCTAAGGCTTTGACCCTTGGTCTAGGGAAAAGTGTCCAAAAGAACTTAATTTTTCTCCTAAAGTGAATTTATAAAGTTATAAAGTCAAATCTAATTTAAAAGTGACTTTAAGTGGTAAACTTACTAAAGTCTAATTTTAAAGTGACTTTAATAAAGTCAATGTGAAATTAGAAAGGAAAAGTGACTTTGGAAATAAATAACTAAGTGGGTCTTTATTAAAGTGGGGTGAATTAAAAAATAGAAAGTGAGATTTAAATGAGCATTTAATCTCAGCCCTAGATCTAAAGCTATCTCAGCCAATGGATTTAGTGATTCCCCAAAAGTCACTTAGGGTTAAGTTAAAGGAGAAAAAGGAGGGAAAAGGTCATTCATTCTTTCATGAGCAGATTGAGAGGAGGAGGAGAGAGCAAAGCAGATTTCCGAGCAGTGAGGAGAAGGAGAACAGAACCTTGGCACACATACCGAGGCAACACTTCAGCAAATCCATACATCAAGGTTGGCACACAGTTCAAGGTAGTTTTGGCACGTTTTTCAAGGCAAATTTTGTACAACAGCTTCAGGTACGCATTCCTAGGTAGTCGTACAGTACCATTTATTACAATCTGCACGCCTTCCAAGGAGGTCGTACAGCAGCATTTATTGATGTTTTGCACGGAAAAAGAGGGAGACCGTACAACATTTATTGTTGTTCCTATTTTGCTGTGTACACATTTTCCAAGGCAGTGGTTAAGCACGAAAAATGAGATAAGTTGTATTTATTACTTGCTGAAAATTTTTCCGAGTATTTCTCTTACTGTAAAAGGCATTTATCAGAAATAAGGAGCTTTCGAACTTGTTTTCCCCAAGAGTTGTAGGGGGTTTTCCAAGGTCACATTGACCAAAAATCAGCGTGTCAAAATTCTGTGTGTGGCTGATTTATTTTTCTGAGTTTTTATTTCTGCATTTCAGCATTGTGAAATTTCCAAAATTTGTGTTTTCAAAAAATATTTATTTTTTCCAGTTTGTTGAATGTATGGCTATGGGAATGGGCATTTAACTATATGGGAGAAATAAGGAGAAACTGAAAACCGGGGTTGGGTTATCAAATTTCTACAAGAAGCATGCTCAGCAGTGGATGGTGTAGCTGAAGAATATGTTTGGCCAATTCCACTTCTATGATCTTGGTCCTCAATATTCAACGCAGCAAGAGAGAGATCCAAATCAAGATTTTCTGGTTCTACATCCCACTCCTTAGAAGAACCATTGCCATATTCTGGACCCCTACGAGATGTAAGATGAAGGTTGGAGTGCACATAAACAAGATCCTCTGCCTTCTGTGAGCCCAACCTGTTGCACTTCACAGAATGAATAAAACCATAGGTGCTCCAGTTCCTTTCTGTGGATGAAGAGCTTACCACTTGTGAAAGGACGCGAATGGAAAGGTTTTGCAAATGTACACCATTTTCTCCATGACAACTCCACCACCTAACTGGATTCATGGTGCTTCTCTCCTCCAAAGATTATATATCTGAATAATCATCTATACCTGCAGCAAAACTGGCAAATTCTTCCTTCACCTCCCTGTTAGCCACCTCTCTATCCTTATGGGGTGCCTTCCTCTTCCCATTGCTTTGAGCAATAAGTTCCTCATCATAAAATTTTGGGTTCAAGGCATGTGCTAAAGTATGCAATAGAGTGTTGAAATTGTCCCACCTGTCAACAATGATTCTGTTGATTAATTCGGCAAACTAACCATCTACAAACAAAAGCTGTGGTGACTCCTGTGAAATTATTTCTATAGTTTTCTCAACCATGGAATCCATGGCATCATATACCTCTCCTAAGAAAAGGTTGGTCGGTGTCAGCATGCCGAAGAAGCTCAAATGCAGGGGTTGTGAATAGTAGTAAGAAATCTATCTTGCTCCACCAATTCTCAACAAGGCACAATCTACGCACTGTAGTTCCCCGCTCTGAATCTGCCTATCTCCACTAGGCCCAAAGCTGACTCACCACCATAGACACTAATCCTTGCTTAACCTCAACAAGGCGGCACAACATTATGAAGTTTCAGGCATATCTTGTCTCAACAACTTTTAACAACTCCAATTTGGAGTACTGTCGAAATATTACTTGAGACTGGTGGTGGTTGGTAATGAATTTCACAATTTCCCTTACTTCCCCTAATAGTTCCTTTATCCATGGAACTTTACAGTCGATCTCCTCTAAGATCAGATTCAGATTGTGGACAATGCAGGGTGTCCAAAAGATGTGGTCATACCTCCCCTCAATAATCAAACCTGCACCTTTGCATATCGGTGCATTATCCGTGATAACTTGCACCACCCTGTTAGGACCAACTTGTTCAACAGATTTGATAATGACATCAGAAATGAATTGTACATCTTTTACCTCTCCCGAACAGTCTTCTGCCTTTAGAAACATTGCTCGTTCTGGTGAAGTGACAATGATGTTTATCAATGGTGTATGCCTTGTATCTGTCCATCCATCTGAGACTATGGTAGCCCCAGAGCTACTCCAAGAAGAATGAATTGGTGATAGCACATCCTCCACAAGATCCTTCTCATCTTTTAGAAGTTGAGTTCTAACTTTCTCATAGTTGGCCGCCTTGTACCCTTGAGGAGCTTTGTTAACTGCCTTATCATATCTTGCCAATAACGGGAGCGAACAACATTGAATGGGAGACCACATGCATAGATGCCTCGAGACACTCTGGAATCAGCTTCTTCTCTTCCTTGCACATTCACCAGTTTAGCAATCCTGCTATATTGAACTGTACCAGATGCCCCTCTGGATGGTGGTTGTTCTAGTTGTTGAGTGCCTCTCATCTTCCTTGCTTCAATTACAATCCTTGGCTCACTGTTTGCTGGATTTTTAGCTGCTTGACTAAAATCATCATGCTTTCTTTTGATTCCATCAGCCTGATCTTGCTCTCTTTGATATTCCCCCCTTGCCATAGGGTCTATTGTTTTCATGCAACCTGCAATCCCCTGTCCTCCTCCATGCAAAATATCTGCCTCCACTCTTGGGTAAGAACTTCACAGGCAACAAGCCGGAGGTGAGCCATATCAGGATATTTGGCAGCATGGTGTACTGCCACGTTCCAGATGAGAAGAGGAAGAAGTTGGATCAGACTGTAGAAAAGGGTTTTCTTGTGGGGTATAGTGAAAATGTGAAAGCATATCACATCGATATACCAGAGAGTAGGAAGATTGTACTAAGGAGGGATGTGAAATTCACGGAGGAGAGAGCCTTCATGAAATCCCGGGAAACGGCTACAGATACACAGTGAGGAGGATCCACTAGTTCAATGGCCAGCCTCAACAGCCAACAGAGAATGGGTCAAGTGCCTCTCCACAGCACAAGGATTCTGAGGAGAGCTCTTCCGAAGAAGAACAGGCAGGAGAACAAGTAAGACCACCCTCCACCAGTGGAAGGCCGAGCAGAGAACAACAAATTCTGAAGGATGCAAAGGAATTTTTTGGAGCCCCTAAAGACGGGAAGAGGGCACGGAGACAGCCTAACAGATACCAGGCCCTACTTGCTCAGGTTGGAGAACCCTCCAGCTTCCAGGAAGCAGCTCAGCATCAGGTATGGGTGGATGCCATGATGGAGGAGTATCGCTCCATCATGACGAACGATGTCTGGGAAGTAGTCACTAGACCTCAGAACAGATCAGTTGTAGGATCAAGGTCGATCAACAAGATTAAAGATGTTGCAGACGACAGCATAGAGAAGTTCAAGGCTAGATTTGTAGCTAAGGGGTACGCACAAAAGGAAGGGATCAGTTATTAGGAATCCTCCACCCCTATAGCTCGCTACACTTCTAACAGATCTGTCATCTCTCTAGCACCACAGAAGGGATGAGAGATTCACCAGATGGATGTCAAGACATCGTTCTTTAACGAGGTGATGGAAGAGGAAGTGTACATAGAACAGCAAGAGAGCTTCAAGACACGAGCAGAAGACTCATGTCTGCAAGCTTAAGAAAGCCTTTTACAGCCGGAAGCAAGCCCCTAGAGCATGGTATGGGCGAATTGATAGTTATTTGCAGAAATGAGGTTCATCAAGAGTGACGCAGATCCTAATCTCTACTACTTGAGGGTAGGGGATGAGCCGTTAATTCTGGTATTATATGTGGATTATCTGTTTCTTACCGAATCATCCAAGCTCATCAAGGACTACAAGGGGAATCTGGCTACGGAATTCGACATGAAGGATCTAGGGCAGATGCACTATTTTCTTGGTTTGGAAGTCTGGCAGCAGAAGGGAGAAATCTTCCTAGGCAAGGAAGATACACTACAAAAATCCTGAAGATATATCAGATGGAAGGCTGTAGACCCATGGCCACGCCTATGATTACAAACTGGAAGAAGATAGACACAACAGAGGATGATGAGGCTGTTCCTACCTTGTATATGCAGCTCATCGGATCATTGATGTATCTAGTTAATACTAGACCAGACATATGTTATGCAGTGAATACCCTCAGTCAGTTCATGGTGGAACCAAGGAGGGCTGACTGGGCAACAACCAAACATGTTCTCAGATATCTGAAGGGGAAAGTCGAATATGGATTGAAGTACACCAAGGGCAATGAGGTCCAGTTGAGTGTGTTTACAGATGCAGATTGGGCTGGAAGCAAAGTGGATCGGAAGAGTACTAGTGGGTTTTGTTTCAGTCTCGGATCAGGAATGACCTCCTGGTACAGCAAGAAACAGAAGTTCGTCGCACTAAGTTCAGCCGAGGCAGATTATATGGAAACAAGCACAGCTTTGTGCAAGGCCATATGGCTTCGTAAATTACTCTTGAACCTACTCATGAAGAGGATGGAACCGACAAGGATTATGTGTGATAATCAGAGTTGCATCAAGCTCTCTGAGAATCCTGTGTTTCATGACCGATCGAAACACATTGACATTTGGTGCCACTTCATCAGGGACTATGTAAAACGGGAAGCAATATAGTTGAGGTACACTCCTACAGGGGAACAAGTGGCAGATATCTTCACCAAGGCTCCAAGTAATATTAAGTTCACTTACTTTAGAGAGAAGATGGGGATGGTCAAGAACCCCTACCATTGGAGGAACGGGTGGTCTTCAGACATAGAGGGAGTTATAGTACGGATGAGGCAGTGACAGGGACAGTGTCACAAGCAGCGGTACAGAGGGAAACAACACAGAGATAAGGGGCAGCATCTAGGATATCATCAGTGTAGCAGATGTTTTAGAATCAGAGCAGTACAGTGATATCTTGCTTGAACATTGTAGAAATTTGATAACCCAACCTCGGTTTTCAGTTTCTCTTTATTTCTCCCATCAAGTTAAATGCCCATTCCCATAGCCATACATTCAACAAGCTGGAAAAATAAATATTTTCTAAAAACACTAATTCTGGAAATTTCTCAATTCTGAAATGCAGAAATAAAAACTCAGAAAATAAATCAGCCACACACAGAATTTTGACACATTGATTTTTGGTCAACTTGACCCTGGAAAAACCCCCTACAATTCTTGGCGAAAACCAGTTCGAAAGCTCTTCTTATTTCTGATAAACTTTTACAGTGAGAGAAATTACAGCAAAAATTCCAGCAACTTAACAAATGTACTTATCTTGATTTTCGTGCTTATACACTGCCTTGGAAAACATGCCAAACAGTAAACTAACAAAAAAGAAGTTTTACAACATTTAAAACAGTATTATATGCTAACTGCCTTTCTTGATTTTTGTGCCCAGCTCTACGGCCATACTGTTGTACGGAATACACAACAACACCTCCTCGATTTACGTGCCTCCTTCTGCCTCAAAAACAGTGTTGAAACCACTGTACAATTGTACGGATTTCCTTGAAATCTGTGCCACCAAACAATAGTCTCTCTCGATTTTCACACCCAAAATCTGCTAAGAAAAATATGTTGAAGCTGTTGTACAAATTTCTTGAAAAGTGTGCCTCCTTCCTCGAAAAATGTGCCACTCCTGCTGTACAGATTTCTGCCTTGGGAACCGTGCCTCTTCGCTGCTGTATGGATTTGTTGAAGTCTCTAGCTGCTGCACTCCTCCTTACTGCTCAAAAATTTCTCCTTTGCTTTCTCTCCTCCTCTCTCAATCTGCTCACGAAAGAATGAATGACCTTTTCCCTCCTTTTCCTCCTTTAACCTAATCCTAAATGACTTTTGGGGAATCCCTAAATCTAATGGCTGAGATAGCTTTAGATCTAGGAATAAGATTAAATGCTCATTTAAATCTCACTTTCTATTTTTTAATTTACCCCACTTTAATAAAGACCACTTAGTCATTTATTTCCAAAGTCACTTTTCACTTTCTAATTTCACATTGACTTTATTAAAGTCACTTTAAAATTAGACTTTAGTAACTTTATCACTTAAAGTCACTTTTAAATTAGATTTGACTTTATAACTTTATAAAGTCACTTTAGGAGAAAAATTAAATTCTTTTGGACACTTTTCCCTAGGCCAAAGATCAAAACCTTAGGGAACCACCTGTCCTCCGGTAACCAAATTTCAACACTCCCTCTTACCAAGGAAGGTGCTTCTCACCACACCCATCTTGTCTCTAAAGTAGACATGCTTGCCCCGTGGTAAGGCTTTGGTAAGAATATTTGCAACCTACTCATCAGTGGAAATATACTCAAGCTTCACAACTCCCTTCTGAATATAGTCTCTGATGAAGTGATATCTGATGCCGATATGCTTTGACCTGTCATGAAATACTGGATTCTCCATGAGTTTAATGCAACTCTGATTCTCACAGTATATCACTGAAGGTCTCAACGATTGACCAAATAAGCCAAACAACATCTTGCGAAGCCATATGGCCTCACAACTAGCTAGACTGGCTACCATGTACTCTGCTTCCGCTAAACTCAATGCTACTGACTGCTGCATTCGGCTGAACCACGACACCACTGCCGAACACAACCCAACCCAAAACAACACCCTGAAGTGCTCTTCCTATTAGAAGCACAACCTGCCCAATCAGAATCAGTGTAACCTGCCAATCTCACTCCATCCCCCTGCCTATATTCCAGGCCATAATCCACTATCCCTTGTAAGTACCGTAAAATGTGTTTTGCAGCAACCGAGTGCACCCTCCTCGGCTCACACATGAACTGGCTCATCGTGTTGACTGCAAAACATATATCTGGTCTGGTGTTGACCAAATACATCAAGGAACCAAACAACTGTCTATATAATGTGGGGTCCACCAACTCGGAATCTAAAGTGTGAAGCTTCTTCCAGTTGGTGATCATCGGTGTCAACATGGGTCTACAATCCTCCATGTGGAATCTGCCAACGATGTCCACAATATACTTCCCCTGCCCCAGGAAGAAACACCCCTCCTCCTGCCACCCCTCCAAACCCAAAAAGTAATGCATCAAGCCAATGTCCTTCATCTCAAACTCCGATGCAAGATCTCTCTTTCAGGTCTCTATGAGTCTCTCTGCACCCGTAATGACCACGTTATCCACATACAGCACCAAAATGAGAGGCTCCTCACCTATCACAATAAAGTAAAGGTTCGAATCTGCATCACTCTTTGTGAAACACATCTCTTGCAAGTATGTATCTTTCCTGGAGTACCAAGCTCTAAGAGCTTGCTTGAGGCCATAAAGGGCCTTCTTCAGTCTGCACACATGGACTCCTTCCCATGCACCTCAAAGCCCTATGGCTGCTCAATGTACACCTCCTGCTATATGAATCCAATGAGAAATGCGATCTTCATATCCATTTAGTGGATCTTCCAACCCATCTCTGTTGCTATAGATATGATGGAGCGAATCAAAGTATATCAAGCCACGAGAGTGAAGGTCTCCTCATAATCAACTCCCTCTACCTGGGAGAACCCTCTAGCCACAAACCTTGCATTGAATTTCTCAATGCTGCCATCTGCAACATGCTTTACCTTATAAAGCCATCTAAAAGTAACCGCGGATTTGCCCTCAGGCCTCGGCACCACCTCCCAAACATCATTCTTCATGATAGAAGAATACTCCTCCTGTATGGCCTGTCTCCAAGCCTGCTAGCTAGCTGCCTCCTCATAGCTAGAAGGCTCAGAGTCAATGATGTTGGCAGCCATTGCCATATAGCTACAAAACCTCTCAAGTGGTCTGCTCTCTCTAACCGGCCTCTTAGGCCCGGCAACAGATGTGGCCTCTCTCAAGGTATCCTGAAGCCACTTGGGCGTCCTCCCTCAGCACACTTTTCCCAGTGGAGAACGAAACTCCTCCTCATCATCATCAGGAGCTTGAACTCCTGATTGTCTTTCTGCTGTCCTCCTGCCTAAACCTGAACCTGTAGATGCTGAAGTACCGTATGAACTGTCCATCAGTGGACTCCCTAGTGAACTGCTCTGCGGATTGCTCTGCATGTTGCCCGAAGCACCACCCCTCTGACTCTGCGAGCCACTTCTCGCTGATGGACCTGATACCGTAATCGATGTACCTCCTAATCCCTGCCCACTGTATCCCTGTGCTTGACGCAGCTGCTCCTGAGGGTCTAGCTGATCCAGACTCCCGTGACCTCCTGAAAGCCCTGTCCTCCTCAAACTTGACATCCCGCTTGACAACAACTCTCCTTTGTGCGGGAATATAAATCTGAAAGGCCTTTGAGGTCTCACTGTAGCCCACAAAGACACCCTTCTCTACAGTGGGCTCTAGCTTGGTCCTCTTCCCCTTGGGTACGTAGGAGTATGCAATACACCCAAAGATACAAAGATGACCAACATCAGGCACGATGCGGACTCCTGTTCAGCAAATATATAGCAGTGTTGCAAGCCTCTTCCCACAAAAACAATGGTAACCCCTGATCATGTAGCATGGCTTTAGTAGCGCCTCCGATGGATCTGTTCTTCCTCTCCGCAACCTCGTTTGGCTGCGGGTTGCAAGGAACTGTGAACTCCCTCCTAATGCATGCCATCACACAATACTCAACAAACTCACCAAGGGTGTACTCTCCTCCACTGTCCGACCTCAGGGACTTGATCTTCTGACTTGTCTGAGTCTCCACAAGAGCTCTAAACTCCTGAAACCACTTGAAGACCTCACTCTTGGTCTTCAAGAAAGAAATCCAGGTCCTCCTAGAGTGATCATCAATGAATAAAACATAATACTCATATCAATTAAAGGAAACATGAGACATCCGACCGCTCACATCAGAATGAATCAAATCAAGTATCCCAGTCCATCTGTTGTCACTGCGGGGAAAAGGGGATTTGGCAAACTTTCCCATAGCACATCCTCTGCATGTATCAAAGTGATCAGTACTGAAATCTGGCACACCTGTAGTGATCTCCCGCAATGTCCTCAAGGCTCCATGATACATGTGCCCCATCCTGTGGTGCCAAATCTCACACAGCTCTGAACTACTAGCTCTGCTGTCAGTACTACTGCTTACTGCCAAAAGGGGCTGAAATGCGAACTTGTACACCTTTGCATGGCATACACCAATCACTCTAGCTGACTCAGCTGGAGCGCCCCTGGGATATATCAACACCTATCCTCTCCTGAACAATATCTCATATCCTCTGTCCTCCAATGCTGAGACGGATATGAGGTACTTCCTCATCCCTGGAACATATAGAACATCTGACACCTTCAAGGGAGGCTTGCCTTCCCTATCAAATGTCAATATTCCCACACCGACTGCTCTAACAACGTTGTCATCTCCGAGTACTACCTCTATGTCAGTACCACTCTCTGAAAGCTCTGAGAAGTACTCACGGACTCCTATCATATAACGTGAAGCCCCACTGTCAACATACCACATACCTGAAGATGCTTCGTTAGTGGAGGGAAATGCACACTCCCTCTCAACCTCCATGGCAAGTGATCCTGCGCTAGTCGACTCACAAGAAATGAACCCAAACTCCCAATCAAAGCTATCCGTAAAGTCCTCTATCTCTGCTGATGTTGCCATGCTCTGGTTCTTCCCCTTCTTCTTCTTCTCCGGACACACAACTGCATAGTGTCTCATCTTCTGACAATTCCAAAACTTCACCTTGGAATAGTCCTTCTGCGTGTTCCCCTATTTACCTTTACCTTTGTCTTTGCCCCCACCAACACTTGTGGAAGCTTGCTTCTTTCCCTTGCCTTTCTTGCCTCCTGCCAACAATGCTACGTCCTCATCTTGCTCAACTGGTTTGGCTGCCCCAAGCTGTCTCTTTCTAACTTCTGTCTGTATGCAATCATCCCAGAAGCTATCCCAAGAGTTAAGGGCCTCACGTGCACAAACCCCATCAAAAAAGTTCAGCCATGAACTAGGAAGGCCATTCACTGCAATCCGCACCAACTCAGTGGGTGGAATGACCTCTCCAACTGCTGCCAATGCATCTCTCACATTAGTAATCTTTGTGAGATATCCAGCTGCACTATTAGTCTTACCCATCTTAATGGTCTTCATTTTCTCCCTTAGGACCATTTTCCTGTTCTCATTGGTACTCTGGTAGAGATTGGTCAATGTTTTTCACATCTCATGAGCATATCCCTTTCCTCTCACATGAGGAATGCAATGATCTTTGATTCCATCTAGAATCAGTCTCTTACCCTTGTTATTCTTCTTATTAAATGTTGCCAACTGAACAACATTAGTAGGCACATTAACAGGGTGTTGTGCGGTATGCACCATGATATCCCAGACTTCTCCCTCCTCAAAGATGCTCTGCATTCTCTCCTTCAAAACAATGTAGTTGCTATGCCCATCCAACCTATCCTCCACCCTCAAGCCCAAAGACATGCTTGTTGTCCTAATAAACTGAAAATAAACTGCTGTAGTAAAGGTACTATTTTCTATGTGAAAAATCAGCTTGCTTTAATTTTTCTTGTTGTTGTCCCGAACTGCACTTTTCAACAAAATAGCTCTGATACCATGTAGAAATTTGATAACCCAACCTCCGTTTTCAATTTTTCCTTATTTCTCCCATCAAGTTAAATGCCCATTCCCATAGCCATACATTCAACATGTTAGAAAAAAAAATATTTTATGAAAACACTAATTCTGGAAATTTCACAATGTTGAAATGCAGAAAATAAAAACTTAGAAAATAAATCAGCCACACACAGAATTTTGACACGCTGATTTTTGGTCAACTTGACCCTGGAAAAACCCCCTACAAGTCTTGGCGAAAACCAGTTTGAAAGCTCTTCTTATTTTTGATAAACTTTTACAGTGAGACAGAAATTACAGCGAAAATTCCAACAACTTAACAAATGTACTTATGTCGATTTCTGTGCTTATGCACTGCCTTGAAAAACGTGTTGAATAGTAAACTAACAAAACAAAAATTTTACAGCATTTAAAACAACATTAAATGCGGACTACCTTTCTCGGTTTTTGTGCCCAGTTGTACGGTCGTACTGTTGTATGGAATACACAGCAACACCTCCTCGTCAATTTTCGTGCCTCCTCCTACCTCGAAAACAGTGCTGAAGTTGTTGTATGGCTGCTATACGGATTTCCTCGAAATCTATGCCACCAAACAACAGTCTCTCTCCTCGATTTTTGTGCCCAAAATCTACCCAGAAAACTGTGCGGAAGCTGCAATATGGATTTCTGGAAAATTGTGCCTCCTTCCTCGAAAAATGTGCCACTCCTGATGTACAGATTTCTACCTTGGGAACTGTGCCTCTTTGCTATTGTACGGATTTGCTGAAGTCTCTCGTTGTTGCCCTCCTTCTCCTTACTGCTCAGAAATTTCTCCTTTGCTTTCTCTCCTCCTCTCTCAATCTGCTCATGAAAGAATGAATGACCTTTTCCCTCCTTTTCCTCCTTTAACCTAACCCTAAGTGACTTTTGGGGAATTCCTAAATCTAATGGCTGAGATAGCTTTAGATCTACGGCTGAGATTAAATGCTCATTTAAATCTCACTTTCTATTTTTAAATGCTCATTTAAATCTCACTATCTATTTTTTAATTCACCCCACTTTAATAAAGACCCACTTAGTCATTTATTTCCAAAGTCACTTTTCCTTTCTAATTTTACATTGACTTTATTAAAGTCACTTTAAAATTAGACATTAGTAACTTTATCACTTAAAGTCACTTTTAAATTAGATTTGACTTTATAACTTTATAAAGTCACTTTAGGAGAAAAATTAAATTCTTTTGGACACTTTTGCCTAGGCCAAAGATCAAAGCCTTAGGGAACCACCTGTCCTCCGATAACCAAATTTCAACAAACACTTTCCTTGCTAAGAGGGAGTGTTGATTTTATGGCATCGGTAAGTGTTCCAAGTCTCAAATTTGGTGGAGAGGATTAGATCGCAGTTATCCAGAGAACCCAGAAATCGTTTGTGGAAATTCCACTCGGATCTTGCTTTATTAAAATAATTAATTATTTTAATACAAACCCTAAGTCTAAACTTAGGTAAATTAAATAATTAAAGGGTATTAATAAAGGAGAGTGTGAATCTTCTAGAAAACTGAGATCAAGTCATCTTTTAATTTGAGCCATTGATTAAAGATATAATCTTGGTCATTGCTTCATCAGCAAGAAGATTATAAGAAGAGGCTTGAGGGTCACTTGGAAATCAAGCCGGGGACATTCCCAGTACCCGAAGGAAATCGATTTTGATGTAAGAGGAATCGAATTCAGTGGGTGAGTTTGTAGAGGCGGTATTGCAAAGGCAGAAGGAAGAGGGAGAAGTCAGCAAACTAAGAAGCAGAAGGGTGAAGGGTGAAGGGAAGGGAGTGTTGAGCAGCAGCACCAACCCCTCCACGCAGAGTTAAGCAGTCCAGGGAGGGACTGCGCAGAGCAGCTACGCAGGTCACCCCGAGAGTCGGGAATACCTCCGGTGTGTACGAAAAATTCATGCCAGGTGTGTGCTAATTTAATTTTCTCACCAAGACATCTGTAAAAGATCTTTTCATTACTAAAGATAAATACAAACCCTCATCTGCTGCACTGGTTTTCCCAAATTGGGTTTTCCCAGGGAAAATTGTCCAAAAATAACTGTGCTCATATGGTCGTTTCTATTGTGCTACTTGTGTAACTTTTGTTCTTCTTCTTTTGATTAGAGTGAAGTACTGTAGCTCTGTTTATTTCAAAATTTACAGAAGCATCTGTAGATAACTTATCTAATAAGTAGGAGAAATAAATCAATCACTGTAGTAATAATTTTCAGATCTGAAAATTTAACAAAAGCAACCCATAAAATTAGGGGTGGACTCCTTGCCAAAACCCAATTAGCCCAGAAAGCATTTTCCCTAGTCTTGACCCTCCAAATTTGGCCTCCAAAACTAGAAATCTACACTTGTAGATGAGTATGTCATTTCCTACTCCCAAAATGCTAGAAATCTCCTCCAAATAAGCCTCCAATCAAAATCCCAGCAACCCAACTCCTCCCTCTCGCCAAGACTCTCTTCGGACAACCCACACCAGTCACTGCGTAGTCCTCTAGATGATCACGCAGTATCTGACCACAAAAATTCGTTTTGAATGTTATGCTCTCCCTCCTGCTGAAGATTCGCTCCTCTAGGTTGGAATTTGGTCAAGAAACACTCCGGAAACACTTCACACCAAATTCCCAACACCTCTACTCCTCAAAGAATGTGTGGTCTTCTCTATTACGTAATTGATGAACCATAACAGCGTGATTCCCTGTACAATATGTCTCTCCCAGTCTCCAAATGAAAAGTAAAACCTTCCTAGGGTGGCACTCGAGGTCAGCGAAAGAAAGGGTGAGCTTCACTCCTTGGGAAGCTCTTATGCTAAGTGTAGGTTTTTGTAGCATTAGATGTGTTCTAGCCTTGAAATTTTATGGAAAGGCAAGAATACATGAGATCTCCAAAAGTCAGAATTCGTTTATGGAAATTCCATCTAGAGACGACTTAATTAGATTATTAGTCAGTTTTTAATTAATTCCTAAGTTTAAACGTAGGGAATATGATTAATTAATCAGAATTAATTAAGTCATGGTGTGAATGTTCTAGAAAGTCACATGGATAGATTTCTACATAATCCTAGCCATTGATTAAGATCTAATATTGGTCGTTGAAGTCTGAACGAAGGATTATAAGAACAAGTCGATGGAGCTTGGAGAAATCACTTGAGACACGCGAGCAATTCGATAATATTGGGGAAATCAAATTCCAGAGTAGCAGTGTTTTGTTGTCGGAGAGAGATTCAGTGAGGTCGAAGCAATGAGAGAGGGGCAGAGACATTAAAGTCGGAGGAGGCATTCCACATCCGGTGAGTGCATTTGCAGAGAGGAAAATAAGCCATAATAACGCTGACGCAGTGGCGGGGCAGTAGCTTCAGTGGGCAATTCGTATTTGTTGGCGAAGAAGCGGCGATTCAGTGTCAAAAGCTGGGCAAAGTTTCCAAAGGCCAAGACGATCAATTTCTCAAACAAAAACTGACGAGATAACTTCAGGTGATGCAAAGACTGTGTGAGGCTGACACAGAGACTGCGCAGAGTCATCTTGGACGGCACCATTTCGAGTTGAGACCAGTGCTTGGATTCGCCTGTGGAGTGAGGAATTTCCTCACTAGATTTTCTTGCTAGTTTTTCTCTTTAGGATTGTCAGTTTTGGGCATCTAGTTGTACTCAGATATTTGAATATTGCATAATAATAATACCATGAGTTGCTGCACTGGTTTTCTCACATTGGGTTTTTCTGAGGACATTGGTCCAATAATAAAGGTGTTATTTTCTGTGTGTGCATATATTTCTTCCTACGTTAATTTTCACCCGTAGTTTATTTGTGTAGGTTGCAGTGTGATTGATTGAGTGTTTGTCGTACAAACTGCAAATAAATTGTGAAGAGTTAATTTAACAATTAGGAGAATTAATTCCTGTTGCTGCAATAGGATTTGGGGTTAGCCGAATTTTTATATGGTATCAGAGCGCAGATGATCAACTGGAGAGCTCAGTAGCAGAGGAAAAGAGGAGTTTTGCTGCTCAGCGTGAGCAATAGTTCGAAACCCCAGAGGGCAATGCAGTTCCTTGGCCAAGAGGACGTATTTCTTCAGGAAAATCAATATTTCTGAGAGAGCAACATAAAAACTTGATTTCTCCAAATTGAGAAATTCCAAAGGCAGAGAAAACAACCAACATTTTCTTGCAGAGCAGCTCTTCAGCCGGATGCAGTGGTTTTGTAGTAGCAAAACTAGCGTCGAGAGGAGGAAGAACACATGTTGAGGGAAAATTTTCCTCAGGAAACTTCTAGTCTCAAGAAGTTCGATTTCCCTTGGAGATTACCAGTCATTGTCAACAAAGTATCTCACTCCAAAAGGGAGTGCATACAGTTGAGCAGAAGGAAAGAGGAGATTTTAAGCTTTTTTGAGATGGCCACAGCCGGGCTTCGGGATAAGGACAAGTTGGATGGAGCTTCCAACTATTTGATCCGGAAGACAAGGATTTCCTTCCTTTTACATGAGTATGATCTTAAGGCATATATCGATAACATGGAAGTTATCCCCACGAATCCACATCAGCTGAAACAATACAAGAATGAGATGGCGAAGGCAAAGAGATTGATCCTTGATGGAGTTCGGGATCATGAGGTTCCACACATAGCAACCCTGGGAACAACTAAAGAGATGTGGGACTCTCTTTCCACGTTATACCAGGGATCTTCCGAGCAACGAAAGATGTACTTAGAAGAGAAGCTAAGATGCACGAGGATGAAGAAATGGGAGCGCATACACCCCTTCCTTACCAGCATTCAAGAGATCCAAGATGAGCTTGTAGTTGTGAAGTCAGCACCTCAAGGCATAGAGCTAGTGCAAGTAGCTCTCAACTCTTTCTCCGAGTGGTAGGTATTTGTCCAAAGTATTTTGGGCATAGGAATCTTGCCATGATGCGATAGGATGTGGGCAAACTTGCAGTAGGAGGAGTTGAGGTGAGATCTGATGAAGAGCACCATTAATGGCAGCAAAAACAGTAGTGGATCGAAGCAGGTGAAGGAGGAGGAGAATGTGGCCCTCACATCGAAGGGTCCCAGTCAGGGACAGGGGGAGCAGCGTAGGAAGAAGAAGGACTTATCGAAGGTCAAGTGCTTCAGGTGTGGCGGGCTAGGCCACTACAATTCTTAGAGTCCTCTCAGGAAGAAGGACAACGAGGAGAAGCAGGATCAACAGGCATCATCCGCAGATATCGAGAGGCAGTCCTCCAAGGCTGGAGGAAGATTTTGCCATGATTGAAGAAATCCCTCTAGGAGTGAGGTGGGGTGACTTGGTTTTGTAGCCCCAAAGCGCTATAGTTGGGCAAGATTCTTGAGGATGTCCACCTCTTGAATCAGAACGTTGCTACGGGAGCACACAGTATCCAGTAGCAGGATAAACCAGTGGCAATGGTGTAGTCAGATGCCAGAGTGACAGTTGCAGTGACTAGTAGCAGCTAGATGTTAGGGAGCGCATTGCAGAGTTGGCAGCAATGCAGTTGGCACAATGCAGAGTCTACAGTAGCATAGAGCCTTCAATGATAGCGTAAAGGCTAGTAACAGTTACAACTCGGGTAATATATGCATTATACTAAACACAGTTGGTTCATTATTTTGGATGTTCTTCTATTGTACATGTTGCAGTTGCAGCAACCACAGATTTGAGGGAGTTGCAAATGTTGAAGTAGTAGCGAAAATAGAGTTGCAGTGCAGATGCAGTGTTGGCAATAGTTCAGCAGGGTCAGCAGTAGCACAAATGCAACGCATATCAGAGTTGCACAGTGGTTGGTGGGCAACAGTAGCCAGACATCAAGAGTGTAACAAGAGATGGTGCAGGAGCAAAGTATTACTAGAGGAGCAACGGTACTAGCACACTTTCCTCGCTAACGAGTGTTAGTTTTTGTAGCATCGGATGTGTTCTAGCCTTGAAATTTTGTGGAGAGGCTAGAATACATGAGATCTCCAAACCCCATAAATTGTTTCTGGAAATTCCACCTAGAGACGAGTTAATTAGATTATTAGTCAGTTTTTAATTATTTCCTAAGTCTAAACTTCGGGAATATGATTAATTAATCAGAATTAATTAAGTCATGGTGTGAATGTTCTAGAAAGTCACATGGATCCATTTCTAGTTAATCCTAGCCATTGATTAAGATCTAATCCTGGTTGTTGAAGTCTCAACGAAGGATTATAACAAGTCGATGGGGCGTGGAAAATCACTTGAAAAACTAGAGTAGTTCAATTTTACTGAGGAAATCAATTTCCAAAGTAGCAGTGTTTTATTGTCGGAGAGAGATTTTGTGAGGTCGAAGCAATGAGAGAGGGGCAGACATAGTGGCAGAAGCAGTAATTCGTATTTGTTGGGGGAGAAGCAGTAATTCATTGTCAGAAGCAAGGCAAAAATTCCAGAGGCCAAGAAGGTCAATTTGTAACACAGCAGTTGATGAGACAACTTGAGGTGACGCATTTCTATGCTGGGTGACACAGAGACTGCGTAGAGGCAGTGTGGAAGGCTCCATTTCGAGTTGATATCCACGCTCGGATTCGCCTATGGAGTGAGGAATTTCCTCACTAGATTTTCTCGCCAGTTTTTCTCTATAGGATTCCAAGTTTTGGGCATCCAATTGTACTCGGATATTTCACTGTTCCATAATAATAAAACCCTCAGCTGCAGCACCTGTTTTTCTGCATTAGGTTTTCCAAGGACATTGGTCCAAAATTAACGGTGTTATTTTGTGTGTGTGCATCAATGTTGCAGGAAACTCCCTCCCCCCCCTGGCTCCAAGCCCCGAAACACGTCCCGTACAGATCCGTACGGGATCCGCACCTCGAACCGCGGATCCGAATTTCGGAAACGCGGTTCGCAAAAAATTTTGCGATTCCTGGAAAATCCGGATCCGTACGTCCGGATCCGCGTTTCCGTACAGCGGATCCGCGGATCGTACGGCGGATCGCCAAACGGAAGCGCCGCGATTCATGTACGGATCCGTACGGATCGCCAGCGGTTCAATACAGCGCCGTACGGATCTGACTAATGTAGGTCAGAAAAACGATTTTTTTGATTTTTTTTTTTTTTTTTTTTGTCTTTGGTTGGGTTAGTAGGTGAGTTAGTGCTAAGTTAGGGATAGGATGAAAAAAATATAAGCTCTCTTTTACCTCCTTAGATGTTTCTTAGATGCTCCCTCATGGTAATGTTAAATTCTTAAAGTAAAAGTGACATTCTCATTTATTTTTCATTTTCATCCAAAGTGACATTCTCATTTATTTTTCATTTTCATCCTTTTACTTAAATTTTTAACATTACCATGAAATGACTCAGGATGTTTGAGAATGGTTCCACCCTGATCGGACTTCATATGGAGAAAATAGAATTTCATATCCTATTCAAAATTCAACAGACTTAATAGTTTTCAGGAATTCAGGATCAATGGTATGGTGGCATGTCATTAGATTATATCATGTATGAGGGTATGTGATTAGCATTTAATCAAGAGCACCAAGCCCTATATGTACCCTAGTGTTGGTGGTGTTAATTGTTGAACAACTTTGTCATGTCATTAGCAAAAAATTACATTTCAATCAAGTCAAAATAATCGATCAAGCATGTTAAGTTCTTTCTACCATATTTTAAGGCTTGCATTAGGGTTTGATCAAAATTGGGCAATTTTGACTAATGTCCCTAGATAATCGAGGTAGAGGCAAAGGCTAGACAAGAGGAGGAAGAATCTAAATTATAGATGGTTGATGCATCTAAATGGTTGATGCTCAAATAATTAATCATTAATGTACAATGGATGTCATATCTATCTTGATTTATGTACAAATATGCATGCTTCCATATCTTCTACAATTAATTTGGTATTTTGGATATTTTTTTTAATATAAATGCAAAAAAATAAAAATAAAAAATATATATATATAGTAGACGCTTCCGAGACGCTTCGCTTCCTAGATTTTTTGAAAATGACGTTTCCGCGTCCCCGCTTCCAAAAAACGTCCCCGCTTCATCCCCACTTCGTGCAACGTTGGTGTGCATATATTTCTTCTTGCGTTTATTTTTATTTCGCAGTTTATTTGTGTAGGTTGCAATGTGATTTATTTAGTGTTTTCCATAGAAAACTGCAAATAAATTGTTTAGAGTTAATTTAACAATTAAGAGAATTAATTCCAGTGGCTGCAATAGGATTTGGGGTTAGCCGAATTTTCACATGGTATTAGAGTGCAGATGATTAGCGAGAGAGCTTAGTAGCAGAAGAAAAGAAGAGTTTCGCTGCTCACTGTGAGCAACAGTTCAAAACCCTAGAGGGCAATGTAGTTCCTTGGCCAAGAAGCCGATTTTCTTGAGGAAAATCAGTTTTTCTAAGAGAGCGACCAAAAAACTCGATTTATCCAGATCGAGAAATTTCAAAGGCAAAGAGAGCAACCAATATTTTCTTGCAAAGCAAATCTCCAACTGGACACAGTAGTTTTACAGTAGCAAAACTAGCATCAGGAGGAAGAAGAGCAAACACTGAGGGAAAATTTTCCTCAGGGAACTTCTAGTCTCAAGAAGTTCGATTTCCCTTGCAGATCAACAATCATTGTGGGCAAAATATCTCACACTCCAGAAGGGAGTGCGTACAACTCAGCAGAAGCAAAGAGGAGATTTTCGGCATTTTTTAGGCTACCACATCCGGGCTTTGGAATTAGAATAGGTTGGATGGAGCTTCCAAAGTATTTTGGGCAAAGAAACCTTGCCAAGATGGGATTGGATGTGGCAAGACTTGCAGTAGGAGGAGTTGACGCGAAATCTGATAAAGAGCACAATCAGTGGATCGAAGTAGGTGAAGGAGGAAGAGAATGTGGCCCTCGCATCGAAGGGTCCCAGTTAGGGACAAGGCGAGCAGCGTAGGAAGAAGGACCTGTCGAATGTCAAGTGTTTCAAGTGTGGTGAGCTAGGCCACTACAATTCTCAATGTCCTCTCAGGAAGAAGGACAAGGAGAAGAAGCAAGACCAACAAGCAGCTTCCGCGGAGATCAATAGGTTGTCTTGTAGGATGGAGGAAGATTTTGCCATGATTGCAAACATCCCTCCAGGAGTGAGGTGGGGTGACTTGATTTTGTAGCCCCAAAGCGCTATAGTTGGGCGGGATTCTTGAGGATGTCCACCTCTTGAATCAGAACCTTGCTACGGGAGCCCACAGTGTTAAGTAGCAGGATGGACCAGTGGCAGTTGGCACAATTAGATGCCAGAGTGACTAGTTGCATTAACTAGTAGCAGCGCAGAGCCTTTAGCGACAGCACAGAGGCTAGTAGCAATCAGAACTCGGGTGACAGATGCATCATACTGAACACAATTGGTTCAGTGTTTTGGATGTTTTTCTATTGTACATGTTGTAGTTGCAGCAACAACAGATGAGAGAGAGTTGCAAATGTTGCAGTAGAAGCACAGATGCAACACATATCAGAGTTCAGCAAGGCCAACAATAGCATAGATGCAACACATATCAGAGTTGCGCAGTGGTTGGTGGGAAACAGTAGCCAGACATCAGCAGCGTGACAAGAAATGGTGCAGAAGCAGAGTATTTCTAGAGGAGCAGCAGTAATAGAACACATTCCTCGCGAAGAGGGAGTGTTAGTTTTTATGGCAACGCATATGTTCTAGCCTTGAAATTTTGTGGAGAAGCTAGAATACATGAGGGCTCCAAAACCTAGAAATCGTTTATGGAAATTCTACCTAGAGGCAACCTAATTAGATTATTAACCATTTTTTAATTACTTAGTAAGTCTAAACTTAGGGAATATGATTAATTAATCAAAATTAATTAAGTCATGGTGTGAATGTTCTAGAAAGTCACATGGATCAATTTCTAGTTAATCCTAGCCATTGATTAAGCTCTAATCTTGGTCGTTGAAGTCTCAACAAAGGATTATAAGAAAAAGTCGATGGGGCTTCTAGAAATCACTTGAGACACTCGAGCAACTCGAGTTTATTGAGGATATCGATTTTTAGAGTAGCAGTGTTTTGTTGTTGGAGAGAGATTCAGTGAGGTCGAAACAGTGAGAGAGGGGTTGAGACAGTGAAGCCTAAGGAGGCGATCCAAATCTGGTGAGTGCATTTGTAGAGAGGCAGAGAAGCCGCAATGATGCTGATGCAATGGCAACTAAGTAGCTTTAGTGGGCAATTCGTATTTGCTAGGGGATAAGCAGTGATTCAGTGCCAGAAGCTGGGAAGAGTTTCCAGAGGCAAGGAGGGTCAGTGTTAATTTTAGATAACAATGGTATGTTCTATGCTTAGAGCAATTTACTTCAATATTTTCTTATTAGCCCAATTTCAATTCTAGATTAGCAATCACATCAACATTGATAGTAAACGCTGATAGAACATAAACAAATAACCAAAAGACAGGCCGAGACAAGAGGACACAATATTTGGTGGATGCCGGGGAAAAACCCCAATGTATTCTTCTTCAAACATTCAGCAGAGAGAGAGAGTACAACATACAAATTTCACTTCAGTCAAACAGTAGTCAAAAGAATGCACTAACCAGAAAAGTCAACGTTGGTCAAACCAAAAATAAATCTCCTCCAATGAAGCTTGGTTAAACCCAATCAACTCGGCCTCGAAGGATAGTCAAAGTTAGCCCAAAACAGTCCTGAAAAACTCGGTCAAACTGGGCCAACATAACAGTCAACTCTGCGGCCAAAATCTGTAGTCAAAGTTGCGGTAAACCCAAAAGTCAAACTGCCCAAAATTCCTCGGAATTTGTGCCAATAGCTGCAGCCTTCACACATCAAAATTTTGCCCTCAATGTTGGTCAACGATATGTTTTATACCCTAGAAACAGTCCGAAAATCTCAGCTTCCTGTCTACACGTGCGAACAGAGAGAGAGGCTCCTTAAGGTTGTACGAACATATGAGAGAGGAGAGATGATGTGCCATGAGATGATGTCCAAATGAGGAATGACTCTCTCCTTTTTACATTCATCAATGAGGGGTGGAGACACATCTTTTGGGTCTTATGAGCCTACATTACAATTCTGGCCGACCTTGACAACTTACACGTGTGAGAGAATAAA
This sequence comes from Pinus albicaulis, assembly GCA_034641835.2. NCBI lineage: Eukaryota > Viridiplantae > Streptophyta > Pinopsida > Pinales > Pinaceae > Pinus > Pinus albicaulis. The sequence goes on from CM076572.1 coordinate 595,750,982, forward strand.
TTCAAAATCCAACTTCTGCTCATCCAAACAAGATGATCTTTAAATCAATCTTACACCTCTCGGAAAGAGGAATCGATCAAAAATATTATCTTCACCATATCAGTTGTCCAAAGTAGAGTTTGGCCATAGTTTCCAAATTTAACACTCCCTCTCAACTAGGGAGAATTCCACCCGTCAATCTATCTGACAACATGTGCAATCTTGTACCATCATGTACCATCCTATCATACAGTGTCATCCTGTTGTCCCTGTACTCTTCTCTGCTCTGCTTTTACGGAACCATGAAGAAATAATGAAGAAGATTTCTTCGAGAGTGAGTCACAAGACCTTGCCACTCTCCATTGACCTGATGTCAGTTTAGAGGTAAAAACCTCTACCAAACTTGATCCAAGATCAAGTTGTTGTACACAACCCATCCTATACATAAAGAGTCTGGCAATACACGATGCGTCCATCAGTAATGCTATGTGTAGAAAGTTATGAATCTTAATTCTTATGCAGAAATTATTTCTGTTAATCCGGTTAAGCTTCTCCTACTTATATAAGTTATCAACTGAATAAATTCAAGTTAACATCAAAGCAAAACACATAACAGATCTCCACCAATTCAGATCTAGAATAAGCACATGCACACATAGACAAAGTGATAGTTATTTCTGGACAAACTGTCCCCGGAAAAACCCTAAGTGGGAAAACCTATCTCTGGCTGCTGGAGGGCTCTATTATTAAGAATATTTCTAAATACACAACTCTGGGTTCCAGATCTGGAAAACCCTATAGAGAAAACTCTAGATCTGCAGCACCTGGCTGATCTAAGACCAACAATACTAACTGATCCACACCCTCAAACGGGATATAGAGAACTCAGCCAGATCTAGGCCTAGAAACCCCAGATCTACCCCTGGAAGACACTGCATCAGCCTCTGAAGGCCTCCAAATGCTCAGTGTTGTCACTGGAAGGGACATCGTTACCCCAGACTCGGTGATGCAGTCACTACGCTTTCCCTAAGGGTCTCTGCGTAACCCCTGAACGGTTTCCTGAAAATCACGTTGTACTTGTTGTTGTTGTCGTCTGTTGATGTTGTTGATGCTGTCTGCTGCTGCTGTCATTTGTCGTTGCCGTCTACTACTGCTGTTGTTGTTGCTGCCGTCTACTGCTGCTGCTGCTGTTGTCTGCTGTTGTTGCTGCTGCTTTGCTTTGTGCTGTCTTTCTTGATCTCTTCTCTGTCTCTTGTGTATTCTAGACCCCAGGATCAGATCAACCCCTTGGTCTAAATTCCCCTCTCTACAACTGAAACACTTGAGAATTCTTAGCAACCCCGCCCTAGCATCTCAACTTAGCTTCAGTGCTCTGCCTCTGTGTGTCTTACAAATGACCCCAAGCGTTTCCTTTAAACTTTTCTCATTGACAAATCAACGGACAAGATTAAATCTTTAATTAATGGCTAAGATTAAAAGAAAGCTTGATCCGTGTGACTTAAGACAATTTCATCACATGTTTAATTAAATTCACTTTAATTATTTTATTTTCCTAAGTTTTAACTTAGGAAATACATTAAAATAATTAGTTAATTTAATATCTCCTAAACTAGATGAAATTTCCTAAATCCATTTATGGGTCTTGTAGATCAAGTGAACTCTAGTCCTTCCTCAAAATTTGGGACCTAGAGCACAATTGATGCTACCCCAAATACACAAAATCTCAACACTCCCTCTTAGCATCAAGGGTGTGCTCTAGCAATACATCACACTTATGCATTACATGATTTTGGGCACTGGTTCTGTGCTGCTGAAGCTTGGCCTCCTGCCACTCAACTCTGCACTACTGTTGCCATTCTGTACTGCTGCCCATGACTCTGCCACTACCATTGCAACCACTGTACTGCAACTCCCTCTCAATATGTTGCATTTGTGCTGCTCATAGCATTGCCACTACTAATCTGCTGCACTGGAACTTCAGTTGTTTGAGAGTAACAACTAAATCTCCTACCCAATCTTTGACAGACAAGTCAGATGGGCTGCTTCCTCATCACTAAAGCTCCATAGGTTACAGATCAGTGCTGGCATCTAAAGAACGATGCACAGCTAGAGCTCTGCCTGCGTAATCAGACTCCCTCTGCACTACTGAAGTCACATCAGCTCCTTGTGCTGAAATCTATCACGTTGATGTTGCATTGCGATGTCCCTCTGAAGCTCTCTGTGTTGTTGCAACTCTGCACTGCGTAAGCAATACTGCACTGCGCTGCTGAAGTCACATCAGCCTCTGCACTGCTACTGGTTCTACGCTGCTGCTACTATGCTCTGCGCTGCTCCTTCCAGCCTCCAGATCTGCCTCTTCTTATGCCTCATATGTGATCTATGCACCCACTGCTCCACTTGTCCCGCTACTGTCTTAACGCTGTCGTAGCTCGCTTGTGATTCAAGAGATGAGTTGCTCAAGGATCCCGCCTTACTTTTGTAGCTACTCTACAGATCCATGTCGCCCCACGTTCGTGGTTCATGAGCGCTCATGGCTACATCATCTCCGAGCCCATCATCTGCCACCACTGCTTTGGAAGAAGATGCTTCCTTGTCATTCTTCTTTACTGGACAATGGCTAGCAAAATGTTCCATTTCGCCACACTGGAATCACTTGATCTTAGAAAGATCCTTCTCCTTCTTCGACTGCTTCTTCGATGCCAAGGTTGCATCTTCCTCCTCTTCCTTCTTTACTTTGCTCATCCCAGGGCTATGTTGCTTTTTGGTGAATCTGTGTAGTTCTTCTTGCCGCAGGATTGACCACAAGTTGTCCCAATCTAGGAGGTCCGCTCTGCCCAAGATACTTTGGACAAAGGTTTTCCACTCATCCGTGACTGCATTGAGGGCAGTCCTGACTATCACTGCATCATCTACTGTTGCACCTGTTGCAGACAACTAATCCCTGATTGACTGCAATCTGAAGACGAAAAACTCGATGTCTTGTCCCTTGGTCATCATGAATGACCTCATTTCGGCCTCCAACAACATCTTTCTTTGGACTGATTTTCCCTCATATAGGGAATTCAAGGCCTTCCACATCTCATTAGCTGTCCTCTTCTCAGCTATGTGTGGCACAATATGAACCTTGATAATATCCATTGTCAGCTGCTTGGCATGCCCATCAGCTTCTCCATACGTTCGTAGCAGATCCGCATCTGTCGGTGTGGACAGGGTCTGTTCTGCATGGTCTCTTAGACCATATGCCTCAACGACAATCAAGATCCTATCTTTCCATACCGAAAAGTTTGAGAGGCCCTCTAGCCTATCCTGATCACGCAGTCCATGAGGAGCCATCTGCTCAGAATGTGTCGGAGCTTCTCTTCTCTATGCTAGAGATCTGGATCTAGGGTCCTTTTCGAACTGGGCACCCTCTGCTCCCTCTGACACTTGATTTCGCTCCTTGGAAATCTACCAAATCAACTATGATTCAGCTTCTTCTTTGATCCTCTGACCAAACTGCAAGTTTCCTTTGGCAAGAAACTCTCGGAGAAGCTAATCTCTTCCCAAATTTTGTCACTTGTGCCAAGGTTAGAAATATGAAAACTTCAGAAGTTTAACCCGACCAGCTCTTCTGAATTTCTGCAACTTTTCTGCAAATTTTTTCTGGATCTGAGAGATTCAGATCTAAATCACACTGGCTGGCTTCAGACCTTCTCATCGGTCCCAATGTGATGGAGCCTTACGACTGTTGATTTATGGTAGCATCGGATGTGCTCTAGCCTTGTAATTTTGTATATAGGCTAAGACACATGTATTCCATAAGACCCAGAAATGGTTTTGGAAAATTCGACTTAGAGATAATTTAATTAAATTAATTAATCATTTTTTAAAGTTTTCCTAAGTCTAAACTTAGGTAATTTGATTAATTAAAGTGTATTAATTAAATCAAGTGTGAATATTCTAGATAAAATCACGGATCACCTCCAAGTTAATCTTAGCCCTTGATTATGTTTTAATCATGGCCGTTGAAGGGTCTACGAAAGATTATAAGGAGGGTGAGGGGCCTATGGAAGTAATTCAGATTTGTTGCAGTAGGAATCTAGATCTAGGATTTTTCACATGGTATCAGAGCTTATTTAAGTTGAAGTGCAGGAGAAACGAAGAGAACCAATAGATCAACGCTGAAGAGTCTGGGATCTGCATAAGCAACAGCAGATTCTCTCAGAAATTACGTTGTCCAAGCCAGGAGGCCATTCCAGCGCAGAAAAGGCTCCTTCTGAGAGAGTTGACTGAGGGGTAAGATTTTTCAGTTGCAGAAGACGCAGCGTAGCTGAACGACGCAGTTATTGCACAACAGTAAGAGCAAGTGCAAAAGCGTCAGAAAATTTCTAAAAAACACAGTTTGGGATTTCTTGATCTCAGAAAGTTTCTTACTCAAAGAAACTCAGTTTTTCCCGTGCAGCAGCAGAAGAAGTGACTTACTCCACAAGAAGTGTGTTTAGAGCAAGATATCGACAATTGAGGAGATGGCCAGCAACGGACTGCATGACCAAGATAGATTGGAGTGTGACTCCAACTACATTATCTAGAAATCAAGGATAGAATTTCTCCTTGATGAGCACGATCTAAAAGCCCTCATAGAAAGCGCAGTTGCAGAACCTCTTGATGTAGCACACCTTAGGCAATTCAAGAAGAATATGGCAAGAGCCAAGCAGTTGATCCTAGATGGAGTGAAGGATCATATCATACTTCAAATTGTAGCCAAAGCCACTGCTAGAGAAATGTGCGTAGGGCTGGAAAAGCTATACTAAGGAACTTCCGAGCAGTGGAAGATGTACCTTGAAGAGAAGATCCAGAATAACAGGATGAAGAAGGGAAAGCGTTTTGACTCTTTCTTGTCTCAGATCTAGGAAAACCGAGATCAACTGTCTGCAGTAGGATCTGCTCCTAGAGACTTAGAGCTAGTAAGGCTCACACTGAACTCTGTTTCAGAATATTATCAAGTCTTTGTCCAAAGTGTATTGGGCAGAGAAAGACTTCCAGGATGGGAAGCAATGTGCGCAGCATTACAGCAAGAGGAGATGAGGAGAGATCTCCTAAAAATACACTTGGAGGATGGCAGTAGAAGTTCAAAGGTCAAGAAGGAGGAAGAAGATAACACTGCCCTTGCATCAAAAGGGCAACAGAACCAGAAAAAAGAAAGATTTGTCCAAGATCAAGTGCTTCCAGTGTGCGGAAATGGGACATTATGCCACATAGTGTCCTCTTAAGAAAAAGGATAAAGAGGAGAGGGAAGATCCACAAGCAGGAGCTGCCAAGATTGAGGCAGAAAGAGATTGTGCAATGTTAGCTCATATTCCGAAAGGAGAGAAATGGGCTGACCTGGAGTTGTAAATCCAGAATCTACGAGGAGGCGGGATCCTTGAGTATTTCCGAACTCTTGGATCACATGTGAGCTACGACAGCCTAAAGACAGTAGCAGGATGGACAGTTGTAGCGAAAGATGAGAAGACAGTATTGCTAGCAGTACTAGAGCATGATGAGCGCAAAGAGGATGCAGCAGCATCAGCAGCAGCGCAGTGCAGAGTAGTGCTCACACAGTGCAGAAGTAGCAACAACACAGTATTTTCAGAGAGCTAGTGCAGAAACTAGCAGCAATCAATCTTATTTTTCAGTTGCAGATTTACTTGTCCAATTTCGGATGTTTTTTTGTTGCAATTAGCAGCAGTAGTTGAGCAGCAGCAGCAAAGGAGCAGCAGCAGTGTCGTGCACAAGTGGTGCAACACAGAGCAGAGTAGTGCTCACACATTGCAGAGCAGTGCTCACGCAGTGCAGCAGCATGTTTGCAGAACTTCGAGGGAGTCGCAGTACAGTGGTAGTTGGCAGCAGCATGCAGAGTCAGCAGCAGTACAGTTGCAGCGTTTTTGCGCAGTGTTGGTGAGCAACATAAACAACATAGCAGCATATGTTCCAGAAGTCAGATCAGCACCACATTGAGGTGTTTAGCTAGAGCACTTTCCTCGCTCAGAGGGAGTGTTGATTTGTGGAAGCATTGGATGTGCTCTAGCCTTGTAATTTTGTATATAGGCTAAGACACATGTATTCCATAAAACCCAGAAATGGTTTTCAAAAATTCCACTTAGAGATGATTTAAATAATTAATTAATCATTTTTTAAAGTTTTCCTAAGTCTAAACTTAGGGAATTTGATTAATTAAAGTGTATTAATTAAATCAAGTGTGAATCTTCTAGATAAAGTCATGGATCACCTCCAAGTTAATCTTAGCCCCTATTATGTTTTAATCTTGGTCGTTGAAGGGTCAACAAAACATTATAAGAAGGAGGGTGAGGGGCCTATGGAAAACCACTCGACACTTGAGCCATTGAACATTTTCGAATTTGTGTGAGGAGACACAGCTTTTGATCAAGAACAAATCACTAGGGCTGGGGTTGCTAAGTGATTTGATTCAGTGATCAAATCCAGAGAGGGGCAGAAGCAGAGATTGGTAAAGTGGACCAAAAATACATTTTAGAGTGAGGCAACATATACGCAGGAGAGAGACAACGCAGTTCCTGGCAGAGGTGACGCAGTTCCTGCAGAGAATCACATAGAACCAGCGCAGTGTCTCTTGGAGTCAGTCCGTAGAAAGCTAGAGGCTAGCGTTCTAAGCCAGGAGGGCCAAGATCCAGCTTCAGATCAACCAGAACAGCTGCAGAAAAGTGTGACGCAGTTCCTGAAGCTTTCCTACGCAGACTTACACAGATCCAGCGTAAGCAATCACGCAAAGGTAGTGAGGCATCATCAACATTGTTTTGATCAGCCGAAGACTTGGTGAGTGAGGTATATCTTACAGTTAGCTTTGTTTTCTAGATTTCTTTGAAGGGTTTGTCGGATGTTGCCACCCTAGTTGTATTCAAGATTCTGCTGCTTAATAATACAAACACTCATATCTGCTACACCGATTTTCCCAAGTCGGGTTTTTCCAGGGACTTAATCCAAAAATAACTGTGTCAATGTGGTTGTTTTTCATTGTATTTTGTTCAGATTGATTCAGCACTTAGATTCATTCCGCAGTATTATTTGTGTAGACTGCTTCAATAATTACTTCAGTATTTCAATGAAATGAAATAATTATCAAAATAATAGGAGAATTAATTCAAATTTGTTGCAATAGGATTCCAGATCTACGATTTTTCACAATGACACCTCGTTGTACCATATCCCAAATGAAGTGGTACCTAAGAACAATATGCTTGGAGCGGTCGTGGAACATGGGATTCTCTGAAAGTCGAATCGCACTTTGGTTGTCGCAACGGATCACGGTTGTATCTAGCACATGCCCAAACAACTCACTAAAGAGCTTCCTTAACCAAACAACTTCACAACAGGCCATACTTGTTGCAATGTATTCGACCTCGACAGTGCTCAAAGCAACCAATTTCTGCTTCCTGCTCATCCAAGAGATCGAAGCAGAACCTACGGTGAAGCAACATCCAAATGCGCTCTTAATGATCCACCGCATTGTCTGCCCAGTCAGCATCAATATATCCATGGAGCCTCACATTCCCGGTAAGGTATCTCAGTCCATGATTGATTGTGCCCTGGAAATATCTCAAAAGATTCTTGGTAGCAATCCAGTGTATGTGATGAGGCTCGACCATATATTGACTCAACGTGTTCACTGCAAAACATATGTCGGGATGAGAGTTCACTAAGAACATCAGGGCCCCCAACATTAGGCCCAACAACACTTCCACATAACTTTTTAAAGTTGAGTTCCATCAGAGTAGTCACCGACTTGCAGTCCACCATCCCAAATCTTTCCAGCAACTTCACAATATATTTTCCTTGGGAAAGGAAAATCTCACCTGAATTTCGCCAGACCTCCAGGCCTAGGAAGTAGTGCATCATTCCTAGGTCCATCTCGAATTCAAAGGTCAACTCCCTCTTACATTGATGAATGCGAGGGTCTGCACCTGTCAGGAATAGATAGTTCACATTGTAATATTCCTAAATTACCACACAACTAATTGGAATATTAAATTTTGATTTTTCTCTTAGATAGAGGAATAAGAGGGCATGGAGACCCATAAATCTCCTTAGTAGGAATAAAAGACACACCTAGTGTGAATGGAGATCATCTAAAAGCTGGATTGAAGACCCTTAGGTGGGAAAAGGGGTTGGAGCATGAAGACAGGGTCAACTTTGACCAAATCAAATAGCGTTGTTATGGAGGAGTGGCATTTATGGTGGGACAACGCATATTTGGAGGGAGATTGATTGCATGATGGTGGAAACCCTAATGAGTGGGACCCAAGATGAGAAGGCTCACATTGTTTACAAGGAAGAGGATGGCAGCCATATGGGGTTTTGTTATAATTATTATTTTGATATGTCTGTTTAGACTTTGTTGCTCTCTTCAGCTGTTTAGCTAAGATTGCAGTGTTGTTTAGCACCGAGTGTTCCCGATCGGGAATCCCACCTCTTTCCTTGAGAGGCCTCTTGGAAGAGTATTGTTCTATCATTTCCACATATTCGGCATTCTGGCCAAGCTTCAGTTTTCATGTACAACGCAGTTTTGTTTAGAGTTGGGTTGTGTTGCAGGGGTGTAGCAGTGGAGGAAAGAAATCTCCATTTTATGAGCTAGTTTTGCAGTGGAGGAAGGATTCCTTCCATTGGGAGATCATCAAGGAAGTTCATTGGGCATATTTCAGATCTTTGGCATCAGGCCAAGCTATTACATCCAGTGACAACGTAGTTTCAGTCAAGAATTGCGTTATTTTTTAGGGCAGTTTCAGAGGACGATATATTGGCTCTTTTACAGTGCTTTCTTCTAGGTGAAGGGTTTAGCCTTTCATTGGAAGGTATCTTTGGAGGAGATCTACATTAGATCCATATTATTTCAGCCTTCCATTTCATGAGCTTCAGTTGCAATGACTCTTTGTATTTGAGAGTATTTCCGGAAACCCTTCCCTGGTTCTTTTGGAAATGTGTCTAGGAGCCTAGATCTTCACTCCTAGCCTTATTTGAGCTATATAACAACAGATCTACATTGATCCATCTTTATGCAGCAGTTTATGCCCTAAAACTGCGTTGTCTTAGCTCAGGGCATTTGTATGGCAGCTATCTCTCATGTATTGACATGTTTTTCTTGTAGAGGCTTGTTTTGTATTGCTTGAGTGACTTGATCCTCAAGATCTTGTGCCTATTATTTGCTGATATGTTCAATAAGATCACTGTACATTTGTCTCATATCGTGGAGTGTTGATTTATTCACTGTTCTTTCCATTATTGTGTTCATATATCACTGCTTCCCCATTTGGGAATATTACACACATACAATACCAAAATGAGAGGCTTGTCATCATCAACCTTGAAGTAAAGGTTTGGATCAATTTCACTTCGAGTAAAGCCCAACTTCATCAAGTAGTTATCGATCCTCTCATACCAAGCCCTAAGGGCTTGCTTCAACCCATAGAGGGCGTTTTTCAACCTGCATATATGCGTATCTCGATCTCGAACTTCGAACCCCGAGGTTTTTCCACATAGACCTCTTCCTTAAGTGAACCATTCAAGAAGACAATCTTGACATCCATCTGATGTAGACTCCATCCCTGTGAGGCAGCGAGGGCAATAATCGAACAGATGGTGGTATATCGGGCAACAGGTGCAAATATTTCATCATAGTCTATACCTTCCTTCTGCAAGAAGCCTCGGGCAACTAACCTAGCCTTAAACTATTCAGCACTCCTATCAGCTCCATTTTTTTTTTGTGGAGCCATTTCAAGGTGAAAACAGACTTTTCCTTTTGTCTAGGGACCACATCCCAGATATCATTCTTCATGATTGACACATATTCTTCATTCATTTCATCCTTCCAAACTTAGTGCTTCATAGCTTCTTCAAACGTTCCAGGCTCAACTTGGACAATGGTGCTCATGGCTACTAACTACCCTTGGTACCTGTTTAAATTCATACTTTCAAGGAATGTACACCTTGGTGCAATATGTCTCTCAGCATCTTCGTGAGTATCTCTAAGCCATGAGGGTATTCTCCTTGAAGAAGTGGTCTCACTAGGGGGTGGATCTATAGCATCCATCAAACCTTCAACATCGAGCATTTTCTTCATCCTTCGGTTCTTCCTGTTTTCCTACATCTTCATCTTGGTCTTCCTTTGAGATGGGAAGATCTCTAACTTTCCCACAAGCAACATCTTCATCGAAGGTGACATCATGACTTCTCTCCACTTCTCTTTGACCAGGCACATATATTCTACATGCCTTTGAAGTTTCATTATAGCCCACAAATGTTCCCTTCTTTCCAGAAGCATCCAACTTGCTTCTCTTTCTTTTGGCACAAGAAAATATATGGGACTTCCAAAAATTCTTAAATAAGAAACATTAAGTTTCTTACTAGAGAAGATTTATTCGGGAGTTTTGGAGTCCAATGCTTGATATGGGCATCTATTTTGAACAAATAGCACATCTTGTAGATGAAGGACTTGACCTTGATTTAGATGAAGAGTCACAGTCCTTGTCCCTTTCATAGATAGGTGGCATTGTCTCCAAGCACTATCTCGAAATTAGTCTCCTTTTCAATCGAATGTGAGAGGGCCTCTTTATATCCAGTGAAGTGCCTTGAGGTGCTGTTGTAGCTCCTAGAGACAGCCTTGAGTTGCAAAAGACCAATCCCTAGGACATCTTAAAATCAGAGGTTAAATGTCGGCAATTGTACAAATGCCTTTGACAGAATATGGGTCAAGAGAATAATGGTTTTGGTGGTTCAAGAATAGAGAAGACCATTTGAGCCCGATTCATGTGAATTCCCCAAACAGTGAGATGGCACGGGAGGCTGTGAGGTTGATGGCTTTTAGTTGGGCCAAGTATAAAACAACAAGCAGAAGCTTTAAAATGTGCAGAGGCGGTGAGGAAGAACAGAGAATGAACCCATAAGAGACAGGCTTAAGAGATTTAAGAATATGTCCCCTAGTGACCCTCAGAGGAAGCGGATATGAATGAGATATGGGCAACAACAGAGGTTCATAGAGCGCAAATTAAGGGAGTGCGGCAAGCTTCATACATGAGCGTTAACACCTGAGCGTTATGCAAACACGAATTCATGGATAAAATTGTAGACTACCAACAGCTACATTACACGAACCTTCAAAGCAGCACAGTATGACAGATGATTATACATAAAAAGAGATTACTGATAACAGAGGAAAGCGGATACATACAACTCATTGCTCCATCTGGAATCCAAATAACAACGTTGTATTATATTAAGTTCAAACAGTTCTCCCAAATATGTATCTCAGAGCACAAAGAGCACAATCATACAAAACTACAGCAGAATTCTTCCAAAATTCCAGAACCCTACTTTCATCTTAGAACTTACTATATATAGAGTTTCCCTAGAGGGTCTACGATACTTAATCAATTATGATCGACCCATATCTATGAAATCAAAACATGTTACCTAACTTGCAGACCGTACATTGAGCAATTACTTCTGTACTGAGAGAATTAAAATAGGAATGGGGTGAAATTGAGATTTCACTAGCAAAATCATCAAAATTAAACCAAAAACAGAAAGGACACGGTCACCCATTGAGACATAATGGGAGCCTTCAAGACAATATGCCGAGGAGCGGTCGTAGGTGTACAAGCTCATTGTCATTTTACGATTCCGTCTATTGCCTGCAAACCTCCACTCCCTCAATCTAGTGATTTACACTTAATCCATTATAGAGAGGCCGATCGTACTGAGCGCACCTGGTTCTTTAGCGGAGATCTCCTTAGTAGACTGCATAAGCCACAACTGTATGTTCTGCCTCAAAAGCCCATGCGGTGTTTTGAATAGCAAAAACGGGAACCGGATATTCAGAGGGGGTCTCAAGTGGTAAGCGGTATCGGAGAAGGGCGGTGCGAAATTGTAAAATTTTGTAGATGTTCTATGCTTGATGCAACTTTACTTTTTATCTCAATATCATTTAGCAATCACATAAACAAGAAAGTAAAATGCTGATAGAACATACCAATAGATCGACAGAAGACAAGCCAGAATATATAAGTGTGCTGGTGCATTACGGTGGTCGGTAGGATGCCTCAACTAGCAAAGTCTCAAAACGGTCAGCCAACCACAAGTGTCACACAGCCCTCTAGGACAGCCAAAACAGTCAACTCCAAAAGTCAACAAAATTCAACGTCGTCAGTCAATGGTCAACGCAAATAGTACCAGCAGCATGGTCAACGCAAACAGTAGAAGCAGCAAGGTCAACGCAACAAAGTCAAAGTCAACGTCTAGCCTCGGGAATTATGCCAAAAAATGCGGATTGAGGAAATCGAAATATTAGGAGAGTTTCAGGTGAATTTGACCATGCATTGACCAAAGTCAACACTGGTCAACGCTGCGGTAGAATCCCTAGGCCGAAAACACATTTTTCTCCTTGCTGAAATTTCCCACGTGTGAACAGAAGAGCCTCCAAGGTGATCGAACCAATCAAATGATGACAGAGAAATGTGTGAGGATGTTATGAGTGAAAATGTCCTGCAACGTTGACCAATTTATATCCATCAATGAGGGTGTGTGCACAACTGCTTGGGGCTCCAAACCATCAAGCCGACCTGCACATATTTTGAATAAATTCAAAATAAATGTTCTGCTCATCGGATCAAGATGATCTTTAGATAGATCTTGCTCCTCTCCGAAAGAGGAATCCAATAAAAATATAGGCATCTTCATCTAAGCATCACAGCATGGAGTTTGGACCTAGTTGTCCAAAATTAACACTCCCTCTCAACTAGGAAGAACTCCATCCACCTGTGCAATCCAAACATCGTGCGTCACCCCGTCGAAACTTGCTTTGCTAGCTTCTTTATTTCAGAACAAAAGTGGGTCAATCATAAAGACATCATCCCCGGCTGACAAATTCAGCCTAGAGGTCCGAAACCTCTATAGGACTCAAAAGAGTCACATACCAACCCGAAGTTGGTTTATCTGACCCGAAGTCAGTAGGAGGTCCGAAACCTCACTATACTTGATCCCAGATCAAGTCGTTGGATCGTGCCATCCTAGATAGAGAGTACGGCAATCTCTGATGCGTCCATCAGTCTTTGCTACTAGTCTCTAGCTTTTCCCACCTCACTGGCCAAATGAGAGGTACTTCCCATGAGTCCGGGACTCAAATGGGTAAGATACATACGGCGCTCAGATCATGAGAGGTGAACCAACTCAATCATCATAACGGTGGGGCAGAAGCACACCAACAAGGTTCGGCAAGCCTAGCCCTGTGGTTGCTTATAGCTCCGAGAAGCTATCCCCAAAGCGCCCCAGAGCTCCAAGAGATCATCGCCCAACAGGACCGTCAGCACAGGGTCGTTCCACGATACCAAGATTCTCACGGAAATTTAGGAACTTGACCTTCCCCAAGGGCTTTGTGAGAATATTCGCGACCTACTTAACAGTTCCTATATGATTGAGCCTTACGGCGCCTCGCTATACCATATCCTGAATAAGGTGAGACCTAATATCAATATGCTCCAATCGATCGTGGAACACGGGACTCTCGGACAACTGAATCCCACTCTGGTTATCACAGAGTATCATGGTGGTATATAACACATGCCCGAACAGCTCACTGAAGAGCTTTCGCACCAAACTACTTCACAACAGGCCATACTCGTTGCAATGTATTCGGCCTCCGTGGTGCTCAAAGCCACCGACTTCTGCTTCCTACTCATCCATGATATTGAAGCAGAACCAAGTGTGAAGCAGCATCCCGATGTGCTCCTACGATCCATCACACTGCCAACCCAATCAGCATCAGTATATCAATGGATTGTCACGCTCCTGCCAGTGTATCTGAGCCCATGGATTATCGTGCCCCGAAGATATCTCAACAGATTCTTGGCACCAACCCAGTGAATGTGATGAGCCTAACCATATGTTGACTCAAAGTGTTCACTGCAAAACATATGTCCAGACGGGTGTTCACTAAGAACATCAGGGCCCTTACGAGTTGACGATACTTAGTAGGATTTGCTAGCATAGGCCCAGCAACGCTGCCACTCAACTTCTTAAAGTTGAGCTCTGTCAGTGTCGACACGGACTTACAATCCACCATACCAAATCTTTCTAGAAGCTTCACAATATATTTTCCTTGAGAAAGGAAAATCTCGCCAGATCTCTGCCATACCTCTAGGCCTAGGATGTAATGCATCAGTCCTAGGTCCTTCATCTCGAACTCAGCAACGAGCTCCCTCTTGCACTGATGAATGAGAGGGTCAGCACCTTTCAGGAAGAGGTCGTCCACATACAGCACCAGAATGAGCTCTTTCTATCAACCTTGAAGTAAAGGTTCGGATCAGCATTACTACGAGTGAAGCCCAGCTTCATCAGGTAATTATCTATCCTCTCGTACCAAGCTCTGGGTGCTTGCTTCAACCCATAGAGGGCTTTCTTCAACCTACACACATGGGTGTCCCAATCCTAGACTTCAAACCCAGAGGTTGCTCCACATACACCTCTTCCTTTATCGCACCATGCAAAAATACGATCTTCACATCCATATGATGAAGACTCCATCCCTGCGTAGCAGCAAGGGCTATGATAGATCAGATGGTGGTATATCGGGCCACAGGTGCAAATATATCATCATAGTCTATGCCTTCTTCTTGAGAGAAGCCACGGGCAACGAATCTTGCCTTGAATTTTTCAGCACTTCCATCAGATCCATGCTTGATCTTGTAGAGCCACTTCGAGGTGACAACTTCTTTTTCCTTCGGTCTTGCAACCACATCCCAAACATCATTCTTCATAATGGACTCATATTCTTCGTGCATAGCATCCTTCCAGACTTGATGCTTTACAGCTTCCTCAAAAGATCCAGGCTCAGATTTTACAATAGTACTCATGGTTGCGGATACCCTTGGTATCTATTCGGCTTCTTGCTTTCACGGAATGTCCCCCTTGGGGCCATATGTCCCTCAGCATCCTCGAGAGTGTCCCTGAGCCATGATGGTCTCTTCCTCATTGAAGGAGGTAAATCAATTGGGTCCATCAGTACTTCAACATCGGGCATCGTCTCATCCTTTGGTTCTTCTTGGTTTCTAGGCCTTGCTTCATGATCTTCCTCAAATCTCGGAAGATTGACTACTTTCCTCGGGGAAGCATCATTGTCAAACGTAACATCGTGGCATATCTCCACTTCCCTTTGACCAAGCACATAGACTCTATAGGCTTTCTAAGTTTCACTGTAGCCCACAAACATTCCCTTTTTCCCGAAAGCATTCAGCTTGCTCCTCTTCTCCTTCGATACATGAAAAAAAACAGGACATCCAAAAACTCTAAAATGTGAGATGTTAGGTTTCTTACCAGAGAAAACCTCTTCGGGAGTTTTGGAGTCCAGAGCAGAATGCGAGCATCGGTTTTGTACATACACAACAGTGTTCGCAGCTTCTCCCCACAGCAACTTCGGTAGACCTTGGTCACATAGCATGACATGGGCAACCTCTCTTGGCACGGTCCTATCTTCGTTCAACAATGCTGACTGCTAAGGAGCATGTATAGCCAGGTCTCCTCCCGATGCCATTTTCTTCCGCAAAAAAGGTCTTTGAACCTGTTCTTGTTCTATTCAAAATATTCGCTCCACATTCTGCGAAATATGTCTCTATTTAACTTTCCACCAAGGCTTTGAAGGTACGGAACCACATGAAAGCCTCATCCTTCTTTTTCAAGAAGTATATTCAGGTTTTGCGAGAGAAGTCATCTATGAACGTCATATAATAAGAACATCCTCCCAAGGATGTCACAGGCAGCATACCAGACAGATCAGAATGTACCAATTGCAAGACATCATATGTCTTTCTGACGCTTGAGTGGATAGGTCCCCTTGTATGCTTTCCTTCGACACAGCCCTTACATACACCTTCATGACCATTTGATAACTCGGGCATTCCCGTCACCACCTTCCTTGCTTCGGGAAGGGCATTGTAGTGAAGGTGTCCAAACCTTCGGTGCCATAGTTCAATCTGTCGAATAGTATCACACGCCATCGCTCCCAGTGGACTTCCTCCAACCTGGTAGAGTGTATCAACTCTGAACCCAATTGTGATAGCTTCCTTTCAACTATTCTTCCAAATGCGCACCTTCCCATCAATGAATGCCACATTGAAACCTTTGTCTTATATGGCCGATCTAGACACAAGGTTCTTCTTCAAATCGGGTACGTATAGTACATCTTGCAAACGGAGGACTTGACCTTGAGACAAGTGGAGGGTCACAATCCATGTCCTTTTCACAGGATATGTGGCATTATCTCCAAGGATAATTTTTAGATTAGTATCCTTCTCAACCATATCAGAAAGTGCTTCCTTGAACCCAGTGCTGTGCCTTGAGGCACCACTATCTATCAACTAGACATCCATAGTGTCGGGTGGAGATGCAGCAAAGAGGGCAGACACAAGTTCATTTCTTTTATCAACAACATTTGACTCCTCATACCTGGAATTTCTCAACCTTTTGAAAGGTTGCCCATTTCCACCGGAGGGAGCCTTCCTCTTCCCCTTGAACTTGTTGTTCCTTTGATTACCATTCCTCCGGTTGTTGTTGTTGTCATCATCATCAAGAGAATCCTTCTTGAAAGGGCATTCTCTAGCATTGTGACCTGGCTTGTGACAAGTGTAACACTTGCCTTTCTTTCCTTGTGCCCCTGTTCTTCCTTTCTTCCTTGGACCACCAAAGTTCTTCTTCTTAATATGAGCAGCGAAGGCAGCATTTCCTTCATTTTCATATTCCTTCCATCGCTGCTCTTGTTGTACGCATCTTGATAATAATTCGTCAAAATCAGGTATCACATTGTTATTGAGAATGGTAGTGTTGAATACATGCCATTTGGATGAGAGACCTCCCAGTGCGGTGAGAACCATCTCTCGATCAACTACTGTCTCACCAATAGCCAGAAGATTATTCCTAATTTCGGTCAGCTTCAGAAAATATGATTGAACAGACTCATCCCTGCTTTTCTTCAGATTCTTCAATTGGTACTTGAATAATAGGACTTGATTCGCATTGTTGGCCTTGAACATGTTGACCAACTTATCATACATCTCCTTGGATGTGCCCAGCTTAGAGATGTAGGCAACCAAACTCTTATGAATTGAGTCCCTTATCATCAGCTTTGCTTTGATTTCCCCCTTCTTGTACTTTGATTTGGCAGCAGCAGTTGCAGTGGATGGAGGCTCTTGAATTTTACCCTGCACATAGTCCATGACATCTTGGTCTTCCAACATAAGATCCAATGTCATCTTCCAGGTGTTATCACAAAATTGCATCTGATTGGCTGCTAACCAGACAAACTTTATGTAACTGTTTCAAACCAACTTGTAACTAAAGCTTAGCCTCTTCAGTGTAAGAGGGCTCTCTCAAAGGGTTAATGATATTTGATAAAGATAGATTTAGATGGCTAACTCTACTTGGAAAAACAACTTGTTTGTGATAAGTGTAGGTTGAGAAGAACATCAGTATGCAAACATTGGGCTTATGGAGTCAGCAAAGCAATAATTTAGTACATAGTTCACTTGACATGGAAGCTGAGGCAGGTAAGAGTTTTTAGCAGAAGTTCACACACATAAAACAGGAAATAACAAAGTCAATTCATCTATAAAGGAAGTCAGAGCATTACATGAATGAATTCTGAGTATCAAAGATGAAAAACACTGCAATTGGTACAATTAAAAGATATAGATAAGATATGCACTAAAAACTCAATCAGAATCTCAGGTTGTTCAAGAAATAAGTCTCTGTATTACTGAAAACAGTCAATTACATAAAGCTGCAGTTTTGCCAAAAAGTCTCCAACTCTTTGCAAA
Organism: Pinus albicaulis; assembly: GCA_034641835.2. Lineage (NCBI taxonomy): Eukaryota > Viridiplantae > Streptophyta > Pinopsida > Pinales > Pinaceae > Pinus > Pinus albicaulis. The sequence goes on from CM076572.1 coordinate 595,768,810, forward strand.
TTCGCCACTCTGCCCTTTAATAGACTTGTTACATGATGAGACGATCTGCATCCTAGCTAGATTCATCGAATTTACTCTACTGACACCTTGCATAACAATAAAACATCTAATTTAATGATAAAATGACATTTATCTTGCTTCACAGTCCTTTTCTTAATAGGACTCAAACTATTCATTATTGCATTAACAACCTTATCTCCTAAAAATAATTACATCTTTGACAAATATGCCTTCACATGTTCGAATAGAGTGTGATGGGACTCATCATGGCATGACCTCTTAATTGACCTCCTCTAAAACTAGAAACAAACCCTATTTTTTAGGAAAAATTGGTCCTTATCTTCAACGAGGGGTTTGGTTGATGAGTTGGCTTCATCACGTGGTCTTTAAGCTTTGGATGACTGCTGCCAAGATCCCTTGAACCTTTGAAAGTGTCCAACTATCCATAACTCCACAAAAAACTGCTCATATAACTTCAAAAGAGTACGCTACGAAAGTATGACAGTTTCGTAGCGTACTTTCGTAGCGTTACAAAACTGTCTTTTTCCATCAATATTTTTGGTTCTTTCCTCCCGCATCATGTTCATTATGCCTTAATACATCTTCCATACCATTTTCATCTCTGGGGAGCTCCAAAAACGGGCTCAAATGCAAAAAGAAAGCTACAATAGTTTCGTAGCATTTTCCTGTTCTTCAAACCCAGGAATGCTACAAAACTACTAAAAACAGTCAAAATTCCAGAAAATTTGTGTAGTTTCAAAAATATACCTTCTAAGTGCAAAAACCTTGTTTCTAACATGCCAATAGCCTTCAAAATCATAAACCATCTCACACTATGATTCTTGAGGTGCTTCTTCCTCATTGATGATGAGTTGAGCAATTGGCTCCTCAACTACTGTTATTTTAAGGCCTTTTTTCTCCAACTCCTTATGGATTAGTTCAAGCTGTTCCTGGAGGTCTTTAACCTGATCTTTCAACCTTTTTTTGGTGGCTTTCAAATGTATGTTCATTCTCCTGACATGTTTGACCTCTTTCCTCAATGGAATCGTCCATATGATAAACTGTTGTGTATTATCTAGAGTCTTGGAAACACTGTCAACCTGCTCTTCCCAAATTTCCTTCATCTTTTCAAACTGAACCTTCTCTCCATTGTGTTTCCTTGCTTCTTTCTTCATAACATCAATTTTATGGTTGGCCAACTTCAACTGTTGCTCAAGGAGTTCAAACTTTGTTTTTTCCATTACCTTCTCTTTTCCTCTCTTTCATTTGCTAACTGTATCTTTCTCTGCAGGTGATGAAAGATCAATGATGTCTTGTGGTGGCTGGACTATGTCAGTAGGTGGATAAACCTCTTTATTGTTCTCTAATAGCTTTCTGGCATGCCTTGTCATAGGCTTTCTTGCTTTGAACATAAAACCCGCATCTTCTCCTTCAAAATCTAGTTTCTTTGCAGATTTTCCTTTCTTTAGTTTCTGTCCACCTTCCTCTATGTCCTCAGCCTTCACTATAGGAGTCTCTTCTATGTCAACGGCATGTAATATGTCTTCTAGATTTCCTTTAGCTTCTGCTCTGTCTTCTACAGCCACTGTTTTGTCTTCTAAGGCCCACTGTTTGGCTCCTTGTCATCTTTTTGGTTCCTTGTTTACTCACAACTTGTTTTTGTTTTGCAAATTTTACCACTTTTGATTTTTGTTCTGCAGGTGGGACATTTGGTGTATCAAAACTCTAGAATTGCTTTGTTTCCATCATGATTGGTTCAGTTGGTTCTACTCTTGTTGTTTCACTTTTTTCTGTTACTAAGGGTTCACTTTGTTCTGCTACTAAGGGTGATAGAATTCTCTTAGGTTTAGGAGTTCTTGAACGAGTACGAGCATCCAAGTCAAAACCAATAACAAACAAAAATGAAGACTAGTCTCTACCTAGTCTTTGGAGCTCATCTAAAACCACCAGTTCCATTAAAGCATGATGAAATAAAGAAGACTCACTCCCTTCAGATTTTGCTTGGACCTTATCTTCCATTTTTGATAAACTTGTTGAGATTTTGTGTATTTGGGGTAGCATCAATTGTGCTCTAGGTCCCAAATTCTGAGGAAGGACTAGAGTTCACCTGATCTATAAGACCTAGAAATGGATTTGGGAAATTTCATCTGGTTTAGGAGATATTAAATTAATTAATTATTCTAATGTATTTCCTAAGTTAAAATTTAGGAAAATAAAATAATTAAAATGAATTTAATTAAACATGTGATGAAATTGTCTCAAGTCACACAGATCAAAATTTCTTTTAATCTTAGCCATTGATTAAAGATTTAATCTTGGTCGTTGATTTGTCAACGAGAAAAGTATAAAGGAAAGGCTTGGGGTCATTTCTAAGACACACAGAGGCAGAGCACTGAAGCTAAGCTGAGATTCTAGGGTGGGGTTACTAAGAATTCTCAAGTGTTTTAGTTGCAGAGAGGGGAATTTAGACCAAGGAGATGATCTGATCCCGGGGTCTAAAATACACAAGAAGCAGAGAAGAGATCAGTAAAGACAGTGCAGAGGAAGGCAACAGTAGCAGCAGGTGTCAGCAGCAGTAGCAGCAGACGGAAGCAGCAACAACAGCAGCAGATGGGAGCAGCAGCAGACGGCAGCAGCAGCAGGCAGCAGTAGCAGTAGCAGCAGACGAAAGCAGCAACAGCAGCAGCAGATGGTAGCAGCAGTAGCAGCAACAACAACAGCCTGATTTCCAGGAAACCCTGCAGGGGTTACGCAGAGACCCTTAGGGGCAGCGTACTGACTGCCTCACCCCGTCTGGGGTAACGTAGTCCCTTCCAGTGACAGCGTTGAGCATTTGGAGGCCTTCAGAGGCTGACGCAGTGTCTTTCAGGGGAAGATCTGGGGTTTCTAGGCCTAGATCTGGTTGAGGTCTGTAAATCCCGTTTGAAGGTGTGGATCAGTCAGTATTGTTGGTCTTAGATCAGCCAGGTGTTGCAGACCTAGAGTTTTCTCTATAGTGTTTTCCAGATCTGGAACCCAAAGTTGTGTATTCAAAAATATTCTTAATAATAGAGCCCTCCAGCAACCAGAGACCGGTTTTCCCACATTGGATTTTTCCGGGGACAGTTTGTCCAGAAATAACTGTGTCACTTTGTCTATGTGTGCATGTACTTATTCTAGATCTGAATTGGTAGAGATCTGTTATGTGTTTTTCTTTGATGTTAACTTCAATTTATTCAGTTGATAACTTGTATAAGTAGGAGAAGCTTAACCGGATTAACAGAAATAATTTCTGCATAAGAATTCAGATTCAGAAATTCCAACATGGTATAAGAGCAATTGCAGATCTAGAAGGGTCACCAGCTGAAGCATCTGAAGGATCTAGCTGCAGAAAGCAACCTGAAAGGCAGCAAAAAAGCAGATTCGAAGGGACAACGCAGTTTTTAGGAGGAAATTCACGCAGAGGGAAGGGTGACGTTGTCTAGCACTGTGTCCTAGCAAGCCCACGCAATTACTGCGTAGAGGCAGCTCAGAAACAACGCTGATTAGGTCTAAAGCCAGCTAGTGTGATTCAAATCTGAATCTATCAGATCCAGAAAAAGTCTGCAGAAATTCAGAAGAGCTGATGGGGTTAAACTTCTGAAGTTTTCAGATTTTTAACCTTAGCACAAGTGACAAAGTTTGGGAAGACATTAGCTTCTTAGAGAGTTTCTTTCCAAAGGAAACTTGCAGTTTGGTCAGAGGATCAAAGAAGAAGCTAAATCATAGTTGATTTGGTAGATTTCCAAGGAGGAAAATCAAGTGTCAGAGGGAGCTGAGGGTTCCCAGTTCGAAAAGGACCCTAGATCCAAGATCTCTAGCATGGAGAAGAGGAGCTCCGACACATTCTGAGCAGATGGCTCCTCATGGATTGCGTGATCAAGATAGGCTACAAGGCCTCTCAAACTTTTTGGTATGGAAAGCTAGGACCCTAATTGACCTAGAGGCATGTGGTTTAAGAGATCATGCAGAGCAGACCCTGGCCACGCCGACAGTTGTGAATCTCCTAAGGAAGCATAGAGAAGCTTCTAGGCACGCCAAGCGGCTGATAATGGACAGTATCAAGGATCATATTGTGCCACACATAGCTGAGAAGAGGACAGCTAATGAGATGTGGAAGGCCTTCACTTCCCTATATGAGGAAAAATCAGTCCAAAGAAAGAAGTTGTTGGAGGCGCAAATGAGGTCATTCATGATGACCAAGAGAGAAGACATCGAGCATTTCCTCTTCAGATTGCAGTCAATCAGGGACCAACTGACTACAACGGGTGCAACCGTAGATGATGCAGTAATAGTCAGGACTGCCCTCAATGCAGTCACGGATGAGTGGGAAACCTTTGTCCAAAGTATCTTGGGCAGAGCGGACCTCCCAAATTGGGATAGCTTGTGGTCGATCCTACGAAAAAAAGAAATACAAAGGTTCACAAAGAAGCAGCACATCCCTGCGTTGAGCAAGGTTAAGAAGGAAGAGGAGGAAGATGCAGCTTTGGTATCGAGGAAGCACCCGAAGAAGAAGAAGGATCTTTCTAAGATCAAGTGCTTCCAGTGTGGCGAAATGGGACATTTTGCAAGCCATTGTCCAGAAAAGAAGATGGACAAGGAAGCATCTTCTTCCAAAGCAGCGGTGGCAGATGATTGGTCGGGAGATGATGTAGCCATGAGTGTTCATGAAACACGGAGGTGGGGTGACATGGACATGTAGAGGAGCTACATGGAAATAAGGCGGGATCATTGAGAAACTCATCTCTTGGATCACAAGCGAGCTACGACAGCCTTAAGACAGTAGCGGGACAAGTCGAGCAGTGGGTGCATAGATCACAAATGAGGCAGAGGTAGAGGCAGATCTAGAGGCTACGAGGAGCAGCGGAGAGCATAGCAGCAGCAGCATAGAAGCAGTAGAAGCGCAGAGACTAATGTGACTTCAGCATTGCAGAGCAGTGTTGCTTACGCAGTGCAGAGCTAAAGCAGCGTAGAGAGCTTCAAAGGGACAATGCAATGCAGTAGCAACGTGATGAATTTCAACACAAGGAGCTGATGTGACTTCAGTAGTGCAGAGGGAGTCTGATTACACAGGCAGAGCTGTAGCTGTGCATCGTTCTTTAGATGCCAGCACAGATCTATAGCCGATGGAGCATCAGTGATAAGGATGCAGCCCATCTGACTTGTTTGTCAAAGATTGCATAGGAGATTCAGTTGTTTCTCTCAACAACTGAAGTTGCAATGCAACAGATCAGCAATGGCAGTGCTATGAGCAGCACAGATGCAGCATATTGAGAGGGAGCTGCAGTACAGTGGTTGCAGACTTTCAGTGGCAGTGGCAGAGTCATGGGCAGCAGTACAAAATGGCAGCAGTAGTGCAGAGTTGAGTGGCAGGAGGCCAAGCTTCAGCAGCACAGAACCAATGCCCAAAATCATGTAATGCATAAGTGTGATGTATTGCTAGTGCACACCCTTGATGCTAAGAGGGAGTGTTGAGATTTTGTGTATTTGGGGTAGTATCAGTTGTGCTCTAGGTTCCAAATTTTGAGGAAGGACTAGAGTTCACCTGATCTACAAGACCCAAAAATGGATTTGGGAAATTTCATCTGGTTTAGGAGATATTAAATTAATTAATTATTTTAATGTATTTCCTAAGTTAAAACTTAGGAAAATAAAATAATTAAAGTGAATTTAATTAAACATGTGATGAAATTGTCTTAAGTCACACAGATCAGGCTTTCTTTTAAACTTAGCCATTGATTAAAGATTTAATCTTCGCTGTTGATTTGTCAACGAAAAAAGTATAAAGGAAAGGCTTGGGGTCATTTGTAGG
>CM076572.1:595774739-596085899 GCA_034641835.2 Pinus albicaulis
TTTTCCGAGGCGGTGGTTAAGCACGGAAAACGAGATAAGTTGTATAAGTTTACTTGCTGATTTTTTTGCTGAATATTTCTCTCACTGTAAAAAGCATTTTTCCAGAAATAAGGAGGAGCTTTCGAACTGGTTTTCCCCAAGAGTTGTAGGGGGTTTTTCCAGGGTCACCTTGACCAAAAATTTCTGAGTTATGATGTGTTGAATGACTGTTTGTTACTGCTGTTATTTTATTTCTGCATTTACAACATTCTGAAAAATTTCCAGAATTTGTGTTTTCAGCAAAATTTATTTTTCCAGTTGTTGAATGTATGGTTATGGGAAAGGGCATTTAACTATTTTGGAGTAATAAGGCGAAAAATGAAAACCGGGGTGGGAAACAGAATTTTCTACACTCACAGCTAAATCGTATGCTTCCTCTTCTTTTCCTTCTTCCTCTTAGGACACTGGATCACATAGTGACCAAGTTCACCACAGCCAAAACACTTGACCTTCGACAGGTCCTTCTTCTTCTTTTCTCCTCTCCAGTCTGTCCCTAGCTGGGATCCTTCTTTGCTTTCCCTTTACCTACAAGAGCTACATTTTCTTGTTCCTCCTTCACCTTCTATCTCTTACCATTGTTGCTAGTAGTTCCTTCGACCAAGCTAGGCCTCAACTCCTCCTAAGTGAAATCATTCCATAGTTTCTCCTAACCTGGTAAGTGTGTCTCGCCCAAAAATCACTTAGACGAATGTACGCCACTCCTTGGCAAACCCATTGAGTGTTATATGCACTAGCTCGTCATTTTTTGGCTTCTCTCCTACTGTTGCAAGTTCATCCCTGACAAACTGGATCTTGGTGAGATAGGTGGTAACATCTCTGCCCTTTTTCATCTTGAGGGTCCTCAGCTTCGCCTCGAGGATCATTTTCCTGTTCTCTGACAGATCTTGTTACAACTTTACGATAGCATCCCACATCTCCTTCGTTTTTCCCTTTTCTGCAATATGTGGAACAATATGATCCCTGAATCCATTAAGGAACATCCTCTTAGCCTTGGCGTTGTCCCTCCTATACTCATGGAACTGTATGGGATCTATTGGTACATCTATAACTATTGTAGCAAACTCCTTCAAACCGTGCTTGTCCAATAGAAACAACAACCCGACCTTCCAAATCCCAAAGTTGGAGGCTCCATCCAACCTGTCCTGATCTCTCAATCGTACTGCGACTCTCTGTGGAAAATTTGCGAAACTCAAATAAACTACAGAAAATAATAAACTAGGTTGTGAAACCCTCGTGTGCTTTCTCTTCCAAGCCTTGCGTTGATTTACCCTGCAAAACCCTTCTGTTGCAAACCTCTACGCTAGATCTGTTCTGCGAAATTCGATCTGCCTCAAAAAATCCTTTCCAGCAACCTCACTGCCTGCTGCTACTCAATGAGACAACTCGCCCTTCCACGGGATCACCTCCCTGGACTGGAAATCTAATTGTTGCCTCTGAAACATGCACTAGTTGACTGCCCTGCACAGATTTTCTCTTCAGTGTATCGATCTCACTCTCATTTGCACTAACTTCGCTCTAGAACTTCTCTGATCTGATCTGCTCTGATACCATGTAAAATTTCCACGAATTGTGGTAACTGAAAATTTTTCTCCTAACTTATGCAGTTTATTTATCTTTTGTTAATTATCAACAGCAAATATCGAATAACTCACACTGCAATTCTTCACAAATAGAAACACTGCGGAAAATAGAATACTGCAATTGAGAAAATACTGCACACACAAAATCAATCTGACACCAATATTTTTGGACAAAAGTCCCTGGAAAAACATCGAAGGAAAAACCAATGCAGCGGATGAGGGTTTACATTAAATCTTTAGCAAAATAGAAAATTACTACTTGCCTTTTCGGCAAAGCTCCAGCAATTTTATCTCACTAGAAAATAACTGGGAAAAACCTTTTCCCTCCGGCAAATCAATCTGGCCTAATCTGGCCTCCTCTTGGCCACTCACACTCCTCTCTAGCACTCGCACTACCGCCTCTAGGAAATTCGCACAACCTCCAGGACTCCTCCCTGCAAGTCATTTTGCCTCCCTCTACCTCTTGAAGCTATTTGCACCTCCTTTTGGCAACTCTCCTAGCAACTAGAAGTGAAATATTTCTCCTAATACATGCATTGGGGAACTGGCTACTCACACTAGCTAAATCGACCTCCTCTTCTGGAAATCTCGACCTCCTTTCTTGACTCTAGAACACTTGAAACCTACTGAGAATTTCTCTGAAAATTATCATTGTTGAATACCTCGCTATTAGTGTCTCTGTAGCTTCAACTACGCCCTTGTTGAATCACTGCAATTGGGAAGTTGAACTGCTCAAATGTTTTCAATGTCTTCTCCAAACCCCATCTACCTTGCTCTTATAATCTTCTGTTGGCCAACCAACAGCCATGATCACATCTCAATCGATGGCTATGATCATCTTCCATCAACTCACTTTTTCGGAAGTCTCTAGAGCAAAATCGATCTCCCTCAATTAATCTGATTTAATTAACAAGTTTTCCTAAGTTAGACTTAGGAAATATTTAATTATTGGCTAATTAATCTAATTGAGGTGTTTCTAAGGCTTTGCTTGCAAAATATTTTCTGGGTTTCAGAGATCTCATGTTCCTTAGCCTCTTAGACACCATAAAGACTAGAACACATGTTTGTTGCTACCAAAAACTAATAGCATGTTTCTCGGCTTACCGAACAACTAGCTGTGACTAAATCTGTGGAGTTGGTTCATCCTCCTTCTCACACTCCAAGGACTTCCTAAGATCATTTTCCTCCTCAAACCTCATGTCACGCTTGATCACAATCTTCCTGAGTATTGGGACATACACCCTATATCCCTTGGACGTCTCGTAGCCTACAAAAATGCCCTTCTAAGTCATGGGCTCCAGATTTTTTCGATTCTCAGAAGGCGCACATGGAAGCAAACAAGACTACCAAAAATCTTGAAGTGAGATACGTCAGGCTTCTTACCTGTGAAAGCCTCTTCTGGTGTAACTCTACCTAGAACCTTGTGTGGACTCCTGTTCTGCAAAAAGACTGCAGTGTTGCATGCCTCTGCGCAAAGGAACCTGGGCAGTCCCTAGTCATGCAACATGGCCTTACTGGCTCCAACAATGCTTTGGTTCTTGCGCTCAGTCACCTCATTCTACTGAGGGTTATAGGGTGTGGTGAGCACCCTCCTAATGCCCTCCTTGGCACAAAAGTCACTGAAGGCATTGGAGATGTACTCCCCACCATTGTCTGACCTCAACTGCTTGATCTTTTTACCTGTATGGTTCTCCACAAAGGCTTTGAACTTCGCAAACTTCAAGAAGACTTCATCTTTCTTCTTCAAGAAGAAGATCCAAGTCTTTCTCAAGTGGTCATCAATGAAGATGACAATGTATTTGTATCCTATAAGGGATTGAGAGGAAAATGGTCTACAGACATCCAAATGAACCGGTCCAAGATGTTCTTGGTCCTATTGTCTATGTTTGGGAAGGATGTTTCAGCATACTTGTCAGGTGAGCAACTCTTGCACATGTCATGTTGGTCAACACTACGCTGTGGCAGTATTGTGGCTATCTCCTTGAGAATATTTTGCACTCCATGGTGTAAGTGACCCATACGCCCATGCCAAAACTCCCCAAGGTCACAGCCCCGCTCCTTGCCTCCTCCATTGCTTAAGGTCGTGGTTGTCTCAAATTGAAGCCTGTAGAGGTTCTTAAGCCTAACTCCAATTTGTTTGGCTACTCCAGAATTGGAAGGCTTTATGAAGGCCATTCCTCTATTGTAGATAACCTCATAGTCCTTGTCTTCTAGGGCTGAGAGCCGAGACTAAAACAAGATTTTTCTTCAATCCTAGGAAGTAGAGAAGGTTCCCGAACTCCCTCTCAAACCTGACAGCACCCACGCCCTTGGCTAGATAACTAGCATCATCTCCCAGCTCTATGTGGAATTGCATGTCCTTCTCGATCAATTGGCCAAAATACTCCATGTTCCAAGTCATATGACAGGAACCTCCATTATCAATATACCACACATTGTTATCCATTGAGCTTGCCATGCAAGCTATAAGAGAGAACTTCTCAAAGTGAGAGGAGAACTATTCTACATCTGCAGATGTTGCTACATGGCCCTTCTTGGACCCCTTCCTCCTATTTGGGCACTTAGTGGAGTAGTGCACAAACCAATGGCTTGAGAAGCACTTTATCCAACTGAGATCCTTCCTTTCTTTCTCACTTCTAGAGCTGGACTCGACCCCTCCTGCGCCTCTCTTGCCCTTGGCCTTTCCCCCTCAGCCAGCTAAGACAAAGTTCTCTTCCTCTATCTTTGCGTGAGACCAAGCTTTGGTTCGCCTCCAGACCTTTTTACCTGTATGGTTCTCCACAAAGGCTTTGAACTCCACAAACTTCAAGAAGACTTCATCTTTCTTCTTCAAGAAGAAGATCCAAGTCTTTCTCAAGTGGTCATCAATGAAGATGACATTGTATTTGTATCCTATAAGGGATTGAGAGGAAAATGGTTTACAGACATCCAAATGAACCAGGTCCAAGATGCTCTTGGTCCTATTGTCTATGTTAGGGAAGGATGTTTCGACATACTTGTGAAGTGAGCAACTCTTGCACATGTCATGTTGGTCAACACTACGTTGTGGCAGTATTGTGGCTATCTCCTTGAGAATATTTAGCGCTCCATGGTGTAAGTGACCCATACGCCCATGCCAAAGCTCCCCAAGGTCACGGCCCTGCTCATTGCCTCCTCCATTGCTTAAGGTCGTGGTTGTCTCAAACTGAAGCCTGTAGAGGTTCTTAAGCCTAACTCCAATTTGTTTGGCTACTCCAGAATTGGAAGGCTTTATGAAGGCCATTCCTCTATTGTAGATAACCTCACAGTCCTTGTCTCCTAGGGCTGAGAGCCGAGACTAAAACAAGATTTTTCTTCAATCCTAGGAAGTAGAGAAGGTTCCCGAACTCCCTCTCAAACCTGACACCACCCACGCCCTTGGCTAGATAACTAGCATCATCTCCCAGCTCTATGTGGAATTGCGTGTCCCTCTCGATCAATTGGCCAAAATACTCCTTGTTCCCGGTCATATGACAGGAACCTCCATTATCAATATACCACACATTGTTATCCATTGAGCTTGCCACGCAAGCTATAAGAGAGAACTTCTCAAAGTGAGAGGAGAACTATTCTACATCTGCAGATGTTGCTACATGGCCCTTCTTGGACCCCTTCCTCCTATTTGGGCACTTGGTGGAGTAGTGCACAAACCAGTGGCTTGAGAAGCACTTTATCCAACTGAGATCCTTCCTTTTTTTCTCACTTCTAGAGTTGGAATCGACCCCTCCTGTGCCTCTCTTGCCCTTGGCCTTTCCCCCTTAGCCAGCTAAGGCAAAGTTCTCTTCCTCTATCTTTGCGTGAGACCAAGCTTTGGTCCGCCTCTAGATCTCCAACTAATCCCTCACTTGAGTGAACCTGGTAAAGTATGAGAACGCTGACTCAGACTTTGCCATCTTGATGTTTCTAATTTTGTCCTTGAGTACCATCTCCCTGACCTCACTCGAATGTTGGTATAGCCCTATGATGGCTACCCACATGGCTTGAGCGGTCTGCTTCCCGAACAGGTGAGGTACGATGTGGTCCTTGACTCCCTCAAGGATAATTTTTCTGGCTTTCGCATCTTTCTTGTTGTTCTAAGCCAGCTACTAAGAACTTGCGCATGATTGCTTCTGAGAGAAGTCGATGTTGATGTCTATTATTATCTGTTGATAACTGATGATGTTTCAAAATCTTTGGTTGAAGCTGAATGAACAAATGAATCTCGTTTGTTCAAATTTTTGTTAAAGTATTTAGATCCACCATGTCTACATTTCTATTGTTGAATTGGTTGTTGATGTGAAGAAACTCGAATGAGTGAGAATCCCCTTGAAGAGGGAGCATTGATTACATAGCATATTATGGACTATCTCATGTAGGTTGTGTGCCGTGAGACCTTGTGGTCTGGGAGATGTATCGTTGATTCCTCTTGTAGGTTGTGTGTCGTGAGACCTTGGGGTCCGGGAGATGTATTTTTGGTTCCTCCCTCAGCTGTGTGTTCTGAGACCTCGTGGTCGAGGAGATGATTGGAGATGGATGCTATGCATTTTTCCTTATGAAGAGACTAATGATCTCTTCCTTAGGTTGTGGGTCATGAGAGCTAAGATTGGTCGAGAACATTGATCTTGAGAGAGAGAAAGAAAAGTACCTCCCTGGCTAAGAGGGAGTGCTGAAAAATATGGTAGTCATGGTCAATATTTTCATCTTGAAAAAGAAATGGAAAATTGAATTTTTAAATTTTCCTCCAAAATTGTCGGGTCGGTTGGGCCCCTAAGAGGCACCCATTCGATCCCCACTTGAATGTTATATAAAGGAGATCATTTCTCCTCGTTTGGACACATCAATTTGGTCTCATGCATCTATGATCCAATGAAATTACAAGAGGGCCGAAATTTTAGGAGAAGGCTGAAATTTCGGGAAGATGCCAAAATTCTAGGGAGGGCCAAAATTTCAGGGACTTGTATTTTGACATGGCACTTCATCATGATTCTAGTTACTGTATTGGTTATTATTCTGCTATTGTTATTTATGATGTATAGATGAATATGGCAACACTCTCTCTCATAAGGAAGAATTTCACTGATTTTTTCACTGCCTGTGCATTTAATTTCTATGTCTCTTATCTAAGTTATCTTATTGTTTCATTGTTACTTTACTACTCTTTCATGTTTATTAGTTGATGTTTTTCTTCTGTATAACTGCCTAAATGATATGTAATTTAATGCTATGTAAAAACTAATGTTTAATTGATCATTTAAGTAGTTATCACGTCAAGAAAAACTTAATTCTAGCAGGTATCATAGAAAATCAACACCCTAGCCTCACTCGAATCCTGGTACAGCCCTATGATGGTTGGCCACATGGCTTGAGCATTTTGCTTCCCAGACAGGTGAGGTATGATGTGGTCCTTGACTCCCTCAAGGATAATTCTTTTGGCTTCCGCATCTTTCTTGTCGCGTTGAACCAGCTACTGAGGGTCAGCTGGTTGGGTTGGTGGACTTTCCACAAACTCCCAAATGCCTTGCTCCTCCAGCGCTACACCAATCCTCTTCCTCCAAGAAAAGAAATTTAAGGCCCCATCCATGTGGTCCTCAAGCCTCAACCCCAAGTATGTCATACTCCTGTTCAAACTACTCAAAAAACCCTAGCGTTGAATTGTTTCAGGAAAACCCTAACATTGGTTCTAACTGGAAAATTGTGCCTTTGTTGCCTTTAAACTACTCCTAAGGAAGTAAACATTGGTTATGTTCTTCAATTAGAGGCTAAGCTTTGATACCATGTTATACTTTTAAATACCTAACAACTAATTTAACGAATTTTCAAAAATGGGAGAAACTGGAACTGAAACTTTCATATGGATTCACCAAATATATTGGATATTCTAATCAAGCATTCACAACGGAAAATAAATCATCGACGACACAAGCACATTAAAAAACACATAACACCAGAAGTTACCCAGGAAACCCCAACTGGGGAAAACCTGCAATGTGTGTGTTCTTTATTTTTTCTTCAACAATTTGCTTTATTTAGAAAAATTACAATCGTAAGGGAAAACTTCCCTTTACACTCAACAACCCTTGTAAAACCCTCCACACCTTTCTTGCACTGTACACTTCCCTCTTGGCCTGACCCTCCTATGTGTAGTAGGGAATTCGTACGATCGTTTGTACACCCTTTCTACACGTGAACTTGGATTGGTTGTAGGAAATACTTGGCTAGAAAATCTCAGGGTTGTACGGCCTCTTTTCTTCTGGCCCTCTACACTGGAACTTGGAAGTGATACCCTAGAGTTGAGCGCAATGCTGCAAATGTTGAGAAGAACACACACAAATCTGATGCACTAATTCGATCTATCCATCAATTTCCTTATCTATCCTTTATAACTCGACCCGAGCCCCACTAAGCACTCCCACAGGCTGAGAATACTTTTTGACATTAGGCTAAGATCAAATTATAATTTGACTTCAGAAAAATGAAATTTTCCTAAGTCAATACATAGGAAATAATTAATCCCTCTGTGAATCTAGGCATCAAAGTGTGAAAATTCCATCTATCACAGCAAGTGGAAACTATTTTCCTAATTGTTAATTTTACTTAACAATTTATTTGCAGCTTGCTATGGAAAATACCAAATAATTCACACTGTAATTTTCACAAATAAACTTGTGGAAGAAAATAGCGCTGGAAACTGAGAAAATCTAACACACATAAACATGACACCTTTATTTTTGGACAAATGTCCCCAGAAAAACCCAACTTGGGAAAATCGGTGCAGCAGTGAAGGTTTTTATTATTATGTAGCAATAAAAATATGGGTACAATCTAGATGCACAAACTGGAAATCCACAACAAGAGAAACTGGCCACAGAAGTGAGACAAATTTTGTCTCACCTAACACTAATCCAGCTCCGAAACTGGCTCTAATGGGCTCCACAAAACCCCTACGTCAAGCCTAGAACTGGTACGCTCTTCCTGGAACTCCAACTGATCAAATTGTCTTCCCAATCCAGCCTCTGAGAACGACTCGCTGGCCTCTTCCAAAAATATTCCCGGCCTCCAGCAACTAAATCGACCCTCTGTCTGGCCAAATCGAACACTGCCTCTGAAGCTTTTGCTTCGCCTCTGCACTGCCTCACTGAGGAAACTCAGCCTTCCTGCAGCTGACTCTCTGGATCTGGAAAATCTCCTCCAAACTCACTGTCTCTGCCCCTCACTCACTGCTTCGATCTCTTGCTCTCCGACAGCTGACTGTTACTACTCTAGAAATCGATCTACCTAGAAAATCGAACTACTAGTGTATCTGGTGTATTTTCTCCAAGTGCCCAGCACCAACGGCCAAGATTAAAACTTAATCAATGGCTTTGGAGTCGATCCCTGCCAATTTCTAGATGATTTTCACCTTAACTCAATTAATTTTGATTAATTAGCCATATTCCCCAAGTTTAGACTTACGAAATATTAAAAAATCGGCTAACAATCTAATTAGTTCATTTCTATATGGAATTTCCAGAAACGATTTCTGGGCTTTGGAGATCTTAGGGGCTAATATTCGCAGGTGGGCTAATTTTCCATGCTTTTTCAAAAAAAAAAAAAGGTTCGTGAATTTCCAATTTTTTAGAATATGATTCGCCCAAATTTTATAGTATAAGAATATTTTACCTTAGAAATCACCAAAAAATTATAGATACTATACAAAATCATTATAAATATAAATATTTTTACAAAAGAATCGTAAGCCTTTTACAATTTCCATATTAAGGACTAGTAATATTCGCCAAGATTTCTAAACTTTAAAATAAATTTCTATCCTTAAAATTTTCTCATGTATTTTAGCCTCTCCACCAAATTTTGTGGCTAGACCACATCCGATGCTACAGAAACTAACACTCCCTCTTAGCGAGGACTGTGTTCTCTCTAGTGTTGCACATTCTGCCACAACACTATGTCTCTGTATCATCCCTCTGTCACAGTGTTGATGTATGGCCATTATGACTGCCTGCCACTGTCCACCAACCACTGCGCAACTCTGATGTTGCATCTGTGTTGTTGCTGACCTTGTTGTATTTTTGCCAACAGTGCATTTGCATTGCAACCATCTCATCCGTTGTTGCGGCAACTGCAACATCAGCGACTGAGAAACATCCAAAATACCGAATCAACTGTGCTCAGTATGATGCATTTGTCACCCAAGTCTCTGACTGCTACTAGCCTCTACACTGTCTCTGAAGAATCTGCGTTGACGTTGACTCTGCACTGTGTTACTCTGCACTGTTACCAACTCTGCACTGCGCTCCTCAGCATCTGACTGCTACTAGTCTGCAACTGTCACTCTGGTACTGACTGCATCAACTACCACTGATCCATCCTGCTATTGAATATTACGGGCCCCCGTAGCCAGGTAATGATCCATGAGGTGGGCTCCTCAGTGGACCCTACCCAAATTTTTAGCTCTTTGGGACTATAGCTCCAATTCACCCCACCTCACTCCTGGAGGTATATCAACGAACATCGCGAAGTCTTCCTCCAACCTAGAGGACAGCTTATCTATCTCGACAAGTGTTGTTTCTTGGTCCTGCTTCTCCTGTTTGTCCTTCTTTCTGAGAGGACACTGGGTATTGTAGTGGCCAAACTCGCCACACCTGAAGTATTTGACCTTAGATAGGTCCTTCTTCTTCTTATGCTTCCCCTGTGCCTGACTAGGACCCTTGATTGCAAGGGCCACATTCTCCTCCTCACTCTTCACGCCCTTGCTGCTACTGCCACTGATGGTGCTCTTCAACAGAGCCCGCCTCAGCTCTTCCTGCTACAAATCAGACCACATCCTGTCCCACCTTGGCAAGGTATCTTTGCCCAAGATACTCTAGACAAATACCTGCCAATCCTCTGAGACACTATTTAGTGCCAATCATACAAGCTCTATGGGTTGTGGTGCTGACCCAACAGCTGATAACTGATCTCGAACTTCCAAAATCCGAGTGAGAAAGGCATCTATGCTCTCGCACTTCTGCATCCTTCTGTTCCTCAGCTTCTCATGGAGATACATCTTCCGCTGCTTGGAAGAAATCTGAAATAGCTCAAACAACCTCTTGGCCTTCATCATTTCTTTTTTGTACTCCTTCTGTTGATCATCATCCTGGGGTACTGCTACCACACTCTCTACATATGGCTTCAGACCATATTCATCCAGAAGGAATAGCATCCTTGCCTTCCAGATGACATAGTTGGAGCCACCCTCCAATCTGTCTTGGTCCCTGAGCCCATTTGTGGCCATCTCTGATTTGTTCTGAAAACTCCCTCTTCCTCTGCTTGGTTGTTGCTCTGTTAATCGCACTCGCTCCTGGAATACACAGTTCTGCTAGCTGCTACTACCAATCTGCAACTTGGAAAATCAAATTTCTTGGCTAGAAACCCTCTGAGAGAAATCTCCCACTGTGTATGTGCCTTGGCAGAGTCCCTACATCTTGTGTCTCGTGTTTTTGTGATCTTCATACACACATAATTTGGTAATTGCTTGATGAAATATAATATAATAAAGAAGTAAAATAAGTCAACATAATTCACAACTAATTATCAAGAAAGAAGAAATCGAACCCTAATCTACTAGCATTGATTTCTCAACATGGTATCAAAGCTAAGGTCAAGGAAGATTGAAGATCACTCTGTTGGCTCAAAGGAAATTTCTACTCCCTCTGTGAGAACCTATATAAGAATAGGATTCAATATTGCAGGAAGTTGGATCAAGAAGATATTCCACTACTTATTCAACAAGGTCAAGAATCAAGGGTTCTTGGTTGCTCTTACAGGTTCTCTTAGTGATGATAATGCATGGATTATTGAGAGTGGAGCATCAAGGCACATGACAGGAGAAAGTAAACAACTTCACACTCTACCAAAAGAACCATCTTCTCATGCAGTGGAATTGGGAGACAACAAAAGCTATGTTGTTAGAGGCATGGGATCAACATCTTTAAAGCTAGAAAATGGAGCTAAGTTACATCTAACCAATATACTATATGTTCCAAGTTTGAAAAAAAAATTGCTTTCTATTTCTTGTTTAGAAGATAAAGGGCATAGAGTTGCATTTTTTGATGGAAAATTTTTGGTTTGGGGAAAAGAATCAAGTATCGATAAAGCTAGGGTTATTGGAGTTCGTGAAGGAAGCCTATATAGAGTCATTACACCACCTCCTCAAGCTTTGGTTCATATGGAAATCAATCCCATTGAGCTATGGCATTGGAGATATGGTCATCTACATTACAAGGTCATTCCTACTCTTAATCAACTAGTTCATGGCATCCCCAATATCAAAGAAGAAGATCGTGAAGGAGTTTGCAAGGGATGCTCTTTGGGTAAACATACAAGAAAACCATTTTCAAATAGTGAAACAAGGTAAAGAAATATTAGACCTCATGCATTCTGATCTGTGTGGACCCATGTCTAACAAATCACTTGTAGGTCATCTTTACTTTGTAACCTTCATAGATGATCATTCTAGAAAGACATGGCTCTACCTTCTCAAGAAGAAGGATGAAGTATTTGAGAAGTTCAAGGAGTTTAGATCTGAAGTGGAAACCCTAACTGAAAGAAGAATAAAGACTCTGAGGTCCGACAATGGTGGGGAATATGCTTCTAAAGAATTAATTGCATATTGTAAAGAAGCAGGAATTAAGAGGGAGCTCATTGTTCCCTACTATCCCGAACAAAATTGGGTAGCTGAAAGAAAGAACGGATCAATTGAAGAAGGCATTTGAACAATGCTCCTTGTTCAAGACTTACCAAAATTCTTATGGGGAGAAGCAACAATGACAGCGGTATACATTCAAAATAGAATCCCTCATAGAACTCATGACAACATCACACCTGAAGAAGCATTCACAAGAAAGAAGTCGAGTGTGGATCATCTCTGAATCTTTGGGAGTCCTGCCTACATCCATGTTCCAAAAGATAAGCGAAATAAGTTAGACTCTACAAGCATCAAAGGAATATCCGTTGGCTATAGTCTCTCCTCAAAAGCATATAGAATCTACATCAAAGAAGGAAGACAAATTGAAGTAAGCAGGGATGTCATATTGATGAGAATAAAGCCTACAAAAGATCCGAGGACATTCCTATTGATTCTGATGACGAAGACATACCTATATTCGAAGAAGAAGAAGTACACCATGACAATCCTACTACTATTCAAGAAGAAGAAGGACCAAGTGAGCCTATTCAACCTGTGGTCATACTAACCACTAGGAACAGGCCAAATTGGTTAAAAGCAACCCTTGAAGACATTGAAGGACATGAAGCTGCAAAAGGAACCTTTAGAGAAAGCGAAAGGCCGAAGAGATACTCTGGTTATGCTGCATATATAACAAAAATAATTGAAATTGAACCATCTACATTCAAAGAAGTTGCTCATCAAGATGTTTGGAAGAAGGTAATGTAGGAAGAATATCAATCCATCATGAAGAATGGGGTTTGGAAAATTGTTCCTAGACCTAGTGACAAATCAGTTGTCACCTCTAAATGGATTTATAAGATAAAGCATGTGGTTGATGGAAGCATAGACAAATACAAGGCCAGACTTGTTGCAAGGAATTTCTCTCAAAAGGAAGGCATAGATTATGAAGAAACCTTTGCACCCACTGCAAGGTATACTACTATTAGATCCTTGGTTTCATTGGCTGCCACCATGGGATGGAATATCCATCAAATGGATGTGAAGACAACATTTCTTAATGGGACCATTGATGATGAAGTACACATATAGCAACTCGAAGGATTTGAGGTAAATAATAGATATACTCATGTATGTCGACTCAAGAAGGCCCTATATGGTTTGAAGCAAGCACCTAAGCATGATATGCAAGAATGGATGCATACTTTCTAAGAATTGGGTTCGTGAAAAGTTATGCTGATCCAAATCTCTACATCAAGGTGGAGAATAATGAGCCAGTCATTATTCTACTATATGTGGATGATCTATTTATCACTGGTGTGGAGCAAAGAATTCGAGAGTGCAAGAAGACGCTGGTAGTTGAATTTGAGATGAAGGATCTAGGATGAACGCACTATTACCTGGGTCTGGAAGTATGGCAGAAACCTGGGGAGATATATTTGGGTGAGGGAAAATACATCATTGATTTGTTGTATAAATTTGGGATGATGGATTCCAAACCCATGACTACTCCAATGATCACCAATCTCAAGAAGTTGAGGAGCTCTGACTCAAGTCTCGTGGATCCTACCTCCTATCGAAAGTTGGTAGGCTCCCTAATGTATCTGGGAAACACTAGGCTGGATATATGTTTTGTTGTAAACATTCTTAGTCAGTTTCAGTTGGAGCCTCGTCATGATGACTGGATAGTTGACAAGCACATATTGAGATATCTTCGTGGCACTATATATCACTGCCTAAAGTATGATAACATCCTAGTCAAGCTAATTGGCTTCACATATTCTGATTGGGGTGACAGTGAGACCGATGGAGGAGCACTATAGGTGGATGTTTTAGTTTGAGAGCTGCTATGGTCTCATGGATGAGTAGGAAGCAAGATCTCGTTGCATTGAGTAGTGTTGAGGAAGAATATGTGGCTGCATGTGAAGTAGGAAAAGATGTTGTAAGGTTGAGGAAGCTTCTGACAGATTCGTTTGAGAAGCCTCTCGGTCCTACTATAATCAATTGTGACAACCAAATTTGCATCAAAATGTCCGAAGATCCCATCTTTCATGCTAGGACGAAGCATATCAACAATAAACTCCACTATATCAAGAACTTGGTGCAGGATGGAATCGTGAAGCTGGAGTATGTCCCGATAGATGAACGAGTAGTTGACATACTAACAAGTCTCTTCCTAGTAACAAGTTTGAATATCTTAGGAAAATGCTTGGTCTAATAGATATTGTTGATCTTGTTGATAGAAGAAATTTGTTGAAGCTTTGTGAGTGAAGCATTGCCTGGGAGGACATCAGGTCGGCATTATGTATTGATGTCTAGATCCCGAAGTATGGAGGTTGGCATTGGGCTTTGAGCTCTAACCTCAGATATGCACCTAGATCCCTGGGTTGATGGTTAGCAAGCTTGATGGTACCTAGAGAGGCTGAAAGCTTTAGTCCATCTTAGTCCCACCTCTCGACCTGGATAGATTGCCCTAGTCAAGAATCTAGTCCATGGCATTTCAGTGCCTAAACTCTTCATAGTTCATATAGTTTGAGATCTTCCTTATGAATACCTCCCTAGTTATGAGGGGGTGTTGAAAATTGTAACTAGGTTCGATCTTCATAAATGTAATTGAGTCACTATGTAATGTACTTGTCAAAAGAATGAAAAAGAAAATTTTAATTATTATTACAATGACTTATTAAAGCATGGGTTTCACGTTTGGGTCATCATTTTTATTAGTCAAAGTCCCTATTGTGGACTCCTAGGATTATTAGAGTCATTAGATTCATTGTACCTTTTATAAGACCCTTATTGGGCTTTCGAATCATGTAAAAAGAATCATTTTTTAGTCAAAAATGTATTATGTCACCTCCACACCAAGCCGACCTAAAGGAGATCAAGTCGGCCTCAAACTAGGCAATTCGACCTCACCAAAAGGGTATATATTGAAGCAGTTTGAATTCATTTGGACACACTCTCACGCACAAGTTCGATATCCAAGAAGAAGCTGTGAAAAAGTGCAAAGTAGGAAAATAAGGTCAAAAGAATTGCGAGTTTGGCTAAGGTAGAAAAGAAGAAGAAAATCGAAATTTTGGTTTATTTATCTCTCTCTCGTGTGGGCTACTTTAGGAGATCAAATTCTTTTATCAAGTCGAAGTTATTGGGTTGAACTGCTGGTGCTGCTACAAGGTCGAAGTTCTGGATCAAAGTAAGGGCTAATTTAGTGTGGAGGAGGTCTATGTCTAGGTTGAATAGTCTCAGGAAAAAATATTGAAGAAAGAGATTTTGACTACGTTTTCCCCTGGAGAGGGGTTTTGCCTTGGCAGAGTGCCTAGATCTTGTGTCTCGTGTTTTTGTCATCTTCATACACACATAATTTGGTAATTGCTTGATGAAAGATAATATAATAAATAAGTAAAAGAAGCCAACATAATTCACAAGTAATATCAAGAAAGAAGAAATCAAACCCTAAACTACTAGCATTGATTTCTCAACACCCTGTAGATATGTTTGCCCCAATTCCAACGAGATATTACACTATTTATCTCTCTCT
The DNA here is from genome assembly GCA_034641835.2 of Pinus albicaulis. Taxonomy (NCBI): domain Eukaryota; kingdom Viridiplantae; phylum Streptophyta; class Pinopsida; order Pinales; family Pinaceae; genus Pinus; species Pinus albicaulis. The sequence goes on from CM076572.1 coordinate 595,790,557, forward strand.
CATGTGGGCTACTTTAGGAGATCAAATTCTTTTATCAAGTCGAAGTTATTGGGTTGAACTGCTGGTGCTGCTACAAGATCGAAGTTTTGGATCAAAGTAAGGGCTAACTTAGTGTGGAGGAGGTCTATGTCTAGGTTGAATAGTCTCAGGAAAAAATATTGAAGAAAGAAATTTTGACTACGTTTTCCCCTGGAGAGGGGTTTTGCCTTGGCAGAGTGCCTAGATCTTGTGTCTCGTGTTTTTGTCATCTTCATACACACATAATTTGGCAATTGCTTGATGAAAGATAATATAATAAATAAGTAAAAGAAGCCAACATAATTCACAAGTAATATCAAGAAAGAAGAAATCAAACCCTAAACTACTAGCATTGATTTCTCAACACCCAGTAGATATTTTTGCCCCAATTCCAACGAGTTATTACACTAAGGTGTTTCTCCAAGTAATCATCCTGAAACAACACCTTAAATGTAATTAATTAAAATATGTATGTTAATAACATTGTTTTACATAAATCATCAAAAAGCAACGAAACTAAGAGCAAACTGTGTGGAATTGATCCTGATGATGAAATATGGTAAGTGGTCTCAGTCGGACCCATAAAACTCCTCTAAAACCCTTCAGGACCACCAATGGAGTAATCCCGCTCCTATCACCAAGCTGACACAAACTTTCGAAAACCCTCCTAACCACCTCACAAGGTAATCCAAAATTTGGGGACATTACATTAACCCCCTTGTCAAGGAGAGCATGACCATGGCGTTCCCCTAATTCTAGGAAGTCAACCACCAAAATCACATCCTTATGGACAGTTTTTTACACAAAAGAAAGAAATAGAAAAGATCATTCAGGAACTGTTGGAAGAAGGGGTCGTACATCCTAGTCCAAGCCCTTACACACCCCGAAATTTTTAGGCTCTCAATAAGTTGATGATCAAGGACAAATTTCCCAACTTAGTTAGTGATGATCTCCTAGATGAATTTCATGGAGAAAATTGTTTCACTAATCTTGATCTACATTCTAGATACCACCAAGTCATGATGAAATATACAAACATCCTTAAAACAATCTTCAAAACACACAAAGGTCAAAAGGATTTTCTAGTGAGGCCTTTTGATCATTGTAAGGATCCATCCACTTCCCAAAGCCTTGTGAACAAGAATTTCAAAACCTTCCTATGCAATTTTGTGCTGGTCTTCTTCAATGATATCTTGATCTACAATAAAGCAGGGGAATTGCACAAAGAGCATGTTGATAAGTCCTTCCAACTCTTAAGGGACAACCAATTATTTGTGAAGCCCTCCAATCTTCGTTTTGGGGCTCCTAAGGTTGAATATTTGGGTCACATTGTAAGTCAGGAGGGAGTCTGAGTTGATCCCAAGAAAGTGGTGAGTATGCAAGATTGGCAAGATCCTACAGACCACTCTCATCTCTTGGATGTTTGATAAAAATCTATTTATCAACCTATTCACCATATATTGACCACAAAAGCAACTGTAAGTCTGTAACAAATAAGCAAAAGTTTAATTAGGAAGAAAAAATTGTAGACAGGTCTATATGCCTTTTCTTGAAAAGACCATTTTACTTGAGCAGCACCCATTTACATTCAGGATGCCAATTGACCATATTACTTAAACATTGATTTTGAAAACTAATCATTCACAAATTGCTTAGCTCTACAAGGAAATAAAAGGTAGACTATATAAAATAGAATGACAATAGGTATGCATGGCTTAAGATTATATGATAAACATTTTAAAACAAGTTTCCAAAATAAATAAAGATGTGGCTCACCGTTTCATGACAGTATTCAGCAGTATTCACTATATAGCATATCACTCTCTCATCCCTGTCAGAAGTCTGTTCAATAACACTTAAATGTAAGAGAAAACGAACTACTTCACTTTTCTAAAGAGAAACACTATAGCCCTTGCCAGAAGGCTATATAGATTTAAAAAGAAAAATCACTTATTTAAAATCTCATATGGTACCTTTATTTGATCAGTACCAGTGGCTGTTGCAACAATGCCAGTCCCTCCTCTAGGTAACCTGGCGGAAAGCTTCCCAGCATATGCTCTAAGTATTCTTTGAAAGACCTGATAAACCAAAGGAGAACATTACGATATAAATAATAAGGTAACAGTAACTTTGTTCAGCAGCCATAATTTTCAACATCTACTCTATGACAAATCAAAATGAACATTACACTATTGAAATTTGACATAAATCTACCATTGATCAGCAATATGCGGGAAAGGTTATTTTTAAATTGATTAAAAGAGTAAAAGGAAACAAATGCAGGTTCTGATTCTTTATTATAGAATTCCAATTAAAACCTCATTAAAAGTAGGTGTTAAAGACCACAATTCAATGTCTAAAACAATATTGTAACCAATTCGCTTATGCTAAGTTAAAATGAACCATAAAATACAATTCATTCTCCCATGAGAGAGATATTTGTCACTCAATAAACCACACATCCAGAAGAATCTATTGTCGAAAATCTATCAAGAGAGTTTTGAATGGAGGATTTGGTTACCTTAATAAAGTCCATGATATTGGTCACTCCATAAACCACACATCCAGAAGAATCTATTCTCCAAAAACTATCAAGATATGGTTTCGTATTGAGGTATGGAGGATTCGGTTACCTTTTATTAAGTCCACTAGCATAATTAGGAATGTTCACCATATATAAAATATTAATGCACAACTTTTTCTGTCTAGTAAAAAATTAGTTTCTTGATGCACATTACTATTTTATTTATTACATATCGAGATTATTTCCATGACTTTCAAACCACGTTCATGAATAATAGCTGGAGATCACTATATTGGCATTCAGCACAGAATCCATCTATCTTCCAATTAAGGTTTGCAGAAAATACAATAACATGGAAGAAGTTCTTGGGATATGATCTGGCTGAGAGGCATTTCTTTTGGTGGAAAAGAGGGTATCAAGCAACCTCTCTTGAGGTACCTGATTGGCTCATTTGGGGGAATTAAAAATTACAACAGGGTTGGCTATGCACCTCTCCACCAGGGTGTATGTTTTTACGAAATATCTAGATCTTTCAAAACAGGAGCTAAAGTGGATGTGCTTACCCAACTCACTTATGTAGGGAAATAGCATTTATCGTTCTTTATGTACTTTATATTCTTTATTAAAAAAATACCTGATTCGTTTCGAAAAAAGCTTAGAATAACATCTCTTTAAGAATAGATACTCCAAGTAACAAAGAATTTGATCTGCCATCTGTTGAAGCTTATAGTACCTTTGGAAGGTCTTCTGCATACGCTTGGTGTCTTAACATGTGGAAGATGATTTATTGCCTCTTTAGGTCCTTGCTTAGTGGAGTAAGTGATTTATGTCTTCTTTCCTAAGTTTAACTTAGGAAAAGTGCAATAATTAAAGTCAATTAATTATTGCAGACTATTAGGTCATTTTCAAAGGATAAATAATTTAATTATTTGACTTAGAAATGATCTCAACCATTAATCTCCAAGATCTTTTAGAAGGGAGATTAGGGTTAGGGATTTGGGTTTAATGAAGATTATAAAAAGAAGCCTAAGGAAGAGGTGAAGACACAAGAGAGGAGACACAACAAGAGAAAGTGATTTTCTCTAGTGCAAGTGGCTCAATAGACTGAAGGGAAGAGGAGGAAGAGTGCAAGAGGATTCGAGGGTGTATCAAGGACGCTGAATTGTTGGAGATTGTAGGGCCAAGTTGCACAAGAGAGACGGAGGTCGATTTGATTAGAGAAGCCGATTTGCTGGGGGAAAATTTGCAGAGGCACAGTGGCAGCTCGAAGGGAGGCACAGAGTTGATTTGTGGGCAAATTGTTGGGTCGAAATCCTCCAGGCAAGATTCCTTCAGAGGCCAATTTCCAGGAGGTCAAATTCATCCAGTGGGGGGCAAGTTGCAGGTTCCAGTAAATGTATCTTTCCTTGTAATTCTCTGTGAGTTGAAAACCCTGATTTTCCAGATTAATGAATGACAGAAATTTGTTCTGGGTATTTATCCGTTGCAATGTGTTATTGATCTCTCAGAAATTTTATTTCCACTGCATATAATTTCCAGAGGTTAATAAACCAGTGAATTTATTTTTCGGCAATTCAGAATTTATTTGGTTAATTAAATAATTTGTTGGGAATAAATAATGGTCGTGAGAAAATAAATCTGGGCTCGTATTAGAAGATTTAACACCATCTCACTAAGCAGGAAATTTTCATATTCTCAATTTATCCTTGGTTTTATTCAAAGGACAATTTCAATTTGAATTGTGAGATGATATGAAATTATGAACAATAACTGCATATTATTTTGACTCATTTTGAAAGCATAAGAAAGCTTCAAAACAAACTGGGTGTAATTGTTAATCTAGCTTCTTTCAATTGTGCAATAGATTTAGAAGATCAATACCAATGAAAAAGAAAAGTGCTCAATCCTCTAGAGTCTAAAGTAAGAATCACACCAAAAAGCTCTTCTTCATAGAAAACCTCACACCAAGGATCCCAAGTGTGGAACTATAGGTTGATGAAACAGTAAATTTCCTAATATTAATTTTCAAGCCCCCCTCCCAGACAGAAGACCTTTTGCTTGTCTCAACTTCAGCAAAAGAAAGCTCACAAATTCACAAAGATCAGTGTAACATCTAGGCACTGCACAAAAGTTCCAGTATAACAGATAATGTACTAATATTTAATGTTTTATTTTCAATAAGAAGAAACAAGGAAATCAGAATAGTAAACCAACTATTGTAGTAAGCTAGGGAAATTATGCCTTAGTTTTCTTTTCCTGTAACAATAACCTTTTCCCTAATATAACGTCAAAATTTTAATATGGACAATGAATGGTCTATTCTTCCAATAATGCAATGAATAAAGTATCATTCAACACTTAAGCCCCTTTTTTCCAAAACAAACAATAACATTAACTTTAGAACATTACATGGTTCAATAATATATTAATATCTAGCAACGCAATATAAACGGTCCCAATGCCACACATAATCAATCATATTCAAACCATAAATTTCATGCAAGAATTCATGTGACACATAATTCCAATTCGGACTTAACGGTTGTGGGTGGATACAATAACCCTAACCAAAATCCACGATTATAGAAATTCAACCAAATTAAAACTAGGTAAACCCTCTGCACTGAATCAGGTCCTATCCACTGTACCAGGTTTTGGTCTTCTTGATTCAAATGATAACTGTATTTTTCCAGATCAGACTTCGGATGCTCCTTTTTTCCTTGCCACTGAAAGCAGCGACAGGACAGATTTGCTTTCAGTATGGGGACATTGATCTGTCTGTCCAGAATAGTCCAAAACAGCCCTCATAGTCTCTGCGAAAAACCCTGGCTACCCAGATGTCCTACTTTCCTCCACAGAATTTGAAAAACCTTCCTCAGAGAGACTCAGTGGTCTAAAATCCATGCTTCGCTTGCTTCAGGAAGTAGGGCTTGATCTTGTTAAGTCTCCTTTTCATGCTTTCCACAAACTCGGCTATATCAGAATAACTCGCTGCCTTGTCCAGACGTCCCTCACAAGCTTTGTTAGATCAAGAATAGAATCTCGTAATCCCTTCTATAGGTACTCCTGTGCTAAAAAGAATGCAAGGGCAAAACAGAGAACTTCGCTCCCTTCCAAAACAAGATCATGGAACCACAAATAATTTTGCTGCCTTCCAACTTAGTATCCCTGTGCCAGAACAGAATAAAGAAATAGAAAATGTGTCAACTAGGGTGGAATCTTTCACCACCAAAATTGACAATGAAAAAGGGGTCTTAAAACCTGAGCTAATGCTCAAAGAACAAATGAGATGATCCACAATGATGCCCAAAATGAATTCAATCCTCCTCTATTTACAGATTTTCTTGAGGGGTTTCATCTTCTTGAATGATTGAGTAAATCTTTCTCAAAACACCAATTCTGGGTTTTTCGCCCAGCTGCCCCAAAACTTGCCCAACAATGCGAATTTCGGGGTTTCTCCCCTTTTTTGGTGGACTATAGCCGACAGGGAAAGATAGGCTAATAACTCCCATTTGTCCTCAATTTGTAGAGGACATTGCAGTCCCCCTTGCCCGAAATTGTTTGCCCTCAAGCAACTGCAATTTCGGGTGATGCAAAATTCGTTTTCCTTTCCACGTCGCATCCTCCTCCAGTAAATTCTTCCATCTGATGAGGTACTCCGGAATTACTCTCCCTCTAAACTCCTTTTCCCGCACAGCCATGATCATTTCCGAAATCAGTTCCAGTTCTCCCTCTTCGTCTAATGGTGGCAATTTGATAGAGGTGGTGACTCGCTACCCCACAGCCGTCTTGAGGCATGACACATGGAATACACTATGGATTTTGTTGTCACTTGGTAGCTCCAACTCATATGCTACTTCACCAAATTTATGAAGAACTTTGTAAGGCCCATAAAACCTCAGTTTTAGTTTTTCTGCACCACTCTTCTTCCATGTAGATTGTCTATAGGGTTGCAATCACAAGAAAACAAGATCTCCTACCTCAAAAGTATATTTTGTTTGATGTCGGTCCGCATACATCTTCTATCGATTCTAAGCAACCTGTTTATTTTCCTTGAGTACTCTAAGAATGTCCTGACTCTCCAGTATCCAGCTTTTGTCAAGGGGTGCATTATTGTCTCCAAAAATTTTGTCAATAAAGGATGGTGCATCATATCCATACAGAGAGCTCTGAAGGGTGTCATCCCAATGGATAAGTGTTAGGTAGTGTTGTAGCAATGCTCCCTAAGGTACAACCACTTAATCCATGCCTTTTGTGGACCTGTCACATAGTTGCGTAGGTACCCCTCAATCCACTTATTCACAATTTTTGTTTGACCGTCAATTTGAGGGTGATAGCTCGTGCTAGGGGTTAATTCAATTCCCACTAACCTGAAAAGCTCCTACCAAATGCACCCATAAATCTGTTGTCGTGATCGCTGACTATATTCTTTGGTAGTCCATGCAATCTAAATACCTCTTTGAAGAATAGTTTTGCCACTTGTTTGGTCGATTAATTAGCTGAGATGGCAAAGAAGTTAAGAAACCGGATTCGCTCTTAGAGGGCCACGTGTCTCGAATCCAGCGAATCAAACAAGATTCGGTCAGGTTCGTGTCCGCCAATCGTGTCCGTACAGGACACGACTGTGTCCAGATCGTGTCCAGATCGTGTCTTGTACAAACACGATCGTGTCCCGATTTGCCGGATACATGCGGCAGGAAAAATCCCTCAGTGGCTTTTAAAAAGCCCATTTGGCCCCTCATTTGTCACATTGTCTTAAGAGTAAGTTTGCAAAGGAGCAAAAGAGCAAGGAGCAAGGGAGAATTTTCAAGGAGATTCAAGCAATAGGTAAGTGCATTGTCTCTCTTATTTTTTTCATTCAATTTGCATGTGCATTTCTTTTACAAATTTGTGCATTTTTTGTTTTTTTTTTACAGTAATCATGGCTCAATCAAGCGCGCAAGGAAGGGGCAAAGAAAGGGGAAGAATGTCCCCATTAGAAATGCCCCTCCTGTTCCAATTTCATCAGGGTCTGCGATTGTTCCATCTATTGGAAGTGGGGTTGCAATAGCAAATTCAAATGTTGAGGGAAGACAACAACCTCAAGATAACAAATATCCATTGTGGAAATATGTCACAACAGAGACAGGGTCAGGCAGCAAGATTAAGGGAAAAGGCAATGTTGCTTGGAAATGTAGTTATTGCAACAATCATTTCATGATCGCATATTACCGTGTGAAAGCTCATTTGTTGGCTTTACCAAGTTGTGGAATTGTAGCTTATACACAGGTGTCTTTAGCAAAGAGGAAAGAAATGGAAAGAGAGGCATTTTTTGGACTGGCCAATGTGGCTGCAAAAACTAAAAAAAAAACAAGAATGATGACCCCCTTCCATTCTTGAGGAAAAGCAATAACAAGTTCCCATTTTAGTGCTCTAGTGGGGGGAAATAGCAAAAAAAAGGCAATTGCACTTGGTCCAATGGACAAGATTTTCCAGAAAGAGAAACAGGAAGAGCTTGATCTCACCATTGCCTTTTTTTTTCTATCAGAACTTCATATCCTTTAATGTTGCACATTCACCTCTATTTATTGAGATGTGCCAAGCTCTAACTCAAGGGGCTCCATCAGGGTATGTGCCTTTTGGGTCAGAGAAGCTTAGAACCACATTGTTGATGAAGGAAAAGAAAGAGGTGGACAACATGCTTGAGCCTATTAAATCAACATGGCCAAATCTGGGGTTAGCATTGTTTCTGATGGATGGATAGATCCAACACGGCGCCCACTCATCAACCTCATAGTGTCTTCCTTGAATGGTCCATTTTTCTTGAAATCGGTGGATGCAATTGGACAATATAAGGATGCACAATATATGGGTGACTTGTTAATTAAAGTTATTAAAGATGTAGGTGTTGATTCTTGTGTGCAATCATTACAGATAATGCACTTGTTTGTAAGGTTGTTGACATGATTGTGCAAGGTAAATATCCACAAGTATTTGAGACACCTTGCATTGTCCATTCACTGAACTTAGCACTGAAATCTATTTCTTCTGATGTTCTTTGGATTGGAAGCATTATTGAGGATGCATGGCATATCCGCAACTTTGAACAAAACCATACAAATGCCTTCACTATCTACAAGGAGTACACCAATCTATCATTGTTGAAGATTGCGGATACATGGTTTCCCTCTTCATTCATCATGTTGAAGAGGTTGAGGAAGATCAAGATCGCTCTTGGGGCCATGGTTATTTTAGAGTTTTGGCCTTTTTGGAGAGAGACAAATCAAGCAGCCTCAAAAAGAGTGAAGGACACAGTGTTAGATGATGCCTAGTGGGAGAGGGTAGATCTACTTATTCAGATCATGGACCCTATCATTTCCTTGCTTTGATTTGCAGATACAGACCAACCCATCCTAGGAAAGGTTTATGAGGGATGGAATTCCATGATTGAGTCTGTGAGGAGCACTATTTTACAAAGTGAGAGCCTGAGTATGACATATCACCGGAGACCTTCTTCACCACCATACAGGGTATTCTTGTCAGCAGATGGGACAAGAATTGCACACCTTTACATTATTTGGCTCACTCCTTGAACCAAAAATACTACAGCCATGAGTGGCTGAATGGTGGACCTTCCCGCAGATTCCCTCCTGACATGGATGGTGAAATCTCACAGGGGAGGAAAGATGCATTCAGGCGGATTTTTCAGGATAGAGCATCCCTTGATGAGGTGGAGGATGCCTTTGCAGAGTTTTCCACTGGCACTGGTCGATTTGCAGGATATGATCTAATCAGAGACAGGGGCGCTAAGAAGCCCTATTCTTGGTGGGCAACTCATGGGGAAACAAGACCTCCTCTACAGCAATTAGTCATGAGGCTCCTCTATCAACTGACTCCATCCTCTTGTTGCGAGAGGAATTGGAGCACATATGGGAATTTGTATAGTGTCAAGAAAAGCAGGCTTGAGAAGTCTAGAGCAGAGACAATGGTGTATGTGCACACCAACCTTCATCTTATTTACAGGCAAAGGGATGAGTGGTTGAAAGGAAAGACAAAGATGTGGGATGGTGTTCCTAGTGATATGGGTCTGGACAGCAGTGTTGAGTTGGCATTGGCCAACTTGGATCTCAATGAGCCAGTGCTAGAGCCTGTCACATTTGACGAAGGTGATACTATAGAGGGGTCATCTTCCACACCAACAGATGCAAAGATGACATTGGATACAGAGGAGGAGGATGCAGCAGAGGAGAGCAGTGGTGACCATGATGATGAGTACAATGATGTTGATTTTGATGATGAGGATTGATGACTCATGAGATACCTACTACCTTGAGGTTTGTAGTTGTTTTGTATTTCTTATTTCTATTTTCCATTGGCATTGTACTACCTATGTAACACATTTTGATTTTGATGACTTAATGAGAAAACTACTATATCTTGTCTTTCTCCTATTGGATCATTGATAAATATGTCACAATTGTACTTGTATGCATAATGTTACTTTGTATCTTTGTAACACTTACATCTAGATGAAGATCTATGTTTGAATCAATAAATTTGTGTAAGAAATATCTAATTTTTAATTTATATATATATATATATATCAATGTGGAAAAAGTCGAAGTCGGGATTAAATCAGCAAGGGTCCAAAAGATGAAAAACTCAATAAAGTCGGGAGTTTTTTGAAAAGTCAGCAAAACTAAAAAAATACAAAAATATTCGTTTTTGGAAAAAATCCCGATTTTTTCAAAAAAAAAATTATTAAAGAGACTACCTCACTCACGATTTTTTGGAAAAAGTCGGCAAAAACTCAGGACTTCGAGGATAAAATTGCGACTCTTTCAGGGATGAAAAAATCGACAAAAAGTCGACCGATAAAGTCGGCTCAGGGAAAAATTCGGGATTTTTTCAAAAATTCGGGATTTTTTCAAAAAGTCGGGACTTTTTGCCGACTTTTTCCACACTAATATATATAACGTGTGTTGTTCTGGGGGGCACCGTGTCTGTGTCTGACACTCAAATCCTCATGTCTTTTGTGTCTCATGTCCCCGTGTCAAGTGACTTAAATAAGCACAAACATGGAAAGGAATCACCTCATAATGCCAAGAGAACATCCGCTTTGTAACCCCAAAGTATTGATTTTATTAATATGCAAGTACAAAATGGCAGAGTTTCCTCAAGCCCAATAGCTCATAACATGATGATAGAATGAGAGCCCAATGGGTCTCTTTATCCGAATTTGGGAGGAAATCCCAATGAGAGTGCAAGTGACAAGTGGAGAGAAGGAGGAGATCACAAGGCAAATTCGAATTTGCAAGAGGCACCAAAAATTGTCCAAGTGTAACCAACTGCTGCAGGTGACTGTTTGTTGGCTAGTACGCATTTCACTTGAGGATCAATGTACTAGTTCAATTTTTTATCAAGTGTAGACTTAATTGTAGAGTGTTGTAGACAAACTCCCTCAAAAGTATGTGTTGGCTACCACCACAGGCAGCATATATCCTTTTCCCATGTGCAAACCTCTTGAGGCTGCCATGTGGAATTGAGTGGGTAAGAAGGGGAGAACACACTCCCAATGAATCTTCAACAAAGAACCACGCTCTGCCACCTCTAACAAATTGTTGTTCATACTCTTAGTAGATTGTTGTGTGACTGCGTGGAAGCTGACATGTATGATCTGCGTAGGAGCTGAAGTAACTAGTTGTATGCACGTGGTGTTGATTTATGGTAGCATCAAATGTGCTCTATCCTTGTAACTTTGTATATAGGCTAAGACACATGTACTCCATAATACCCAGAAAGGATTTTGGAAATTCCACTTAGAGATGGTTTAATTAAAATAATTAATCATTTTTTAATGTTTTCCTGAGTCTAAACTTAGGGAAACTGATTAATTAAAGGGTATTAATTAAACTAAGTGTGAATCTTCTAAATAAAGTCATGGATCACCTCCAAGTTAATCTTAGCCCTTGATTATGTTTTAATCTTGCCCGTTGAAGGGTCAACAGAAGAATATAAGGAGGGTGAGGGGGCTATGGAAAACACATCTGAACACATTGAGCATTTGGCATTTTCGAGCTTGTGAGAGAGACACGGCTTTTTGATCAAGATCAAATCACTAGGGCTAGGTTTGCTAAGTGATTTGATTCAATGATCAGTTCCAGAGAGGGGCAGATGCAGTAACTGGTCAAGACGATCAAGAGTACATTTCAGAGAGAGGCAGCAGTGACACAAAGAGAGGAAGCGAAGTCACCTGGAAGGGTGACGCAGTTCCTGAAGGGAATCACACAGAAGTGACGCAATGCCTTTTGTATTCAGTCCAGAGATAGCTAGAAGCTGGGATTTCTAAGCCAGGAGAGCCAAAACTCAGTTTCATATCAGCCTTGATCAGTTGCAGAGGAGAGGTGATGCAGTTCTTCAGCTTGCCCATGCAGGCTTACGCAGTTGCAGCGTAGGCATCACGCAGAGGCACAGAGGGGCTTCACCAGCACTGTTCAGATCAGCCGAGGATTTGAGGAGTGAGGTATACCTCACATTTCTTCTGTTGCCTAGATTTTCTCTGAAGGGTGAGTCGGATATTGGCACCCTAGTTGTACTCAAGATTCTGCTGCTTAATAATATAAAACCCTCAGATCTGCTCCATCGGTTTTCCCGAGTTGGGTTTTTTCGTGGACTTAGTCCAAAAATAACAGTGTCAAATGTGGATTTTTTTCATTGTATTTTGTTCAGTTTGTTTCAGCACTTAGATTTATTCTGCATCATTATTTGTGTAGACTGCTTCAATAATTACTTCGATATTTCACTGTAATGAAATAACTATGAAAAAATAATAGGAGAAGTAATTTAGATTTGTTGCAGTAGCAATCTAGATTTAGGATTTTTCACATGGTATCAGAGCTTATTCAAGCTAAAGTGCAGGAGAAACAAGAGTGAACCAGCAGATCAGCGCTGAAGAGACTGGGAACTGCATAAGCAACAGCAGACCCCCCAGAAATTACGCAGTCCATGCCAGGAGGGCAATCCAACGCAGAAAAGGCTCCCTCTGAGAGAGTTGACAGAGGGGTAAGCTTTTTCAGTTGCAGAAGAGGCAGCATAGCTGAAGGACACAGTAGCTGAACAGCAGTGAGTGCTGGTGCATAAGCGTCAAAAAATATCTGAAAAACACAATCGGGGATTTCTTGACCTCAGAGAGTTTCTTATTCAAAGAAACTCAGTTTTTCTCGTGTAGTAGCAGAAGCATTGACTTACTCCTCAAGGAGTGTGTAAGTCTAGCTGAGCAAAGGGTTAGAGGAAGATATCGACAGTTGAGGAGATGGCCAGCAACGGATTGTGTGACCAAGATAGATTGGAGGGTGCCTCCAACTATGTTATTTGGAAGTCAAGGATTCAGTTTCTCCTTGATGAGCATGATCTAAAGGCCCTCATTGACAGCGCAGTTGCAGAGCCACTACATGAAGCACATCTAAGAGCCTTCAAGAAGAATATGGCAAGAGCCAAACGATTGATCCTAGATGGTGTGAAGGATCACATAATACCTCACATAGCAGCAAAGAGCACTGCTAGAGAAATGTGGGTAGGGCTGGAAAAGCTATACCAAGGATCTTTTGAGCAGCGGAAGATGTATCTAGAGGAGAAGATGCGTAATACCAGGATGAAGAAGGGAGAGTGTTTTGACTCCTTCCTGTCTAGAATTTAGGACAACCGAGACCAACTGTTAGCAGTAGGATCAGCACCTAAAGACTCAAAGCTGGTGAGGCTTGTAGTTGTTTTGTATTTCTTATTTCTATTTGCCATTGGAATTGTACTACCTAAGTAACACATTTTGATTTTGATGACTTAATGAGAAAACTACTATATCTTGTCTTTCTCCCACTGGATCATTGATGAATATGTCACAATTGTACTTGTATGCATAATGTTACTTTGTATCTTTCTAAAACTTACATGTAGATGAAGATCTATGTTTGAATTAATAAATTTGTGTAAGAAATATCTAATTTTTAATATATATATATATATATCAATGTGGAAAAAGTCGAAGTCGGGATTAAATCAGCAAGGGTCCAAAAGATGAAAAACTCGATAAAGTCGAGAGTTTTTTGAAAAAGTCGGCAAAACTAAAAAAATACAAAAATATTCATTTTTGGAAAAAATCCCGATTATCAGAAAAAAAATCCCGATTTTTTCCAAAAAAAAAAATTATTAAAGAAACTACCTCACGATTTTTTGGAAAAAGTCGGCAAAAAGTCGAGACTTCGAGGATAAAATTGTGACTTTTTCAGGGATGAAAAAGTCAGCAAAAAATCAGCCAATAAAGTCGGCTCAGGGAAAAATTCAAGATTTTTTCAAAAAGTCGGGACTTTTGGCCGACTTTTTCCACACTCATATATATAACGTGTGTTGTTCTGGGGGGTCACCGTGTTTGTGTCCAACACTCGAATCCTCATGTCCTTCGTGTCTTGTGTCCCCGTGGCAAGTGACTTAAATAAGCACAAACATGGAAAGGAATCACCTCATAATGCCAAGAGAACATCCGCTTCGTAACCCCAAAGTATTGATTTTATTAATGTGCAAGTACAAAATGGCAAAGTTTCCTCAAGCCCAATAGCTCATAACATGATGATAGAATGAGAGCCCAATGGGTCTCTTTATACGAATTTGGGAGGAAATCCCAATGAGAGTGCAAGTGACAAGTGGAGAGAAGGAGGAGATCACAAGGCAAATTTGAATTTGCAAGTGGCACCAAAAATTGTCCAAGTGTAACCAACCGCTGTAGGTGACTGTTTGTTCGCTGGTACGCACTTCACTTGAGGATCAATGTACTAGTTCAATTGATGATCAAGTGTAGAATTAATTGTCGAGTGTTGTAGACAAACTCCCTCAAAAATATGTCTTGGCTGCCACCACAGGCAGCGTATATCCTTTTCCCATGTGCAAAACTCTTGAGGCTGCCATGTGGAATCGAGTGGGTAAGAAGGGGAAAACACACTCCCAATGAATCTTCAACAAAGAACCACGCTCTGCCACCTCTAACAAATTGTTGTTCATACTCTTTGTAGACTGTTGTGTGACTGCATGGAAGCTGACATGTATGATCTGTATAGGAGCTGAAGTAGCTAGTTGTATGCACGTGGTGTTGATTTATGGTAGCATCAGATGTGCTCTAGCCTTGTAACTTTGTATATAGGCTAAGACACATGTACTCCATAATACCCAGAAAGGATTTTGGAAAATTCCACTTAGAGATGGTTTAATTAAAATAATTAATCATTTTTTAATGTTTTCCTAAGTCTAAACTTAGGGAAACTGATTAATTAAAAGGTATTAATTAAACTAAGTGTGAATCTTCTAGATAAAGTCATGGATCGCCTCCAAGTTAATCTTAGCCCTTGATTATGTTTTAATCTTGCCCGTTGAAGGGTCAACGGAAGAATATAAGGAGGGTGAGGGGGCTATGGAAAACACATTTGAGCACATTGAACATTTGCATTTTCGAGCTTGTGAGAGAGACACGGCTTTTTGATCAAGATCAAATCACTAGGGCTAGGTTTGATAAGTGATTTGATTCAATGATCAGTTCCAGAGAGGGGCAGATGCAGTAACTGGTCAAGACGATCAAGAGTACATTTCAGAGAGAGGCAGCAGTGACACAGAGAGAGGCAGTGAAGTCACCTAGAGGGGTGACGCAGTTCCTGAAGGGAATCACGCAAAAGTGACGCAGTGCCTTTTGTATTCAGTCCGGACATAGCTGGAAGCTGGGGTTTCTGAGCCAGGAGAGCCAAAACTCAGTTTCAAATCAGCCTTGATCAGTTGCAGAGGAGAGGTGATGCAGTTCTTCAACTTGCCCACGTAGGCTTACGCAGTTGCAGCGTACGCAATACACAGAGGCAGAGAGGGGCTTCACCAGCGCTGTTCAGATCTGTCGGGGATTTGCAAAGTGAGGTATACCTCACATTTATTCTGTTGCCTAGATTTTCTCTGAAGGGTGAGTCAGATATTGGCACCCTAGTTGTACTCAAGATTTTGCTGCTTAATAATATAAAACCCTAAGATCTGCTGCACCAGTTTTCCCGAGTTGGGTTTTTTCGCGGACTTAGTCCAAAAATAACAGTGTTGAATGTGGATTTTTTTCATTGTATTTTGTTCAATTTGTTTCAGCACTTAGATTTATTCCGCATCATTATTTGTGTAGACTGCTTCAGTAATTACTTCGATATTTCACTGTAATGAAATAATTATGAAAAAATAATAGGAGAAGTAACTCAGATTTGTTGCAGTAGCAATCTAGATTTAGGATTTTTCACATGGTATTAGAGCTTATTCAAGCTAAAATGCAGGAGAAACAAGAGTGAACCAGCAGATCAGTGTTGAAGAGACTGGGATCTGCATAAGCAGCAGCAGACCCACCAGAAATTACGCAGTCCAGGCCAAGAGGGCAATCTAGCTTAGAAAAGGCTCCCTCTGAGAGAGTTGACAAAGGGGTAAGCTTTTCCAGTTGCAGAAGAGGCAGCGTAGCTGAAGGACACAGTAGCTGCACAGCAGTGAGTGCTGGTGCATAAGCGTCAAAAAATTTCTGAAAAACACAGTCGGGGATTTCTTGACCTCAGAGAGTTTCTTATTCAAAGAAACTCAGTTTTTCCCGTGCAGTAGCACAAGCATTGACTTACTCCTCAAGGACTGCGTAAGTCTAGTTGAGTAGAGGGTTAGAGGAAGATATCGACAGTTGAGGAGATGGCCAGCAACGAATTGTGTGACCAAGATAGATTGGACGGTGTCTCCAGCTATGTTATTTGGAAGTCAAGGATTCAGTTTCTCCTTGATGAGCATGATCTAAAGGCCCTCATTGACAATGCAGTTGCAGAGCCACTGGATGCAGCACATCTGAGAGCCTTCAAGAAGAATATGGCAAGAGCCAAACGATTGATCCTAGATGGTGTGAAGGATCACATCATACCTCACATAGCAGCAAAGAACACTGCTAGAGAAATGTGGGTAGGGCTAGAAAAGCTATACCAAGGATCTTCCGAGCAGTGAAAGATGTATCTGGAGGAGAAGATGTGTAATACCAAGATGAAGAAGGGAGAGCGTTTTGACTCCTTCTTGTCTAGAATTTAGGACAATCGAGACTAGCTGTCAGCAGTAGGATCAGCACCTAAAGACTCAGAGTTGGTAAGGCTCACTCTGAACTTCGTTTCAGAAGACTATCAGGTCTTTGTCCAGAGCATTCTGGGCAGAGAAAAGCTTCCAGGATGGGAAGCGATGTGGGCAGCCTTGCAGCAAGAAGAGCTAAAGAGAGATCTCCTCAAAATCCATATTGAGGATGGCAGCAACGGTTCGAAAGCCGGGAAGGAGGAAGAAGATAACACAGCCCTTGCATCAAAGGGGCAACAAAGGCAAAAGAAGAAAGATTTGTCCAAGATCAAGTGCTTCAAGTGTGGGTTATTGGGACATTATGCCACACAATGTCCTCTTAAGAAAAAGGATAAGGAGGTGAAGCAAGATCCTCAAGCCCGAGCTGCCAAGATTGAGGCAGAAGCTGATTGTGCTATGTTAGCACATATTCCGAAAGGAGAGAAGTGGGCTGACTTGGAGTTGTAGATCCAGAATCTACAAGTGGCAGGATCCTTGAGTATATCCGAACTCTTGGATCACATACGAGCTATGGCAGCCTTAAGATAGTAGCAAGATGGACAGTTGCAGCGAAAGAGACATTGCAATGGCTAGCAGTACTAGAGCCTGATCAGCACAGAGAGGGAGCAGCAGCAACGACAATTGAGCAGCAGCAGTGCAGTGCACAGTGGTGCAGCGCAGTGCAGTGCAGTGCTCACGCAGTGCAGAGCAGCAGTAGCACAGCATGTTCAGAGAGCTAGAGCAGAAGTTAGCAGCAGTTAGTCTTATTATTCAGATGCAGTTTTACTTGTCCAATTTCGGATGTTTTTCTGTTGCAATTAGCAACATCACAGCAATGAAGCAACAGCAGTGGTTGAGCAACAACGCAATGCACAAGTAGTGCAACGCAGTGCAGAGAAGTGCTCATGCAGTGCAGAGAATTGCTCACGCAGTGGAGCAACATGGTTGCAAAATTCAGAAGGAGTTGCAGTATAGTAGCAGTTGGTAGCAGCATGCAGAG
Organism: Pinus albicaulis; assembly: GCA_034641835.2. NCBI lineage: Eukaryota > Viridiplantae > Streptophyta > Pinopsida > Pinales > Pinaceae > Pinus > Pinus albicaulis. The sequence continues at coordinate 595,808,208 of CM076572.1, forward strand.
TCAGCAGCAGTACAGATACAGCATTTTGTGCAGTGTTCGTATGCAGCATCAACAACACAACAGCAGATGTTTAGAAGTCATAGCAGCACATTGAGTTGTCTTGCAAGAGCACTTTCCTCGCTAAGAGGGAGTGTTGATTTATGCTAGCATCGGATGTGTTCTAGCCTTGTAACTTTGTATATATGCTAAGACACGTGTATTCCATAATACCTAGAAAGGATTTTGGAAAATTCCACTTAGAGATGGTTTAATTAAAATAATTAATCGTTTTCTAATGTTTTCTTAAATCTAAACGTAGGGAAATTGATTAATTAAAGGGTATTAATTAAACTAAGTGTGAATCTTCTAGAAAAAGTCATGGATCACCTCCAAGTTAATCTTAGCCCTTGATTATGTTTTAATCTTGGTCATTGAAGGGTCAACAGAAGAATATAAGGAGGAGGGTGAGGGACCTATGGAAAACACGTTTGAGCACATTGAGCATTTGGCATTTTCAAGCTTGTGAGAGAGACGCAACTTTTTGATCAAGATCGAATCACTAGGGCTAGGTTTGCTAAGAGATTTGATTCAATGATCAGTTCCAGAGAGGGGCAGATGCAGTAATTGGTCAGGAAGACCAGGAGTACATTTCAGAGAGAGACAGCAGTGATGCAGAAAGAGGCAGCGCAATCGCCTGGAGGGGTGACGCAGTTCCTAAAGGGAATCACGCAGAGTGACGCAGTTCCTTTTGTATTCAGTCTGGAGATAACTGGAAGCTGGGGTTTCTAAGCCAGGAGGGTCAAAACTCAGTTTCAGAACAACCTCGATCAGTTGTAGAGGAGAGGTGACACATTTCTTCAGCGTGCCCACGTAGGCTTATACAGTTGCAGCATAGGCATCACGCAAAGGCAGAGAGGGGCTTCACCAGCGCTGTTCAGATCAGCCGGGGATTTGCAGAGTGAGATATACCTCACATTTCTTCTGTTGCCTAGAGTTTCTCTGAAGGGTGAGCCAGATATTGGCACCCTAGTGGTACTCAAGATTCTGCTACTTAATAATATAAAACCCTCAGATCTGTTGCATTGGTTTTCCCGAGTTGGGTTTTTCCAGTGACTTAGTCCAAAAATAACTACGTCAAATGTGGATGTAAGTAATTCAGATTTGTTGCAGTAGGAATCCAATTTTAGGATTTTTCACACATGGATGGATGGGTGAAGTAAAGTGGAGATATACCTCCACAAAAATCTCAACCAAATCCATCACAGACTCTTATATGTTGATTTTCCTTAGACAGTTGTGTTGAAACTATTGAGTCTGGCCAGCATGGAGTTTCAAATACTTGGGTGTACGTGGAGTTCCTTTTTTGCATGTGCTAATTTGATGGGCATCCCTCCTACGTATGCAAAGGAGTAAAGTGGGTCCCCTCCCACTTCTTTATTTCTGATTTTATTTCCATAACATTTACATTAAATCCAACTTGTAATTTGGTCATACGTTATGTTTCAACAACGTTGGATCCTTTGGCACTTGGCATTATGACTTTGACTTGTACCTTATGTGGTGGGCCCCACATGGCGGCCACATCACCTTTGACGTTCACTGAGCTTTCCATGTCAAAATTTGAATTATTTGACTTTGGAAAAATTTATAAATTTTTCCAATTATTGAATTTTTTCCAAATTTTTCCAAATTTTTCCACCGACAGTAGAAAAATGAGCTTTCGAGGGACTATAAATCATTTTTTGACCCCCAAAGTGGGTCTTAGAATAATGATGGCCTCTGAAGATGATTTTCGAGTAGTCACACACCCTAGCCATTTCCGAAGGCCCCTTATTTACATCATTACATAGAAATTAATTAAAAAACTCGTTTTGCGGGAAATTTTTAATTATTAAAAAATCATACTTAGACCTAGTCAAATTCTACGAAATTTCAAAGATGATCAAGCATGGTAATATACTTTGACTCTAGACACTAAGATGTGTTAGGGGCTCAACCTTCAAGCCGTCACCCCGACATTGGGGTAATCCAATGAGTGAAAAAACCTAGAAAATTATTCGCTACTAAAAAGCAGGAATAATTAACCAAGTAAAAAAAACACTCTAATGTGTACTCGCTTGTTGATCGAGTCCCAACACCCTAGGCCTGCTACATGGCTTTATTCATCATGCTAGTGACATTTCTACAATATACCCGTACAATTGCGGAATCTGAGAATTGAAGAAGAAAATGAGAAGAAGCAGTAGAGTTTAAAAACTCTGGTGATCTGATGATATCTGATGGTACAAGTGTCCTTTGGTTCATCCTTGGTCATGGAGTTTTTATACAATCTTCACGTGCCACTCTAGTGGTCAACAGACCTTAAATCACCAAACCAGCCGGTTCCATACCAAAGCAACCATAAAGCACCAAACAGGTTGATTTACAGTGCAGCTACGAACCGCCAAAACCTTTTTTTTATAAAACAGTGAATTAAGCTATTTAGAAGCACAATACCTAACCTTAGGGCCACACTAGCACTATTCAAAGAGACCCCACTAGTAATTAATGGTATTAAATTATTAAAAGTAGAAGGATGAAAATGATAGAAAAAGGATGTTTGACAGTGATTCCAGCCTCGCTGGATTTGATAAAGAAAAAGTAGAATTTTAGATCCCATTCAAAATTCAGCAAACCTAACAGTTTTCAGAACTGTAGGTTTGGTAGGATTGCAACATTTCCATGGATTCTGTCAAGTGTGAGGGTATGGAACTAGCATTTAATTAAGAACAACAACCCCTCTATGTACTTCGATGTTGGTGGTATTGATTGTTTAACTCCTATATCATGACCCTAGAAAAAATGTACCGTTCACTCAAGCAAAATCACTGGTTTGGGATGTTAAGCTTTTTCTCTCTTATTTTAATGCATAGAGGGTGATATTGATGATGAGGATCCCAATATAGGCAGTGATTTTGATAATATGTAGTTATATGTTGCAGCATGATTCTTTTTGGACTCTAAAGGACATTTAGAGCCTCTTTGTTGATGTATTTTTGCTTCAGAGATGGATTGCACTCAAATTTCAATGCTATTTTGTATTTTGGTTATATGCACCCTCACTATATACATGATAAACTTTGCATATGTGTGTATAATAGTTTGGATTCATATGATAAATGAGAGAGTTTGTTTATTTTTGCATAATAGTTATTTTTTTAAATTTTTTGTAATTTGAATATTTTATGTATTTTTTGGTTGACCAGTTTTTTTTTTCCAGTTCCACTCTGGTTGACATTTTTGGGGTCAACCAGTTCGATGGCCAGTCCAATTCTGATAACATAGGTCTTCTTATGATGTTGATCATTGCATCTTCAGCAAAGAAATACTCTCATATCTGGAAAGTTTAAGAGGGACAAACAGATAAAAGCAACAATGAGAAAATTCCTGCTACTTCTTTTACTCATAGGAGACCAGACAAGTCTGGACACTCTTTGTCACATGAAAGACCTTTTACTTGAAATTTTCTAGAACAAGAAGTGGTTCTTCATCATCACAGTCCTCAGGCAAGGACCACCCAATCACAACAATTGGCAACAACCACCATCTGCTTTAACTGGCAAACTAGTAACACCCAATGCCATCTGAGAAAGGATGAAAGCAGAGTCTCTGACCTATAAATAACTACATTTCATGGATTTGTAATTAAACCATACAGACATTTCTCATTACTTTAGTAATATAACTTCAAGCCCTTTTTTAATCTAGTTATATATAATAAACATATTAAAAGGCTTTCCATCACTTAAAAAAATATTGGCACATATATAGATGTCCTAATTTACACATGAAATGAGAAATATAAAACAGTTTCGCATGCATGACTAACAAAAATTTCATTGACGTATAACTTACCTTAAATAAATTGAACAATGTTTGGTTTCTGGTTAGAGCACTGCACCTCTTTAAACTTCTCTTTATTATCAGAAATACCTGCAAAGACCATGCAGAAAATATAGAAAAGTGAATATACAAATGCCAGTTACTCTCATAAAGCAAAAGCATATTTCTAATGGGAGATGCATGATAAACATGGTGACTTAATTCTGCTTGTGTGAAGCTATGCTGCATGCATGACAGTAATTTAATTAACATTTAAGCTTTCCATTCCTCACACAAAACATTGTTATTTTCATAACTTTGGCATGCACCTTTTGCCAAAAACCTATTTCACAGGAAAGAATGCTGTCATGAGTCATGATAATTTTCTAATGAATAAAAGGAGACGGGACAAACCAAATAGAATATACCCTTGCTGTTTCAGTCCGGTAATATGCAAATTGGACAATTTTACTGAGTATTGTTCAGATAACTAAATAAATTCTAACATAACTGATTGAAAGAGCCTACTCCGTGACACAACCCGATTGCACAATAGCAAACACTTACATCATCAAGAATATAATGAAGAGACTAAACAAAAACCTTTGCTCTGCGTCTCATACATCTTTCATTATTCAACCCTGGTAGCCTATTATATTCAATGAATCATAACTCGTCCAGCTAACTCTTTTCCAAATATGATCTAAAGGTCTACCACTATAAGAACGTAGTAACAAATTTGATATAATAGGCCACCCATGAATTCATGTTTACCGTGAATGAGAGGGTGCAGCCAACTATTTTGTGCCATCAAATATGTTTATCCTAGAAAAGTCTTAAATATCAAATGAAAAATTTAAATTGGCATTTATCCATACATTAAAACTACAGTGATTATGCAACAGTCCTCATGGAAATGCAGAAATAAGTTCATATTCCGTAAGAAATTTCTATTTCATGCAATAATTATGTGTACAGATTATTTTAGGCACAAATTTAAGCTTCCCATTATTTTCTCTGGTATTTCTGATGAGTTTCTTTCCAAACCCTTGGCAATTTATTCCCCAAAACAATATGAGCAACATTGGTACAGAACAAGACTATAGGTGTTAATAGTAAATAGTAAATACTATATGAGTACTAAAAATAGTGTCAGACTAATGATGTTAATATTAGATAATATTGTCAAATCACATTAATAAAGGGGGGCATGACATGATATGTATTAATCAGGCATTAATTACAACTCAATCTTACCCTAGTGAATCATATGGTTAGTCATCTCTTCCGAGACACTTGCAGTGTATGCCTTTGATTTGATATTAATGAATAATACAATATTGGATATGCCCCTGCTCTCTAGGAAAGCATCTGTCCTAGCTTCCATTTCAGCTTCTTTTCCTGCCCCCAGTGAGAACATCCAGAGGGCACGACAGATCACTCCCAGAACTATCAGTTCACACCATTCTCCGGAGGAAATTATTAGATAGGTTCTTATAGTGGACATTGACATTTCTGGCTCTATGGATGATAGCGAGTGACTAAAATTTACTTACTACTTTCAGATTGTGTTTTGGTTTTTCTTCTTGTTCTTCTAGCAGTGGGTTTTATTTTGTACTTATCAGAGGTGACTTTTTGCACTCCCCATATAACCCCCACTTTGGCAGGTTGTACTTTCCAGTGCCATTGACATTGATAGATCTTCAATTCATTTCTCTCTGCAACATGGTGTATATCTGTGTGTAAATGTTCTTTGTAAGCTATAAGAAAAATTTGACACTCAAATTTATCTTCCAAGACGTTATCATGGTTCCATCACTGTAGTTGATAACTAGGATTCAATCTACAATTTGTCTTTGCAATAATTGATAAGGTCAACATACCAGAGTATGTGATAAATCACAAATAGAAAATAAATAGATTAAAAAATATGAGGAAGACTGTATAGATGAAAATAACGAAATTATATTGCTGGAAATATGTCCAGGATCAGTATTCAACTTTGTTCCAGGGCCAACTTCAATGGCACACAGTGCTGCTCAGATATTCATGTTCTTTGATTCTTCCTCTTTTCACTGGGGCTCTATTTACCATCTGGAAATTAACACGCAAGTATGTATTCTCTGATAACGTCAGTTCAATCCAATCCTTTTGTCAATCTTGACAAGAAGAGGTATGGTTGCAATTGTCTTCCAAAGGCTATCTTATGATTAACGATGACAAAGAGTTAAATGCAGTAGCTTAAAGGAAGAGGGTATAAAGTTCCATTGTATATACCGTTCTGCATTTATTTTCAGCTATCTTGTAAATACTCTCTTATAAGACCTATTTTTCGAAAAATAGAAATAAAAAATTATTTGAGAAAACATTGAGATCCAATTTAATATTAATGGACTTTTATAACATGCAAACTCTGTGTTAATGCAAGTAGCATATGTAACCAAATTAGATAGTTGTTGTTAATGTCAGAATTAGGAGGTTCAACCACCATAACCAATTAGACGTGCTATAGATATTATAGATAACAATGAGACATGATATAAGATGAAATAGTACACGTATGTTGGGAAACCTATCTTGAGCCCATGGATATATCTGTTGCAGCAAAAATATATAAAGACATTAATTTTTCTCTTCATATGTATGCATAAAGAGCTTTTTATGTAACTTTCTCCTATGATATCTACATATTACCAGACAAATACTTGTCTGGAGCCTGTGACTAGAACTAAAGAAAGATTGTGATGGAAAAAGATGTTAATTTTTCCTTAAACCAATGTTGCATGAAGTGGGGACGTTTTTTGTGTAATATTCCCAAGGGAAAATTAACAGTGATAAACAAAGCAATCAAGATACATGCAACACAAAATTCACAAAAGGAATTAAACACCCAGAAATACTCCAATAACTGCGCCAAACTGAGATATTTTCATTATAAATCAGATGTGGGTTGGGGTACAATACAAGTGTAGAGTGAATGCACCTGGGCTTGCCAAAGGCAACCTAACAAGCCCAAGGTGATGAAAACAACCCCTCGGATGCTGGAAAGTTATTCCCCTCCAAGTTCTGCATTGGCCCTGGTAAAACTGCACTGCTGGCTGAAAGAAACGGTTATTTGTCCTTCCTCTGGTGCTCAGAAAATTCCAAGAAATTAACACCTATCTCCTCTCAAATAACCCACCAAAACCCACAAAGAGTTTGGCCTAGTTCTGACCTCCGAATTTGACCCCAAATTCCATGTGCTCCTCCAATGCTCGGAAATTCGACCCACCTGGAAAACTCTCACTCAGCCCCTCCAAAATGCTGACAATTGCTAGCAAAATTCCCCTCTGAAATTCTCCACCAATTCTAGCTCCATTCAACCCCCAAAGCCCATTCTTCCAACTCCAACACGTGGCCCTGAAACAGCCTCTGCGCAGGCCCACGCAATCCCTGAAATGTGGTGAAGCTACAGCAAAATCTTCACTGAAATGTACCCACCCAGCACTCCAAATCTTCAGCAATTAGTAGCCCAATCCTCTCCATGAAAACCCAACAAATATGTTGCCCCACATCTGCCTCTCCCAGGAAGTGTGTATTCCCTTTTTTGCGCCCAGCCTGCTGAGAAAAGCCCACGAAATTGCCGAGTAATCACCGCAACAACTCTGCAATGTAAAATGAAACTCCTCCTAGGGATGGCACTCGAAGTCCACCGAAGGTAGGGTGATATTTCTGCTTGGAGATCTCATGTGTTGAACAGCACTTTGTTGACCCAGCTAAACAACTTGAGCAAATAGTGATTTAGTTGTCAAATGGGTAAAAAGTCCCAAAACGAGTGCCTCTCCTATTTGTAATTCTTGTCCTTTCTCCCTTGTGGGCTCCACCCCATCGAACTTCCTTCTTCCCTCTTCTCTCTCCAAGTTGAATTCTCCAAGGGGGTGTGTATCCCCTCATGGAGTGGCCCCCACCTTCCACTAGCTCCACGATTTTCCCTTTTCCTTTATAGTGGGGTCCCTTCTTTACCAAAAAATAATTCTTCTTTGGCTTTACCCACTTTTCCTAAGTTGTGAGCCAAAATTTAATATACTTCAGAAAAATTGCAAAATTGGTGTAGTTGTTTGGTAATTTTAAGTAGAGAGGATATCACATTTTGGAAGCGAAGCATCAAAAGCATCATTTTCCAAAAATCTAGGAAGTGAAGCGTCTCGGAAGCATCTATTATATATACATGTTTATTTGCATTTATATTCAAAAAAAACATCCAAAACACCAAATTAGTTGTAGAAGATATGAAACATGCATATTTGTACATAAATCAAGATAAATATCGCATCCATTGTACATATGTCATAAATGATTAATTATTCGAGCATCAACCATCTAGATGCACCAACTATCTAGAATCTAGACTTTTCTTCTCTTGTCTAGCCTTTGCCTCTACCTCGATTGTTGAAGGATATTAGTCAACATTGCCCAATTTTGATCAAACTACCTAATCCAAGCTGTAAAATATTGTAGAAAAAGCTTAACATACTTGATCAATGATTTTGACTTGATTAAAAGGTAATTTTTTGCTAAGGCCATGACAAAGGAGTTCAACAAACAACACCATCAACACTAAGGTACATATAGGGCTCGGTGCTTTTGATTAAATGCCAATCACATACCCTCATACATGATATAATGTAATGAAATGCCACAATCCCATTGATCCTTAATTCCTAAAAACGGTTAAGCCTGCTAAATTTTGAATAGGATATGAAATTCTATTTTCTCCATATGAAGTCTGATGAGGCTAGAATCACTGTCAAACACCTTGAGTCATTTCATGGTAATGTTAAAAATTTAGGTAAAAGGATGCAAATGAAAGATAAAGGAGAATGTCACTTTGACTTTAAGAATTTAACATTACCATGAGGGAGCATCTAGGAAGCATCTAAGGAGCATCAAAGGAGCACCTTGGGAGTGTCCCGAAAGCCCCACTTTCAAAATAGGTCAATGAAAAAAAAAAACTAAAACATAGAATCATGCAGGTGCGTCTTGAAACCACTCGAGATTCGCAACGAAATCATATTGAAACCACAGCGGAACCGTGTCAGAGTCGCGACTCGGACTTTCATAACCGTGCACAAAACCACGTGGTTCCAAATTTCTAGGAAGCATCATTTTTTGACAGAACCGCGGTTCCTATTTTCAGAACCGCAATTTCGTCCATAGTTTGCCTACAGTTCCGTACAGGATGTGGTTTTGGGTTCTAGTCGAGAGGGGAATGGTTCCCACAACACTGCCTTGAACCTAGCACCTAGCAATTCATTAACCTAGCATATTACAAATCTACTGAAAGAAACCACAGCTAAGTTTTTAACTTTATTAGTGGAAGCAAAATTTCACATAAGCAATCTCAATCACAATGACACAAACAGATTCTACCCAATCAATAGTTCTTCATTAAAATTCTAAATTTACTTGGGCTCTCGTCATGGGATAATGACCCAACTGAGAAAATTACAAATATATAATGCTTTGGATCTGATTTAGCAAAACATGCCCTAGATCGATCCTCAATCTCCTTGGATGATGTGCATCTCCATTACTACACTTTTGCACTTCCTCAAAGCCAACACACTAGAGTATCACACTCACTTGAGATAATCCCTCTCTCAATGGCTAGTGTCATTGTATGGTGTGTCTTCTCCATTCCCTGGCCTTTCTTTTATATCTTTACATTAAGCTAAATCCCTAACCCTAATCTCCAAAGTGAAACTAGATCTCGCTTCACTTGATATCAACAACTGAGATTAAATCACAATCACTTAAGTTACTTTACTTTTTTTAAATTTCTTTAACTCAATTAACCAACATAATAATTATGTGTTTTTCCTAATTTTAAACTTAGGCTAAGTTAAAACACTTAAGAAAGTGTCCTAAGGAGATCTTGGGTGACTTTTGCACACCTAGACACTTAGGCCTATGCAAAAGTACCTACTTAAGCTACAAACATCAACCCTCCCTCTTAGCAAAGGAGGTGCTTTCGCCCCTAAAGCTTGCTTTGATTCTAGAACTTCTTTTGTTTCCATTGCTTCTCCCTCTAAACTGGAAGACTTCCCTGCCACCTAGTATGGAAATATCTTCAAAGTCCTACTCCCCTTAGAAAACTTCCTATAACCCTCCTATTCCTCAACATCCCGCTTCACTAAGGATTTTCTCCAAATCCTCTGGTCTGCTACCATAGCCCCTGTGCTAAGTCCTTCTAACACTACTCCTAGTTGATGGATACACTAGGATCTCCCTTGTGGATCAATCTCGATCCTTTGAGATGCTCATTGAAATAACTTGTTGTCAATCCTTGACTAGTACCCTCTAAGGGTTGAACTTCATTGATCCTTTCAGCTACATTGTTGGCACTATCCTCCTTACCACACTCTGTTGGCCACTACCGACTCGTTTTTGTCACAGTAGATCCCCTTTCAAGCAAGTTTGTATCCTTCAACAACTAGTTTGTTCACATCCCACTAAGGCCTGCACATGGTTGACAGTGTTTGCATTGTCGGTTGTTTCCTTGACCTTGTCTTCTGCTCTTGTGGTCTGTACTCTGCTCGCTAATCCTATTGTGAATTGTGAATTGTACTATGCTCTGGTTTGTACTATGCTCTTGTGGTCTGAGTTCAACTTGTGCCTTGTCGACCTAGTCGGTGGCCCCTTTCTATTGAATCATCTTTTCCTAGTTGACCATGCCTCTGCCTTGGTCTACTACAGATCTTCTATCTCAAACTTTTCTTGTGTGGTCACCTTGTTGCCACCATCACAACCCTTTGTTGTTGTTGCCCTTGGTTCAACTCCCAACCACCTTTAGGCTACCACCTGCCAACGGGCCTCCCTATGCCACTCAAATCTATGCCCGCAACGTCTGCCATAGCCCCTACTCTGTCTGGTTAGTCATGTGTCAACTAGTTTTTGCTAGCCACAAATGGCCTATGCTAGCCGACAACCCTGCCACAACCTTTCGGCTGTCAATTTCTCTGTCATTTTGTCCCCGTCTTACTTTCTTAGATCCACCTCACAACTACTACATGTCATGTTCCAGTCAATAATTCCCTGTGGTGGTTGTCGCTTTGCAATCTAATTGTGTCAACAATGTTTCAACTCCATTGCTTGTACTCCTTTGTTGGCCCTGACGTCTGGCAGTTGGGTAGGTCTCATGGCCCACTCAAGGCTAAAGACCACCATTTTTCTTTTTAATTTAACACTTTAAAGCAAAACCTTTGTCTCGACTACTCCACATGAATTTTTCCTTGGCCTATACGGACATGCAGTTTCAACCTACTTAAAATAATGTGTGCCACATATGATCACAGTCGAACCTGACTTCAATGACCACTATACAAACTTGACTTCTTACGTGATACAAAGATTGGTTTTCAAAGTTTCTCGCTCTAATACCATGTTAATTTATCTGTGAACCTAGCACCCAACAATTCATTAACCTGGCAGATTGCAGATGTTGAAGTTTGTCGCTCGGGCAAGTACTTCTGCATAGGCCTTATGCTTAGGTGTGCAAAAGTCGCCCAAATCTCCTTAGAACACTTGCTCTAGGTTGAGCAAGTTGCTAATGTCACTTAGCCTAAGTCTAACTCAGGAAAAAACACATATTAATATGTTGGCTTATTGAGCTAATAAAATGTAATATCCCCAAAGGGGAATAACCAGTAATAAACAGAAATACACCAATACAGATATAGAAAATATAATACTGAATCAGATCACTGAATCACAGCACATGGAATACCAGAAACTGAGCCATTTTATTAATCAGAAAGTACATAGAGAGGAGTACAATAAATCAGAGTAAGTGCACCTGTCTTGCCCTAGGCGAGGAGACCCTACTCAACGGAAAATGGTACCAACAAGGACGGCGTCTAAGGCACTCTGCAAAGTGAAGATGAACGCGGCTGATGCTTTGGGGAAATTTTGAAGACTAATAAATTCTTTGATCTCAAGCTGCCAAACCCTCCACAATGAAAAACGGCGTACGCACAGTGACGGCGCGAGAAGCTCGAATAGGGCACCGGTCTTCAAATCCTCAGACAAATAGATCGACCCTGCGAAGGCTAGAAAACGTTGTTGAGCACTGCCTCTCCCAAGTACGTCATCGAGATCGGAAATCCTACCAGAGTGGCCTGCAGCTCTGAACTCGAGATCGCGGATACGAAGCCTCCAAACAGGTCTGCGTCCTTCCCTTCTGATCTGGCTCCTCCCCTATCGAATCATACCAAACCTTCGGATCTATGCTAGATCGACAATATCTCTTCAGATCTACAGCTTCTAGGGCTGGATCTGATGTTAACCCTTCAGATCTGGACTAGATCTGCCAATATTTCCTCAGATCTGCAACTCCCCAAGCTGGATCTAGGGCTAAACCTCCCGATCTGCAACATACAAGACTAGATCTGCAAGTATCTGCTCAGATCTACCCTTTCGAAGATTGGATCTAACAATGGGCCTTCAGATCTGCAACCCTTCTCTTCAGAAATAGACAGCGTCCTTGCTCTCAGGCTAGACAGCGTTCTTCTCCTCCTGAACAGCGTTCTCCCTTGCCAGATCTGGACTGCGTCCTTCCTGGGACAGCGTCCTCACCCTCCTGAATAAAACAGCGTCCTCTCTCCTGATGAGACAGCGTCCTCTCCTCACTGAACTGCGCAGCCACAAGAGGGCTTTCTCCTCCTCAGATGTGCTTCAGAAACTGCTGTTGTTTTGCTACTGGAACTGAAAAGTGTACTCAGAACAAACCTTACTAGGGCGGGCACTCGGAGTCCCCCGAAGCTAAGGGTGAAACCAGAAAAACCTTACCAGGGCAGGCACTCGAAGTCCCCCGAGGCTAAGGGTGAGATCTCCGACCGGAGACACTCGTGCACTAAACAGTGCTGCAGACCGACTAAACAACCGGCGTGCTGAAGCAGACAAGAGTCCAGCTATCAATAAGAATATCAAATCATGAATGATCAAATGAGGTGAGAGCCTCTCCTTTTATAACATCAAACTCCCTCCAAAACTTAACTCTCCCTGGATCTGCGCAGTTTACCTTGGGTTAGCCTGATGCCTCCCCCATCATATCCACGTGGACCCCCAAGGCCCCCTCTCTAAGTTACAACGTCAATCTACTAGGAAAAATAACACTTTATTATAAAGTGAGGTGACTAAAGTGAGGTGGCCCCTCTTATTTCTCACTTTATTTATTATTTCTATCTAAAGCGGCAAAATAAAGCAAAGATGCAATATTCCAATTAGCAAGGCTAATTGGGAATATTACAGTCTCCCCCGGCAAAACGTTGCTTGTCCTCAAGCAACTGAAGTGAGGGATGCTGTAAGATCTTCTCATCTTCCCAAGTGGCATCCTCATCTGGCAGATTCTTCCATCTCACCAAGAACTCTCTGATCTTCCTGCTCCGCAGCTGTCTCTCCCTGGTGTCAATAATGGCCTCTGGCTGTAATGCCAGGTGCCCCTCATCATCTGTCGGAGGTAGCTCCCCGGTGACTGTCACATGCTGGCCCAGTGCCTTCTTCAGGCATGATACATGGAAAATGTTATGAATCTGGTTGCCTTGGGGCAGCTCCAACTCATATGCAACCTGTCCGATCCTACGAATCACCCTGTATGGTCCATAAAAGCGAGGCTTAAGCTTCTCTGCCCCCTTCTGTTTGAGTGAAGACTGGCGGTATGGCTGTAACCGTAGGTAGACCAAATCCCCTACCTCAAAGTGTCGCTCCACTCGGCCCCTGTCTGCATATAATTTCTGCTGATTTTGTGCGGTGGCTATGTTGTCCTTGAGAGCCCGGAGGATGTCTTGGCTATCTTGGATCCATAATTTGGCTCGTGGAGCCCTGCTAACACCAAACATCACATCCACAAAAGACAAGGAATGGTGTCCATACAATGCATAGAAAGGTGTCATGCCAATGGTCATGTGGTGGGTTGTGTTGTAGCAGTACTCGCCCAGATGTAGCCATTTCAACCATGCTCTCTGCTGCCCACTGACGTAGTTACGCAAGTAGCCCTCCAGCCACTTGTTGACTATCTCTGTCTGCCCGTCTGTCTGGGGATGATAGCTAGTGCTCGGTGTCAACTCGGTCCCTACCAATCGAAAGAGCTCCTGCCAAAAACCACCCATAAAACGGCTGTCTCTGTCACTAACGATGGTCTTGGGCAGACCATGTAATCTGAAAATCTCCCGGAAGAACAGCTCTGCCACCTGCGCTGCTGTATAATGTGCCGAAATGGCGAAAAAGTGAGCATACTTCGTTAGCCGATCAACTACCACGAAGATGCAGTCCTTGCCCTGCACTGTGGGCAAACCCGTGATGAAGTCCATCGAAACACTCTCCCACTTCCCCTCTGGAATGGGAAGCGGCTACAACAACCCTGCGGGATGGTTCATCTCCACTTTGTTCCGCTGGCAAACCTCACACTCCTGAACATGCTGGAGTACGTCCTCCTTGAGGCCCTTCCATGCAAATCTCTCCCGGATGGCCCTGTACATCTTGGTGAACCCCTGATGGCCCGCCAATGGTGAATCATGAGAGGCATGGAGTATCTTCTCCTTGAGCTGAGACCCCTCAGTCAAGAAGATCCTATCCCTGTAATAGATGACCTCATCAGCCACCCTGTATCTGCTATCTGCTATCTGTCCATCCAGCACCTCGCATGCAAATTTATCTTTGGAATACTCAACCAGTAGTCGAGCCTTCCAGTCAGCGTCCAAGCTCATGAGCGATAACGTGGCTGGTCTACGGGAAAGGGCATCTGCTACCACGTTATTCTTCCCTTTGACATACTCTATGTCAAAGTCGTAAGCCTGGATCTTGCTGATCCACTTCTGCTGCCTCTCCTGTAACTGCTTCTGCTCCAGAAAGTACTTCAGGCTGTTATGATCTGTCCTGACTCTGAATCTGCTGCCTACCAAGTACTGCCGGAATTTGGCCAATGCATGCATGATGGCCAACATCTCCTTATCATAGATGGGATAAAGTCTCTCATGTGGAAGGAGCTTCCGGCTCTCGAACGCAATCGGATGACCCTCCTGCATCAAAACTGCTCCAATCCCTTCCCCCGATGCATCGCACTCTAGGACAAAGGGCTGAGTGAAATCGGGCAATGCCAGTACCGGACAACTACTCATCACCTCCTTGAGCTTATCAAAAGCTCGCTGGGCGGTATCCGTCCAACTGAATGCCCCCTTCCTCGTCAGCTCTGTGAGGGGTGCAGCAAGTTGTGAGAAGCCCTTGACGAACTTCCTGTAGTAAGTACAGATACCAATGAACCCTCTACACTCTGTCACATTCCGCGGCTCTGGCCAGTCCCTGATAGCCCGGATCTTCTCGTCATGGACTCGCACTCCGTCCACTCCTATGATGTGTCCCAAATACAACATCTCTGTCAACCCAAACTCACACTTGGAGAGTTTGGCAAAGAACTGCTGCTACTCCAGAATGCGCAAAACCGTCTCAATGTGCTGGAGGTGCTCCTCCCAGGTCCTGCTGTATATGAGAATATCATCAAAGAAAACTAGCACGAACTTCCTCAGATGATCCCTGAAGATATGGTTCATGCAAGACTGAAAAGTGGCAGGTGCATTGGTCAGTCCAAATGGCATAACCAGAAACTCAAAGTGCCCATAATGACACTTGAAAGCAGTCTTGGGAATGTCCTGTTCCCTCATGCGTATCTGATGGTACCCGGACCTCAAATCAATCTTTGAGAAGAATCGTGCTCCTCTCAACTCGTCCATCAACTCCTCGATCCTGGGAATGGGGTACCTGTTTTTCAAAGTCTTCTTGTTCAGAGCTCTGTAATCAATGCACATGCGTAATGTGCCATCCTTCTTCTTCACCAGCACTACTGAAGAAGCGAAAGGACTGGTGCTGGGTCGAATGTGTCCAAGGGCCAACAACTCCTGAATGGCCCGCTCTATCTCATCCCGATAGGCTTTGGGATGCCTATATGGGGTGGTGATCACTGCCTGTATCCCCTGCTCTAACTCGATCGTGTGCTCAAACCCCCGATCTGGTGGCTGTCCTGGTGGAATGTCTCCAAAAACTACTGCATACCTGTCGAGGAGAGTCTGTAGATCAGGGTGCACCGCCCTTCCCGTATCTACTATCTCTGAAGCCCGCAACTCGACTGCCCACTCTATATCTCCCCTACGGAATGTCGCATCCATGCTGTGTGCCGATACTGTCTGGGGCGGATATGTGTTCTGTCCTCGGATCTTCTCATGCCTCCCCGTCTTGGGATCATCCCACTCCATTTCCAAGGCCTTCCAATCTGTTGTGACTTTCCCCAGAGTGATAAGCCACTGCACTCCCAATATCACATTGGTGTCCGGAATGTCCACCACAAAGAAGTGATCGGTCAATGTATAGGTGCCCATCGTCACTGATAACTCTGGTACATATCGAGCACAAGCCATGGTCTGATCTCCTGGAACCAAAACCGAAAACCCATCAAAGCTCTCCGTGGGTATGCCTCTCTGTGCGACCATCTGGGCATCGATGAAATTGTGGGTGGCCCCACTGTCAACTAGAACTGAGACACGCTGTCCCCGCACTGTCCCACGTACGCGCAATGTCAGATACTTGGGGACTCCTCGTAATGCTGCTCGAGCTCCCCCAGTAGGTGCAAATGATGCCTCCCCTGCATCGGGTGGTGGAGGTGGTAAAGCACTCTGCGCTGCATAACACTCTCCTGCCTCCTCATCATCCAACTCATCCTCTTCTCCACTGCCCTCGGAGAAGACCTCTATGAAATGTGCCTTCCCTGCTGTGCACTTGTGTCCTGGTGCCCACGGCTCCTGGCAAGTGAAGCACAATCGTTTCCGTCTCAGCTCTCTCCTAGCCTCATCATCATACTGTCCTCGTCCGGGATTCGCCTTGGGAGGCGGAATCCTCGTGTCCTTACCCTTAGGCTGGAAAGCCTGTCTCGGGGGATAAGGTGGCCGAGTCCTAGGCAAGACATCTTGTAGGTCACGTGCCCTACTGATAGCATCCTGAAGTGTAGCCGGTTTGTTCGATCGGACTAGACCACGAAGTGGTTCTGACAGCCCCTCTACAAACATCGTGATCAACCGAGCTGCTGATATGTCAGGTACCATCACTGAAACCCTCAAGAAGTCTGAGATGTATGCCTCTGCACTCCCTGTCTGTCTGAGCTTGGTCAGCTCGAGGAAAGGCTGATCCGGGTCCTTCGGGTCAAAACGTTCCACCACTCTCCTGGTGAACTCAGCATATGTAGTCACTGCGGAATGCCCCAGTGTTGTCAACCCATGAAACCACCAGTTCTGGGCCTCACCCTCTAGATGTAATGCAACCATCTTAATGGCCTCCCTCTCTGGCATCTGGTTAAGCTGAAAATAGAGGTCTAGTTTCTCCACCCAAGACCTGGCTGTAGTCTTCGGTGACCCATCAAACATCGGCAAATGAAATTTGCTGGCTGCACGGTTACTATCACGGTGGGAGCCCCGTCCCTTATTTCGATCATGAGGCTTGCCGCCACATCAGAACTGGATATATTGATTGAAAGGGAAAGCATCCATGAATTCCTGTCCCATGCTTCGCCAATCTGCAAACAGAACTGTATGATGATCGAGACCCCCATCTCTTGATGCCGTTTGCTCCTCTTCCTCTACCGGGAAAGTAGGCATGGTAGGTCGTGTGTCCATGGAATCGACCTTCTGTGCTGTCACAATGGGAATAGCATCCGGTATGCAACTAGACGCTCCCGATCCTTCCCCTACCTGAAAGACCCTAGGGGGTTCTTTCTGCGTCCCCTCTGCAACCTTCTTGGTTACCTCCTGCATGAATGCATCCATCTTTGCATCCATCTTCTCAGTCAACTTCTCAGTCAATCTCGCAAACATGGCCTCCATTGGATTCCTCCGTTCTGCCTCTGAATCAGAATCGCTTCCCCCGAGGAGACTGGGGTGACCCCTAGGTGCCATAGGCCCACTTTGGCACCTGGGCGGGCTTGGGGTCATACTAAACTCAAATCTTGTGTAATATCACAAGAGAATAACCGATAATAAACGAAATACACCAATACGGATATAGAAAATATAATGTTTGAATCGGATCCTTGAATCACGACACATGGAATACCGGCGGGCCATTTATTAATTTCAGAAAAGTCTTTGTAGCAGAAGGGTGTTCAATAAATCAGGCCATGTTCTCCTTTGCCTGGGTGATTGCTCTCGACAATCACGTGCATAAGGACCTTTCTTGATCATGCCATAAGGAAACTGAAGAGGTGAAGCTTATGTTGATCTTTGGGGGTTTGAAGACTGATAAATTTGCTGATCTCCAACTGCAAACCCTCCACAATGAAAAACGCTGTCTCTGCTAGTGACAGCGCAGAAGCAGATAGAGCACCAGTCACCAAATCCTCCAGACAAATAGATCAGCCTCTGAAGGCTAGAAAACGCTGTTGAGCCTGCCTCTCCCAAGTCTGCTCATCAGATCAGCGTCCTACCAAGTGGATCTGCTCCTGAACACTCAGATCTGAAGCCTCCAAACCAGATCTGCGTCCTTCCCTTCCTGATCTGCGTCCTCCCCTATCAGATCTGTCACCAAACCTTCAGATCTATGCTAGATCTGACAATATCTCTTCAGATCTACAGCCTCTAGGGCTGGATCTGATGTTAACCCTTCAGATCTGGACTAGATCTGCCAATATTTCCTCAGATCTGCAACTCCCCAAGATGGATCTAGGACTAAACCTCCAGATCTGCAAGATACAAGACTGGATCTGCAAGTGGCTGCTCAGATCTACCCTTTCCAAGATTGGATCTAACAATAGGCCTTCAGATCTGCAACCCTTCCCTTCAGAAATGGACAGCGTCCTCCCTTCCAGACTTGACAGCGTCCTCCTCCTCACTGGACAACGTTCTCCCTTGCCAGAACTGGACTGCGTCCTTCCTAGGACAGCGTCCTCACCCTCCTGAATAAAACTGCGTCCTCTCTCTGGATGAGACAGCGTCCTCTCCTTAATGAACTGCGCAGCCACTAGAGGGCTTATCCTCCTCAGATTTGCTTCAGAAACTGCTGCTGCTCTGCTACTGGAACTGAAAAGTGTACTCAGAACAAACCTTACTAGGGCGGGCACTCGAAGTCCCCCGAAGCTAAGGGCGAAACCAGAAAACCTTACCAGGGCCGGCACTCGAAGTCCCCCGAGGCTAAGGGTGAGATCTCCGACCGGAGACACTCGTGCACTAAACAGTGCTGCAGACCGACTAAACAACCGGCGTGCTAAAGCAGACAAAGTCTAGCTATCAATAAGAATATCAAATCATGAATGATCAAATGAGGTGAGAGCCTCTCCTTTTATAACATCAAACTCCCTCCAAAACTTAACTCTCCCTGGATCTGCGCAGTTTACCTTGGGTTAGCCTGATGCCTCCCCCATCATATCCACGTGGACCCCCAAGGCCTCCTCTCTAAGTTACAACGTCAATCTACTAGGAAAAAGAACACTTTATTATAAAGTGAGGTGACTAAAGTGAGGTGGCCCCTCTTATTTCTCACTTTATTTATTATTTCTATCTAAAGCGGCAAAATAAAGCAAAGATGCAATATTCCAATTAGCAAGGCTAATTGGGAATATTACATAAAACTTAGGAAAAGTGAAGTAATTTACTTTAGTAAATAAGTTTTTATCTTAGCCATCAATCTCAAGTGAGGCAAGATCTAATCTCAGTCATTAATCACATTGAGATTAGGGCTAGGGTTAGGGTTTTGACTCAATGTAAAGTTATAAAAGCAAGGCTAAGGAGAGGAGAAGACACACAACAACAGCACAAGATTGAGAGAAGTATCTCAGTGAGTGTGTATTGGGTTTGAGTGAGTGCAAAGAGGTTGGAGATCTAGATCTACAAGAGAGAGCAGATCTACTGGATCAAATCCAGAATATTGTAATATGTAATTTGAACTTTCTCAATTGGGCCATTATCCCAAGATAGAAGCCTAAGTAAATTCTAAGCTTTATTAATGATGAATTGATTTGTTGGGTACAAATATGTTTGTGATTCACGTGATTCATAGCGTTAATTGCTTTCGCTAAATATTTTTGTTAAGAATCTAGTTGTGCGTTAAGTCAGTAATTTGTTACTTGGAATTAAATATTGGATGTTGGGTTGCTGAAAATCTAACAACAAATCTATTGAATGAAGGCACAACTAAGTTCTTAACTTAATTAGTGGAAGGAAAATTTCACATAACCAATCTCAATCACAATAACAAACAAATTCTGCCCAATCAACAGTGCTTCATTAAAATTATGAACTTACTTGGGCTCTTGTCCTAGGATAATGGCCCAACTGAGAAAATAACAGATATACAATGCTTTGAATCTAATCCAGCAAAGCATCCCCTAGATCGGTCTTCGATATGATTGGCTGATCTAGATCTCCAATACTACACTTTTGCATTTCCTTGGACCCGGCACACTAGAGTATCACACTCCGCCCTTGGGAAAATCCCTCTCCCAATGGTTAGAGTTGTTGTATGGCGTGTCTTCTTCTCTCCTTAGCCTTGCTTTTATAACTTCACAATGAGCTAAATCCCTAACCCTAATCTCCAAAGTGATTGACAACCAAGATTAGATCTCACCTCACTTGAAACCAATGGATGAGATCAAAACATAATCACTAAAGTAAATTATTTTACTTGTCCTAAGTTTCTTTAGCTCAATTAGCCAACATAATAATTATGTGTTTTTCCTAAATTTAAACTTAGGCTAAGTAATATTAGCAACTTGCTCACACTTGAGCAAGTGTCCTACGGAGATCTTGGCAAACTTATGCATGCCTAGATACTTAGGCCCATGCAGAGGTACCTACCCGAGCTATAAACATCAACACAAGAGTCATTGATGGTAAAGTCGATGAAGAGTGAATAGAGAGACTAAAATAGAGACATTAACGAGTTCTAAAAACTTAAAAGGCTCAACATGGAAAAAACAAGACAAAATAATTGCAACATTCAATATTCCAAAGTTTTCAAAATTTTAATGAAACTTGTGAAAAGTAAAATTAAAGGGAGGAGATAAGATCAATCGTTTGTGTAATCAAAGGATTATAGGGCTTTCAACATCCACAAACAATAAATGAACTTGCTATCAGGCAACAAATGACAAGGTTTGTAACAATTGAATGAAGTGGTTGACTCTCCATATGCAATCCCATTCCCAAGATTTAAGGTGTTTCATGAAGACGAATGAAGATGTGAAGGCTCACAAAAACAATAGCAGAACATTTTGGCAATAATTACAAGGAGAGAGAGCAAAAACAAATGGCAACAACATGTTTCAGCAGACCAGAAAACCCCACAATACGCAGCAGCAACCTGTTTTGTTTGCAGATGAAACCTGATTGAAACATCCAGAGAAGACTCAAATTTTAGACCCAAATTTCCTAAAACAAATATTGAGGGAAACATGAGAATTTTTTGCCCAAAATTGTGGAAAACCTGAAATATTCCATGCACATTGCAAACCTTTCCTTGACAGACTCAATTTGGAAAACAGTGTGCAGACAGAAGGCCAAACCAATGCCCAGACTGAAGACTATTAATTGCAAAAGCCACACATACACCACAATGCCAGAACTAGATTGCAAAGATTTGGCAGAACACCATGGAAAAAATTCCCACAGGTCACAGACATGGCAAACATTTATGCAGGCTGTAACAGACAACTAGCAAGAGCATACATGGCAGGTAGAGGTAATTTCCAATTTCATTGAAAATTGCAAAACAGAGGTATTTAGTTATATATAGGAACAGCAAAGAATTTTTTTCATGGAATTCTACTAGAAACCTGCAAAAATATGAAACACAAGAATGTCGGTATTGACTGGAAACATCCAGGTGCACATGGATTTTCCAGAATAAAGGCAGATATGACAACTTAAAACTTGGAAAGTGCATGATTGTTTGACTACGGGAAGGATAACTGTTTTTGTTACTATAAGTAATTAACTCTAGATGAAATTGTGTAGTTGTGACATTGGAATTTGGCCTCTGAATGCAAGAGAACATTTGTATGTTAGAAGAAAAAATTCCAACCATAGACACAGACAAACAGATTTGTAAAAGGTGAGACCAGATAATAATTTGTACAAAATACAAAATAATAGACAGGTTGCAATTTTTACCTAAGAGCAATGATTATTTTTCTAGTCACCAGTGCAATGAACAGATGAAAGTTGAAGACGGAGTCTTATAGGAAAAAACTTATTGTTATCATAAAACTAAAGATACATCATATAACCATGTTTCTCTCCTAGAGAAACAGAAAGCATCATGGCTAGTGCTAATGAAATGTTATCTAGCAGCCATCAGTAAGATCATCAGGCTTGTATTAACAAAGAGACCCAGGTTAAAAACTCCCGAAGTGAGTCCAGATGAGGCCAAATGCAAGTCTTGGGTGACTTTGACACCATAGATATGACCCTCATAGCAGGACAGCTTAGCCAAAGGGGCAGCTGTAAACAAAAACAGATCCAGCAGTCTAAAAGTTGAAACTTGTGCTGCAGCAAGGATCAAGCGATAGCCAAACCTGGTTCACAAGTTAGATATCCAAAATATTTGTAATACAATAAAGAAATTCATCAAGGATAAAATAATATATCAAATAATCTATGAGAAAGGATATGATATTATAGTACAATGGGGCCATGTATATATATTATATACCTAAGCAGAGTGCACCTTCATTAACTGCCATGTCCTTTGAGACATCTCCTTTCATTATACTAAGTATTTCTTATTAATTATTATTTAATGTTATTTCTATTTTTATAATCACTACATTGTCTTACCCTTAATAAATGCTTTGTCCTGAAAGCAGATTTATGGAAAGATTGATATCTTTTTCCTTGTCTTGTAATGTCTTTGCATCTTTCTCAGATCTTGGAGCTGTTATAATTGATGATACGAGACGATATGAACCTCCGAGTGCTAAACAAAATTGTTGAACCATAAAATGATCTAACCATCCCAATTCAATCTTATGTGGAACTTTCCACTTATTTGATACCTAAAATAAATTGTTATTATAAGACTGAATTGTGCTAGCATCAATATTTTTCGAAAGATAATCAATTGTTTCTGCCCTAAGTGATATTGATACTGTAACGAACAGAGTTTGTTTACGCTCTGGTACCAATGTAACGAACAAAATTCATGTACGCAGCGAAATACTCAGAAGCTCTAAAATATATAAACATCCATGATAGGACAGATATATTTATATAGAAATGTAGAAAAGATATGAGATGATGATTTGATTTCAACTGAGGGCCCGTATATATACCTAGACAGGTACCCTTTCATGAATAGTCATGTCCTTAGAGAAATGCCTCTTCTATACTAATCACTACTTAATTAATCATTATTACAGTTATCATTATTATTTATATTTTTATTATTTTTATATATTTTATAACATTGTCTTCCTCTTACTGATGACAAAGCATGTCCACTGTTTCTTGGTATTGTAATTTGTTCACATCCTTCTGAATTCTTGGAGTTGTCATCTTCATTGATACAAGATGATAGGATCCTCTGAGTGATAGACAAAATTGTCAAACTGAGAAGGGATCTAACCATCCTAAATCAATCTTCTGTGGAATCTTTCAATTATGGGATATTTGTAATTAATTGTTATCATCGTACTGACTTGTACACGTTTCAGTGTTCTTCTAAACATAAATTTGTTGTTTACGTTCCGAGTGATACAAATAGGTAGATTGATTGAGTTATCTACTCTTGTGATTCAAATGTCGATAAAGAATTCTTTTGGTTGGAATTTCCCTTATCAAGTGTGTGGCAATTTTCTTATTTACTTCAGGGACTGAGGTTGTTGAGTTGATTACAAAATCTTCACTTGGAACTTCCATCGTTTGAACTGTAACATCTAAGTGTGTTTTTTTCTTCAACTGACTTATCTTCTTCTTTAGTTGAGATATTGCCTAGATCAATGTTCATTCCTTTTTCTTCAACTTGGACTATTATATCTGAAGATTTCGATGCTTCTTTTGCGATAAGTTCTTCAAAGTTGTTCTTTAATGATTTCTTATCGTTTTTAAGTTTCTTAATTTGATTGAGTGAGTAGACTTTGATTATGATTTCTAAGACGCAAGAGTTCTTTAGTTTCCGACACCAATGTAATGAACAAAGTTTACGCTCTGATACCAATATAACGAACAAAATTCGTATACGCAGCAAAATACTCAGAAGATCTGAAATATACAAATATCCATGATAGGACAGATATTATATAGAAATGTAGAAAAGATATGAGATAATGATTTGATTACAACTAAGGGCCCCGTAATATATACCTAGACAAGTACCCTTTCATGAATGCTCATGTCCTTAAAGACATGCCTCTTATATACTAATCACTACTTAATTAATCATTGTTACAGTTATTATTATTATTTACATCTTTATTATTTTTATATATTTATTCATAACAGATATGTTAACTGGCTAAGTTTTCTGCTCTTATGATGTGGATGTCGATAAGGGGTTCTTGTAATATGATTTTCTCTTGTCATGCTTGAAACATTTTCTTGGTTTAATTCAGGTATATGATTTTCTTCGTGCACTGATGTTGCTTGTTTGATCACTGGATCCTCACCTAGAATTCCCATTGACTATACGGCAACATCTGAGAATATGTAGTACATTCTTTATATTTTGGTAATTAAACATATTTTCCAGGAATTACTCCCCACAATAATTTATGGAATTCTTTGTAGAAATTTAGATGAGAGTAAAAGTAAATATGTTGAACATAAAGATTGTAACAAACCCAAAAATTTAACACTCACTCTTTGCTAGGGAGGTATTCACCTTGACTTCCTCAGATGTCCACTTGGCTGAAAATTTCTCCATCCCAAGAAAATATTGAAAGCACCTGCTATGTTAATGTATCCATCCACTTCATGTTCTATTCTATAACCATGTGCAAAGCACCCTGCATAGCATCATGCAAAAGATCTAGTCACCCACTAGCCAAATACCCTTTGGCAATATGGTTAGGTACACCCTAACCAGGGTAAAAACAAAACTAGTCCTAGGTAACCAACTAACCAAGTCGTCCCTTGGAACCAAGTCAATTTTCCCTGACCAATGGTGAATCCCTAGGCCCATTAACCATTCCTCCATGTCATCACATAGCACTTGAAAGTAAAAATAATTGTGCGATGCTTTGAGGCACTCACTCTACCCACTAGACAAGTAACCCTTGTTAGTTTTTGTCCCATCGAATGTGTTCTAGCCACGAAATTTTGTAGAGAGGCTAGAATACATGAGTTCTCCAAAACCCATAAATCGTTTTTGAAAATTCCACATAGAAGAGTCTCAATTAGATTATTAACTAATTTTTAAATATTTCCTAAGTCTAATCTTAGGGAATATGGTTAATTAATCAATATTAATTGAGATGTGGTGAGAATCATCTAGAAACTCACACAGATCGACAGGGAAATGATATGGACCATCGATTATGTTTTAATCTTGGTTGTTGGTGCTCCAACAGAAAATTATAAGAAGTCGATGGGTACATGGAGAATACACTAGTGCAATTAATCAGTTGCTCAGGAAGTTTGATTTTCTCAATGGTTGTGATTCAACAGAGGAGATAGAGCCAGAGGGTGAGTAGCAAGTGAGAGTGGGTAGCAGCAGAAGTCCAGAAGGAAGATCTCTGGATTCTGGAAGAGGCGATATGAGGAAGAGCATAGTCCACTACAGCTCTGCGCAGAGCGACGCAGAGGCTCAAGCGTAAGGGCAGAGGGTCCATCTCAGGGGCAGAAATTCATTGTGGAGAGTGAGAAATTTCTCACAAAATTTCTCTCAGTATTTTCCTCTGTTTAGATTGTCAGTAGGGCATCTAAATTTCTATAATCAAATTTGTTGTTGAAGATTAATAAGAAAACCCTCATTTGTTGCACTGGTTTTCCCCCATTGGGTTTTTCCGGGGACATTTGTCCGAAAATAACTGTGTTAATATTCTTGTCTGCGTGCTAGAACTTCTTTATTTCTAGTATTTTATTTTCCGCAGTAATTGATTGCGAAAATTGTAGTTGTAATTTATTTGATGTTTGTCATAGCAAATAAATTGCATAATCAAATTTACAATTAGAAGAATACTTTTCAGTTACTGCAATAGATGAAAAAATTTCATGGTAACAGAGTAGATATGATTAGTTAGGGAGCTCAAAAGCAGAGAAAGGAAGAGGTTCTCAGTGTGAGCAGCAGTTCGAAACCCTAGAGGGCAGCACAGTTCCTTGGCTAAACAACTGCATTTCTTGAGGAAGATGAGTTTTTCTGAGAGAGCGATAGAAAATTTTGATTTCTCCAAATCAAGGAATTCCAGAGGCAGAGGGAGCAGCCCTGTTTTTTTGTAGAGCAGATCTCTAGTTGGGTGCAGCAGTTTGCTAAGCAGAATAAGCATTGGGAGAAAAGAAAAATAGCACGAAAAATCATGGACAGAAATAACAGTCAAGAAGCTTCAGATTTATCTTCTAGGTTGCAGGAAGAATTTCCTTGTTTATCAGGATTAGCTTCACCTGGTGTCTGGTATATAGATAGTGGAGCTTCAGCTCATATGATAGGAGTTAGAGGATATTTCTCTAACTACAATGAGGAGGAGATGGACTTCCAAATCACTATGGGAAACATAACAAAATGTACTCCAGTAGGAAGAGGCGCCATAGAGTTTCAGAGGGAGTCAGGATCCAGCACCAGCGCTACAAATGTATTGTGTGTACCAGGATTGGGTATGAACCTGATTTCAGTGTCCCAGTTGCAGGATAAGGGATATGATGTCCACTTTGTAGGGAAGAAAGTGTATGTCAAACACTCAAGCTGGGAAAAGGTGAAACAAATTGGAGCTCGAAGCAACAGGTTATACAGGTTGCAGCTCGACTCTCCAATGGCACTAATAGGCAGTGACAGTAGCAATGAGAAGGAGCTGAACGAATTATGGCATAGGAGAATGGGACATTTACACCATGGAGCACTCAAGATGCTCAGACAAACTGTAACAGGGGTTCCAGTTCTTAGTACAAAGCATGATGATGTGTGCAAAGGTTGCATAGTTTCGAAGTACGTGAAGGCAACATTCCCTAGAAGTGACAGTAGAGCGAATGGCGTTTTAGGACTGATACATTCAAATATTTGTGGCCCGATGTCCACTAGAGCTCTTAGTGGTGGCGAATACTTCGTCACCTTTATTGATGACCATTCCAGAAAGACCTGGATCTATTTCTTAAAGACCAAGGATGAGGTCTTTGATCAGTTCAAACTTCAAAGAGTTTAAGGCGCTCGTAGAGAATGCGACAGGGTAGAAGATCAAGGTACTTCGCTCAGATAATGGTGGAGAATACATTGATAGAGACTTCTGAGATTTTTGCATGAAGGAAAGCATTAAAACATAATGGACAACTCCACATAACCCTTAGCAGAATGGGGTAGCGGAGCGAAAAAACAGAACGATAGTTGGGGCTGCAAAGACCATGTTGTATGATCAGAATTTGCCCAAATTTTTATGGGCAGAAGCATGTAACACAGCAGTGTATATTCAGAACAAAACTCCTTATAAAGCATTGGGGAAGAAAACGCCAAAAGGAGACTTCACAGGAAAGAAGCCTGAAGTAAGTCACTTGAGGATTTTTGGGAGTGTGGCTTACTACCACATGCCAAATGAAAAAAATAGCAAATTGGATCAGACTGCAGAGAACGGTTCCTCGTCGGATATAGCGAGACCTCAAAGGCATACAGGATCTACATTCCTAACAATAGGAAGGTTGTAGTAAGACGAGACGTAAAGTTCATAGAGGACCGAGCTTTTAGGAGATCTCGAGAGATGCCTACAAGTATCAAAATCAGTCAGCAAAAGTTTCGTTAGTCCAGCAGCAAGGGCAAGCAGTGAGCCCAGTAGGAGGACAGTCACAAGGATTGAGTACAGTGACTTGTACTACTGTTTCCTCAAGGATAGGAAACTCGGTGAGTTCTCAGTAGACGAAGCAGCAGGAACATGAGGAGGAGTTGGTTGAACCTCCCACCACCAGTGCTAGAGCCTGCAGAGAAGTTCGTCAGACATTGAGAGATGTAGAGGAGTTTATCGAAACTCCTAGGACGGACAAGAGACAGCGCAGGCACCCTGACAGATATCAAGGTTTGGTAGCTCAGGCTGCAGAGCCTTCCATCTTTCAGGAAGCCGCACAACATCAGGTGTGGGTGGATGCCATGGTAGAAGAGTATAGTTCTATCATGACAAATGATGTTTGGGAGGTAGTGTCGAGGCCGGAGGACAAATCAATTGTAGGTTCTAGATGGATCTACAAGATCAAGTATGTTGCAGATGGCAGTGTAGAGAAGTACAAGGCTAGGTCCGTGGCAAAGGGGTATGCACAGAAGGAAGGAATAAACTACGAGGAGACATTCACCCCAGTTGCCAGATATACATCTATCAGATCTGTTATATCCCTAACAACTCAGATGGGATGGGAGATTCACCAAATGTACATCAAGTCAGCATTCTTGAACGGGTTGATAGAAGAAGAGGTGTATATAGAACAGCCAGAGGGCTTCGAAACTCACGAGAAGCGCACTCATGTGTGTAGAATGAAGAAAGCCCTATATGGGCTCAAGCAGGCTCCCAGGGCTTGGTATGGTTGGATTGACAGTTACTTGTAGCAGTTGGGATTCGTCAAGAGTGATGAAAATCCCAACCTCTACTATTTAATGGTAGAAGGTGAGCCACTCATTCTAGTTTTATATGTGGATGATCTCTTTTTGATAGGATCATCAGGGCTCGTAAATGACTGCAAGAGGAACTTGGCAGCAGAATTCGACATGAAAGATATGGGGTTGATGCACTATTTTCTAGGATTAGAAGAACGGCAGAAGAATGGGGAGATCATCCTTGGGCAATGGAGATATGCTTCAAATATTCTAAAGAGGCTCAGAATGCAGGATTGTCGATCCATGAGTACGCCCATGATCACAAATTGGAAGAAGATAGATGCATCAGGTGGCAAGGAAGTCGACCCCACCTTGTATAGACAACTCATTGGGTCTCTCATGTATCTAGTCAACACTAGGCCAGACATTTGCTTCGCAGTCAATACCCTTAATCAGTTCATGGTAGAGTCGAAGAGGGTACTTTGGGCAGCAACAAAGCACAGTTTGAGGTATGTGCGCGATACAGTTGGGTATGGGTTGAAGCATACTCGAGGAGATGACGTCAGAATATGTGGATTCATAGATGCAGATTGGGCAGGCAGTTCAGTGGACAGGAAAAGTACCTCTGGGTACTACTTCAGTGTTGGATCAGGGATGGTTTCTTGGTGCAGCAGGAAGCAGAAGTCAGTAGCACTGAGCTCAGCAGAAGCTAAATATATGGCAGCCATCACAGCTACGTGCGAAGCCATATGGCTAAGGAAGTTGCTTGTGAGCTTGTTCGGGCAGAGGATGGGAGCGACCAGTGCGTACAGTGATAATCAAAGTTGCACAAAGCTCTCTGAGAATCCATTGTTTCATAATAGGTTGAAGCACATAGATATCAGATGCCATTTCATCAGAGACTGTGTATAGCGTGGGGCAGTCTAGTTGCAATATGTTCCCACAAGAGAACAGGTGGCCGACATCCTCACGAAAGCTCTAGGGAGAGCTAACTTTGTCCAGTTCAGGGAACAGATGGGTATGGTGGAGAACCCATTCCAGTAGAAGGGACAGGGTACTTTGGATGTTTCTCAGTTACAGTTGCAGCAGCAGCAGATGTGTAAATTTATGTACATGTTCCATGCTTGATGCAACTTTACCTTCTATTACAGCAATCACATAAAAAGTCAAGTAAAATGCCAATAGAACATACCAGTGGATCTATAGAAGACAAAACAGAAACAGAAGAATGTGTTGGTGCGTTACGGCGGTCAGCAGGATGCTTCAACCAGCAAAGTCTTCTTGGTTGGCCAACCCAACTTGTGTCACAACAGCCCTCAAATCAGTCACCCAGTCAACTCAAAGTCAACCTCAGAAAAGTCAACGTTGTCCAAAAAAGTCAACGTAGGGCAGCAGCAATAAAGTCAACGCAGCTCAGTCTTCGGTCAACCTTTTGACCTCGGTTTTGTGCCAATGAGTACGGCCTTTCAAAATCGAACTCTCCACCAAATTTTAGCCCTTTTGGACCATGAGTTGACCAAAGTCAATGCTGGTCAAACTAGCGTGGAATCCCTAGCTGCGGTGAGCTGCAATAAATTTCGGGCAACCCTTGCTGCAGTAAATCGTCCTCTTTCCCACGTGTGAACCAAATTTGCCTCCAAGGAGCTCGTACTAAATCAGAAGAGAAGATGTGTGTGATGAGAGTGAGTGAAATGATCTCCAACGTTGACTCTATATATATCCATCATTGAGGTGTGTGACACATCTGCTGGGGGTGTAAAACCTTAAGGCCGACCTGCACATATTTGAAATTGTTAAAAAATAAATTCAAAATAAATGTTCTGCTCATCAGATTAAGATCAATTTGATATCGATCTTACACCTCTCTGAAAGAGGAACCCAATAAAAATATTGGTATCTTCATCTGAGCATCACAACATGGAGTTTGGACCTAGTTGTCCAATTTTAACACTCCCTCTCAACTAGGGATAACTCCATCCACCTGTGCAAACAAACATAGTGTGTCATCCCGCCGTAACTTGCTTTGTTGGCCTCTTTATTTCAGAACAGAAGTAGGTCAATCACAAAGACATCATCCCCCGGCTGACAGATTCAACCCAGAGGTCCAAAACCTCTATCAGACTCACAAAGAGTCTCATACCAACCCGAAGTTGGTTTACCTGACCCGAAGTCATTTGGAGGTCTGAAACCTCACTATACTTGATCCCAGATCAAGTGGTTGGACCGTGCCATCCTAGATAGAGAGTACGGCAATCTCTGATGCGTCCATCAGTCTTTGCTACTAGTCTCTAGCTTTTCCCACCTCATTGGCCAAATCAGAGGTACTTCCCATGAGCCCTGAACTCAATGGGTAGGATGCATACGGGGCATAGATAATGAGAGGTGAACCAACTCAAACATCATAACGGTGGGGCAGAAGCACCACAAGCTTTGGCAAGCCCAGCCTCGTGAGTGCTTATAGCTCTGAGAAGCTATCCCCAAAGCCCCCCAAAGCTCCCAGAGCTCATCGTCCAATAGGACCCACATCATAGGGTCGTTCCACGATACCAAGACTCTCACGGAAGCTTAGGAACTTGACCTTCCCCAAGGGCTTTGTGAGAATATCCACGACCTGCTCATCAGTTCCTATATGATCGAGCGTTACGACGCCTCGCTGTACCATATCCCAGATATAGTGGTACCTGATATCAATATGCTTGGAACGATCGCGGAACACTGGATTC
The DNA here is from genome assembly GCA_034641835.2 of Pinus albicaulis. NCBI lineage: Eukaryota > Viridiplantae > Streptophyta > Pinopsida > Pinales > Pinaceae > Pinus > Pinus albicaulis. The sequence continues at coordinate 595,839,491 of CM076572.1, forward strand.
TCGGACAAGCGAATCCCACTCTGGTTATCACAGAGTATCACAGTGGTATCAAGCACATGTCTGAACAACTCACTAAAGAGCTTTCGCAACCAAACTGCTTCACAATAGGCCATACTTGCTGCAATGTATTCTGCCTCGGCGGTGCTCAAAGCAACCGAATTCTGCTTCCTACTCATCCATGAGATTGAAGCAGAACCAAGATTGAAAAAGCATCCCGATGTGCTCTTACGATCCACCACACTACTAGCCCAATCGGCATCAGTATATCCAAGGAGAGTCACGCTCCTAGCAGTGTATCTCAGCCCATGGTTTATCGTGCCCCGAAGGTATCTCAGAAGATTCCTGGCACCAACCTAGTGAAAGTGATGAAGCTCAACCATCTGTTGACTCAAAGTGTTCACTGCAAAAAATATATTTGGACGGGTGTTCACTTAGAACATCAGGGCCACTACGAGTTGACGAATCTCAGTAGGATTTGATAATACGGGCCCAACAGCGCTGCCACTCAACTTCTTGAAGTTGAGTTCCATTGGTGTTGACACGGACTTGCAATCCACCATACCAAATCTTTCCAGAAGCTTCACAATGTATTTTCCTTGAGAAAGGAAAATCTCGCCAGGTCTCTGCCAGACCTCCAGGCCTAGTAAGTAGTGCATCAGTCCTAGGTCCTTCATCTCGAACTCAGCAGCGAGCTCCCTTTTGCATTGATGAATGAGAGGGTCGGCACCTATCCAGAAGAGGTCATCCACATACAGCACCAGGATGAGAGGTTTTCCCTTGACAACCTTGAAGTAAAGGTTCAGATCAGCATTACTTCGAGTGAAGCCCAGCTTCATCAAGTAGCTATCTATCCTCTCATACCAAGCTCTGGGTGCTTGCTTCAGCCCATAGAGGGCCTTCTTCAACCTACGGACATAGGTGTCCCGATCCTGGACTTCGAACCCCAACGGTTACTCCACATATACCTCTTCCTTTATTGCACCATGCAAAAATGCATTCTTCACATCCATCTGATGAAGACTCCATCCTTGCGTAGCAGCAAGGGCTATAATAGATCGAATGGTGGTGTATCAGGCCACAGGTGCAAATATGTCATCATAATCTATGCCTTCCTTTTGAGAGAAGCCATGGGCAACGAACCTTGCCTTGAATTTTTCAGCACTTCCATCAGATCCATGCTTGATCTTGTAGAGCCATTTCGAGGTGACAACTTCTTTGTCCTTTGGTCTTGGAACCACATCCCAGGCATCATTCTTCATAATGGACTCATACTCTTCGTGCATAGCATCCTTCCAGACTTGATGCTTTACGGCTTCCTCAAAGGATCCAGGCTCGGATTGTACAATAGTACTCATGGCTGCTAGATACCCTGGTATCTACTCGGCTTCTTGCTTTCACGGAATGTCCCCCTTGGGGCAGCATGTCCCTCAGTATCCTCGAGAGTGTCCCTAAGCCATGATGGTCTCTTTCCTAGTGAAGGAGGTGGATCAATCGGGTCCATCTGTCCTTCAACATCAGGAATTATTTCATCCTTCGGTTCCTCTTGATTTCCAAGCCTCGCTTCATTATCTTCCTCAGATCTCGGAAGATTGACTACTTTCCTCAGGGAAGTATCTTCGTCAAAGGTGACATCGTGGCATATCTCCACTTCCTTTTGACCAAGCACATAGACTCTATAGGCCTTCGAAGTTTCACTATAGCCTACAAACATTCCTTTCTTCCCAGAAACATCCAACTTGCTCTTCTTTTCTTTCAGCACATGAAAGTAGACGGTACATCCAAAAACTCTAAAATGTGAGACATCAGGTTTCTTACCAGAGAAAACCTCTTCGGAAGTTTTGGATTCTAGAGCAGAATGTGGGCATCGGTTTTGTATGTACACAGCAGTGTTCGCAGCTTCTCCCCATAGAAACTTCGGCAGACCTTGGTCACATAGCATGGCACGGGCAGCTTCCACAATGGTCCGGTTCTTTCGTTCATCAACACCATTTTGCTCGGGAGTATAGACAGTTGTGGTCTCCCTCTTAATGCCAGCTTCTCTACAAAAGTACTTGAACTCATTTGTCTCATATTCAATGCCATTATCAGTTCTCAAAATCTTGATCTTTTTCCCTGTCATATTTTCCACCAAGGCTTTGAATGTACGGAACCACATGAAAGCCTCATCCTTCTTTAAGAAGTATATCCAGGTTTTTCGAGAGAAGTCATCTATGAACATCATATAATATGAACATCCTCCCAAGGATGTCACGGGCAACATACCAGATAGATCAGAATGGATCAATTCCAAGACATCAGATGTCTTTGTGACACTAGAGGGGAAAGGTCCCCTTGTATGCTTTCCTTCGACACAAGCCTTACATACACCTTCATGATTATTTGGAAACTCGGGCATCCCTGTCACCACCTTCCTTTCTTCGAGAAGGGCTTTGTAGTGAAGGTGTCCAAACCTTCGGTGCCATAGTTCAGTTTGTCGAATAGTATCACATGTCATTGCTCCCAGTGGACTTCCTCCAACCTGGTAGAGTGTATCAACTCTAAACCCAATCGAGATAGCTTCCTTGAAGCTCTTCTTCCACATGAGCACCTTTCCATCAGTGAATGCCACATTGAACCCTTTGTCTTCCGTGGCTGATATAGACACAAGGTTCTTCTTCAAATTTGGTACATAGAGTACATCCTGCAAGTGGAGGACTTGACCTTGAGACAAGTGGAGGGTCACAGTCCCTGTCCCTTTCACAGGATATGTGGCATTATCTCCAAGGATAATTTCTAGATTAGTATCCTTCTCAATCATATCAGAAAGTGCATCCTTGAACCCAGTGATATGCCTTGAGGCACCACTATCTATCAACCAGACATCCATAGTGTCGGGTGGAGATGTAACGGAGAGGGCAGATACAAGAATGTATTCATTTCTTTTATCAACAACATGTGATTCCTCATACCTGGAGTTTCTTGACCTTTTGAAAGGTTGATCATTTCCGTCGGAGGAAGCCTTCCTTTTTCCCTTGAACCTGTTGTTCCTTTGATTGCCATTTCTCTGGTTGTTGTTGTTGTCATCACCATTGGGAGAATCCTTCTTGAAAGGACATTCTCTAGCATAGTGACCAGGCCTATGACAAGTGAAACACTTGCCCTTCTTTCCTTGGGCCCCTGCTTTTCCCTTATTCTTCGGACCACCAGAGTTCTTCTTTCTAGAATGAGCAGCGTATGCAGCATTTCCTCCATTTCCATACTCCTTCATTCTTGATTCTTCTTAAACGCATCTTGACAGTACTTCGTCAAAGTCAGGTATCACATTATTATTTAGAATGGTAGTGTTGAACACATGCCATTCAGATGAGAGCCCTCCAAGTGCGGTGAGTACCATCTCTCGATCAGCTATTGTCTCCCAATAGCTAGCAGATTGTTCCTGATTTCAGTCAGCTTCAGAAAGTATGATTAGACAGACTCATCCCTGCATTTCTTCAGATTCTTCAATTGATTCTTGAAGAATAGTACTTGATTCGCATTGTTGGCCTTGAACATGAGGATCAATTTATCATACATCTCTTTGGATGTACCCAACTCAAAGATGTAGGCCACCAGGCTTTTATGAATGGATTCCTTGATCATTAGCTTTGCTTTGATCTCCTCTTTCTTGTACTTTGTTTTGGTAGCAGCAGTCGCAGTGGATGGAGGTTCTTGGATTTTACCCTGCACATAGTCCATGACATCTTGGTCTTCCAATTTGAGATCCAATATCATTTTCCAAGCATGGAAGTCATCCTTCCCAGTCAATTTGTCTTCCTCCTTGAAGCTATAGCTTGTGGAACCCATTATCCTCTCCGGTGATTGCTACAAATAGGGCTTGTCTTCACCTCACCTCTGATACCATGTAAATTTATGTAGATGTTCCATGCTTGATGCAACTTTACCTTTTATTACAGCAATCACATAAACAGTCAAGTAAAATGCTGATAGAACATACCAGTGGATCTATAGAAGACAAACCAGAAACAGAAGAATGTGTTGGTGCGTTACGGCGATCAGTAGGATGCTTCAACCAGCAAAGTCTTCTTGGTCGGCCAACCCAGCTTGTGTCAAAACAACCCTCAAATCAGTCACCCAGTCAACTCAAAGTCAACCTCAGAAAAGTCAACGTTGTCTAGAAAAGTCAACACAAGGCAGCGACAATAAAGTCAAGGCAGCTCAGTGTTCGATCAACCTTTTGACCTCGGTTTTTGTGCCAATGAGCACGGCCTTCCAAAATCGAACTCTCCACCAAATTTCAGCCCTTTTGGACCATGCATTGACCAAAGTCAACGCTGGTCAAACTAGCAGGGAAACCCTAGCTGCGGTGAGCTACAGTAAATTTCGGTCAACCCTTGCTGCCGTAAATCGTCCTCTTTCCCATGTGTGAAACGAATTTGCCTCCAAGGAGCTCGTACTAAATCAGAAGAGAAGATGTGTGTGATGAGAGTGAGTGAAATGATCTCCAACGTTGACTGTATATATATCCATCATTAAGGTGCGTGACACATCTACTGGGGTTGTAAAACCTTAAGGCCGACCTGCACATATTTGAAATTATTAAAAAATAAATTCAAAATAAATGTTCCGCTCATCAGATTAAGATCAATTTTATATCAATCTTACACCTCTCTGAAAGAAGAACCCAATAAAAATATTGGTATCTTCATCTGAGCATCACAACATGGAGTTTGGACCTAGTTGTCCAATTTTAACAAGATGAGAGGGAGTTGCAGTGCAGATGCAGTATTGGCAGTAGCTCAGCAAGGTCAGCAACAAAATAGATGCAGCTCGTATCAGAGTTGCGCAATGCTTGGTGCGTAGCAGTAGTCAGACATCAGCAGTGTGATAGGAGATGATGCAGAGATAGGGTGTTGTGGTAGCATGTGTAGCACTAGAACACATTCCTCGCTAAGAGGGAGTGTTAGTTTTTGTAGCATCGAATGTGTTCTAGCCACGAAATTTTTTGGAGAGGCTAGTGTACATTAGTTCTCCAAAACCCTGAAATCATTTCTGGAAATTCCACCCAGAAGTGTCTCAATTAGAATATTAACCAATTTTTAAATATTTCCTAAGTCTAAACTTAAGGAATATGGTTAATTAATCAATATTAATTGAGATGTGGTGAAAATCATCTAGAAACTCACACAGATCGACAGGGAAAAAATCTGGGCCATCGATTATGTTTTAATCTTGGTCGTTGGTGCTCCAACAGAAGATTATAAGAAGAAATCGATGGGTAGATGGAGAATACACTAGTGTAGTTACTTAGTTGCCCAAGCAGTTCGATTTTCTCAGTGGTTGTGATGTAGCAGAGGAGATAGAGTCAGAGGGTGAGTAGTGTTGAGAATTTGGAGGGTTGTAGGTTAATACAAATTCTCTTCTTGATAATTACTTGTGACCTTACTTGTGATACTTATGTCTTCTCTTCTTTTAGTTTAGTTAATCTTTCATCAAGTCAATTATCAAAAAGCACAAGACACAAAAGTTAGGCTCCTAGAGCCAAGACAAAACCTCTCCCTCTTGGAGAGGAAACCCACAAAGAATTCTTCTTATAGATCTTCAAATGACAAGTACCATGACCCAGACATAGACCCTTGACCTAGATATGCTTTCAAGACTTTGATTCCGCCTCTTCAACCTTGGATCTTCTCTTCACCAAATTACTTAGATCTGCATCAGCATTAGAGACCTTGTATATGCTTGTAGTCGAATTGTTTGAACAATACCTTCCTTACTATTGTTGTCTCTTCTCCTTATGATGATTGTCTTAATTACCACAACTTCCTTCTTCAGGTCAACAACCCTTAACAATCCTTACTGCACTTATCCGCAATCATAACTGTACCCTTGATATACGCAATCTTCTTCTTGTATCACTGTCTCAGATCTGCATTCTATACTGTCTCTTATCCGCACTTATATTCTGCACTGTGACCTTCACTTATCCGCATTGTAACATTTCCCTTTCTCTGCACTGTCTACTGGTATATATCCGCACTATCTCCTTATATATGTCTGTTGTAGGTTCACATACGTCAGTATTTCTTAACCCAGACAGATCCATAATGTTCCACAAATCTTCTTGTCTTTTATCCGCAATTCTTCTTGTATTAGGTTCGGTCTTGTCCACAATGCTTGTTGTCCAAATGATCTGCAGTCTTGCCTTATATATAGTGAATTGTTTTCACTTTTTAGGCCAACCATCAAATGTAATTTAGGCCAACATGACTTGTAATTTCTTCCATAATTCAAGAAGTGTTCATCAGCAACGTTGAGGGGTTGTCTTCACTGTATTGTGGAGCTTGTCTTCAACATTGTATGAGGGTTGTTGAGAGCTTCTTCTCAAGGTCTTTGGAGCACAAACACCTAAACTAAATCCTTCATGAATATGACACCTAATTATATTTATTCCTAGAAGACATAAACCTAATAGACATCAAGAAAAAGTTTATCTACATAATAAGATCTTGCTCATGTAACCCATGAAGCAAGTATACCAAAAATACATTTTATTATCTTTGACATCTTTATATAAATACATAATCACATAGTCAACATGAAGACCAACCTAGTTACACTTTTCAACACTCCCTCTTAACTAGGGAGGTATTCATACAGGTACATGGTCACTTTCAAACTAAAGAATCTCATAAGAAGAATCGGATTGGTAATTGCATCTGTATACCATCATATCAACTAGCATTGTCCTAGTGCAAGGCCTTGACTAACAGCCCCATCTCTCAACGAGACATTGGGCTACAATGCTGGCGAGACACATGACTAATAGACACCATAGTCATTGTCTCTCCAAAGTACACACCCCACCTAGGTGTTCCTAGAGTATGAACTTCTTGGACTATTCTTCTCTTGGGTAGCCAGCCCTCAAAGAATATCGATCCACGACTACTCTTATCTTGAATGCCCTATCTCATTCTCAAAGGGTATCGAATGTCAGATGATTACCCAATCCTCCATTCTATCTTCCAGATGAAGAGCAGAATGATGTGTCTATCCATTCTCTTCACATGGCCTTCACTAAGAATAACGGCTGTTAGTCCTGGTCTAGTGCATGACACATGTAATAGAGAATCACATACTTTACTTCCTCTTAACACAGGAAGGACATACTTCAAGTTTCTTCCAAGCAAGAAATTTACCACCATGCTCCTTATCAACCAGGGTCGTGCAGCAGCAATCCAGCTACTCATGAAGAATTCCTCCCCTCGATGTCATGGTTTTCGATATTGAGGAATCTTCAACTTTTGGCTTCATAGGGCACAAATCATCCATCACTTTCAGTCATGAGTCATGTCCACTATCAGAAAGTGATTCGTCAGTCTTTCTCATCCAGTCCACCGTTATGTCGTGCTGCTTTCCTTTGAATTATCTCCAAGGATCATACCTCCTTTCTCATGATTAGCAGCCCTGCACAAATCCAGATAAACATATACATATGAACAAAAGTTACCTTAGTGATGATCTTTCACCATGACATCTTCTTGTAGGCATCGGCATCCTTCATACAGATTGACACATCTCCTAATGATATGCTTTTGGCAAGGGTCTTCTTCTTTACCAGACTTTCGTCAAAGTCTACATATCTTCCCAAGAGATCTCCTAGTCACATCTTCTTGGCCTCCAGATGATAACTGCCTCTTGACATGGTTGCATTTCATGATCTCTTCCTATTTGCACATTCTTCATTCCCGGGATTTTACAATTTTCAATTTCTAGTTTATGTACAACCACCTCATATTCTATGAGGACATATTATGTTGATTTCATCTGTCAGTGCATCGAGAGATCCTCCTTCGTAGATTATACTTCTAAATATAAAAGCCTATTACCTGCAACCATATGACATGACTTCACACACCCAATATCAGCATATATGTCTGCATACCTCATATCTATTTCCCTGAGTCATCCTGTAGCAGTTTCTCTAGAATGAAGGGCTTCATTCCTTTGACCTATTTCATCAATATGTCATCACATCCCAGAATTTTGTCTCCATGATGGCCCTTGATCAGATGACTGCTTTACTTTAGTAGAGAGGTTTTCCAGAAGTTGTTTCACCGAGAGCTCCTTCCATGCTTCTATCGAGATGCTTTTTAATGTACATTACTTTCTATCATACAATTTTACAACCATTCAAAGATCACTTAAAGAGAAAGATGATCTCAATCATAATAGAGATCTCTCGCTTCCTCCTTCTTAGATCTTTTAGCATCAGGTTCTTCTCTTTCATTAGTGACATGGGCTTCTTCCTTTTTCCTCTTGCCCTTTCTAGATTTAGGACAATCTCTTTTATAATGCCCAAGTTCATTACATCCAAAGCATCGTACGTTGTCCATATTCCTTCTTTTATTCTGAGGGCCAAATTTTCCTAATCTTCCTTTCTTCCTGTATGAGGCTGCAAAGGCATGATTCTCTTTACTTGGTCCTATATCAGCTTTGGCTTTTAGTCTTGTTTCCTCTATTTTACATAGAGACCATAAATCATGGAATGGGGTGGCTTCTTTCTTCCCATATAGACTAGAAGTGAAGTTTCCCCATTCCTCTGGTAGAGCATTCAACACCACTATAGTCATCTCAGTGTCGGACATTATTTCTCCTAGTTCTTGCAGTTGATCTCTTATTTTAGAAATCCTCATAAAGTATGGAGCGATTCCTTCTTCCCTTGATAATTTCATTTTGTAGTTCTTGTCTCAGAGAGATTGTTTCTCATGCAATACTCACAGAGAATAGCTCCACCAATTTTTCATATATTTGTTTTGCAGTCTTTAGCTTTGATACATAGGGAATGAGAGAGTCTTTGATGGATTCTATGAGAATCCTCTGGGCTCTAATTTCTCCCTTCATGTACTTGGCATGGGTTGGAGCATCTTCTTTTGGGGGTTGAACCAATGTTGCAGGAAACGTCCCCCCCCCCCCCCCGACTCCAACCCCCGAAACGCATCCTGTACGGGATCTGTACAGCGAAACGCGTTTCGCAAAAAAATTTGTGTTTTCTGGAAAGTCGGATCCGTATGGCTAGATCCGCGTTTCCGTACAGCGGATCCGCGGATCGTCGTACATAAGCGCGACGATTCCTATACAGATCCATATGGTTCGCGAGCAGTTCCGTACAACGCCGTACGGATCCGGGTTTTTTTTTTTGGGGGGTTTTATGTCGGTTAGTTAGTGAGTTAGTCTTGGGTTAGGGATATGGTGAAAAGGTTATAAGCTCTCTTTCACCCATTATTTGTTCACTTGTGTTTTTGGAGAGCTTGGAGAAGAGAGGAGAAGAGAGCTTGGAGAAGAGAGAGTTGAGGAGAGCTTGGAGGAGTGAAGGAGGAGGAGCTTGGAGGAGTAAAGAAGGGCTTCCATCTACAAGAGCTAAAGAGGTAAGTGCAAACCCCAAACTCTCTATACTCAAAGATGATGTTTCTTTGGGTTCTATGTATCATTCCACTCTTGGTTTTGATGATGGTAAGGGGGAGTAGAAATAGAAGAGAAGAACATGAAGAAGAAGAGGAAAGTGGTTACCATATGAGTGAACCAATGTATGATGAGGAGGAAGGCTTTGAAAAGGAAGGAGATGATGAAAACATTGAATCACAAGATGGGAAAGCTGCATTAACACCCTTGTGAAACTATGTGACCAAACTTGAAGGGGGAAAAGGTGGTGGAAGCTACAAGTTTTTGTGCCCTCATGGTTGTCATGGAGGAAAACCATAGAGCAATTCATATACCCGTGTGAGGAGGCATCTTTGTGGGGTGATGGACAGTGATGAAAGAAAGGGTGCTGTGGGGATAGCAATTTGCCCAAAGGTTCTAGCTAAACAAAGAAGAAAATACATCCAAATAGAGGAGGCTGCACAACAAAAAAATCAAAAACAAAAAACTCAATCTGAATCAAGTGCAACCTCTAGATTTGGTAGCTCATCTGCTCATGGTGTTTCTGCAAGTTCTGGAGGTAAAAAACAATAGCAGATTTCCTTAATGTTGCTCGGAGGGATGATGTGGATGGAAAGATAGTCCGATTTCTTTGTGCTTGCGGTGTACCATTCAATGTGCTTCGCTCTCCCTATTGGCATGAAATGGTAAAGGGCATCAATGAAGCCCCAAAAGGATACAAATCCCCCAACTATGAGAAAGCTAGAACAATGTTATTAGAAAGAGAAAAAGGAAAGGTTCAAGCAGCTTTGACACGTTTTACAAATGAGTGGGTGGATAGTGGGGTATCCATTGTATCAGATGGGTGGACAAATATCAGAAACCAATATTTGATAAATGTTCTTGGGGTTTCTACTACTGGTGCATTGTTTATTGCATATCATGATTCCTCCTCTGTCAGTGCAACTTCCCAAAACATTGCAGATCTCATATTGCAATCAATCAGAGATGTTGGTCCTAGCAAAGTGGTTCAAGTGATCACATATAATGTAGCAAATTGTAAGGGAGCAGGGAAAATTATTGAACGTACTTATCCACACATATTTTGGTCTGGGTGCTTGGTGCACACATTGAACCTTTTGATGCATGATATTGTGAAGCATAAAGAATGTGGGTGGATTAATGAGCTTTACAAGAGAGGGAAGAATCTCATTAAATTTATCACAGGGTATACAAGGGTAAACTACTTCTATGGCACTTACTCCAAGTTGCAGTTGCTTAAACTTGCAAAAACCAGATTTGCAAGTTATTACCTCACCTTTAGGCGGCTAGTGAAGGTGAGACAAGCTCTAACTAATATGGTCACCGCTGAATCATAGGAGGAGATTAACACTGATAGAGATGGTGCTAATGCAGCAAAGGACACTATTCTTGACATGTTATTTTGGTCACAGGTTAAATATGTTTTGCAATTCACCAAACCAATTTATTACATGATCAAGTTTGCAGATTCAGATCAACCAATAATTGGGGAGGTGTATGAGCAAATGGATAACATGTTGGGGCAGATTAAAGACATTGTTGAGCCTAGAGATACCACCTTGTACAAATATATTCATGCAGAGGTGGTAAAACGATGGGATATGCTAAATATTCCATTGCATGCATTAGCATATGTATTGACACCTAAATATTATAGTCCATCATGGCTTTCTACAACAACACCTGGGGGGCGAGCAGGAGAAAACCACACCTAGATCCAGAGGTCCTAATCAAATATATGGATGCACTAGATAAATTAGTCCCTGATGAGGAGGAGGCACACTTGGTACGGAAACAGTTGAGCAGCTATACACTTTCCACTGGTCCATTTGGGAGCATGCATGCTATTAGAGATCGAGAGAGTTTTTCTTCTATTGAGTGGTGGAACATGCATGGAGGTGCTACTCCACTTCTATAGACTTTGGCATTGCGGGTGCTATCACAAGTGGTAAACACTTCTTCTGCAAAGAGGTGTTGGAGCTCTTATTCTTTCATCCACAGTGTTAAAAGGAACAGGTTGAGTTTAGACCGGGCAGAGAGCTTGGTTTATGTTCATTACAACTTGAGATTGTTGTCCCATTACTGTGAAGATGCAAAGAGTAACAGAGACCTTAAGGTTTGGGACAGGTATCCAGAGGAGACCAATTTGGAAGATGGGGTGTTGTGATTAGAGCAATTAGAGGATGCTCTTACCCATGATGATGATGATCGACTTGAAATGCCACCCCCCACTGGTCCCGTGCTTCCTAGGTTCCATGGTTCAAAACCAACAGCAGGGGCTTCATCTTCATCAGTTACAGTGCCATTGCCACAGCTTCCGCAGCCACCATCTTCTTCATTGTCACCACGTGGAGGCGCACCATCACGTACTCTTCGAGGTGGAAGGAGGAGAGATGAGTAGATATTTTCAGTGTTCACACTTTACTGCTTTTGTCATAGATTATCATTAGACTTGTAGGTTTTTTGTGAATTTGAACTTTTTGTCTTGGTGGTGGCCAAGTGGCCTATTTTGTAAACATTATTATTTGAATTTTGGACATGACTAATGTTGAGTCTTGGACTCTTGACAGTTGCTCACTTATAATATGCTTTATGTTTTATAATATGGTTAAATGTTTTATGTTTATCATTTATGTTTTATAGTATGCTTAATTTTTAAATGTTGTGTGTTTTAAAATTTATAGTATGCTTAAATGTTTTATGTTTATCATTTATGTTTTATAGTATGCTTAAATGTTTTATTATGCTTAAATGTTTTATGTTTATCATTTATGTTTTATAGTATGCTTAAATGTTTTATCATGCTTAATTATTTGATGTATGTTTGTAATTGCTAGGATCTAGATTCTAGATTCCTGATGCTCGAATAATTAATTATTGATGTACAATGTAATCATGGATGTCATATCTATCTTGATTTATGTAAAAATATGCATGTTTTCATGTCTTTTACAACTAATATGGTATTTGGGATTGTTGTTTTGAATATAAATGCAAAAAAATATAAAATAAAATAAAAATATATATATATATATACTAAACGATTTTGAAACGCTTTTGTTCCTAAATTTTTGGAAAATGACGCTTCTGCGTCCCCGCTTCGTGCAACGTTGGGTTGAACAATAGATCCTTCGATATAGTCCATTACTTCATCTTCAATTAAATTCAAGTTTGTCCTTTTCTTCCATGCACTAAAGTTTGATGACCCAACTAGCTTGTTGCTTTCTTTACAATAAGGCATCTTGAAAGATAGGGTCATGAATACTTACTTGAGTGGATTGGCTTGCAGCTTCCTTGATGATGATTGAGAATGAAGTCAAGGGTTTCCTTTCTTCAATGTTGGTGTACTTGAACCCTTGATTGCAAAGAATATCTTCAGAAGTTGAGGTTCTTTTCAAACAATGTCTTGAGTGCAAATCTTTGATGGCAAAGATTATTTTCTTGAATGAGTTTGATCTTCTGAATGAGATAGGAGATCTCACCTGAAGTAGTTTGATAGTCTTCTTTGCAAACTGATTTGACTTTCCAACCCAAACTTTGATCTTCGCTTCTTTGAGTGTCTTTGTTGACAAGCAGCGCTTGTGTTCAACACCTTAGCTCTGATACCATGTTGAGAATTTGGAGGGTTGTAGGTTAATACAAATTCTCTTCTTGATAATTACTTGTGACCTTACTTGTGATACTTATGTCTTCTCCTCTTTTAGTTTAGTTAATCTTTCATCAAGTCAATTATCAAAAAGCACAAGACACAAAAGTTAGGCTCCTAGAGCCAGGGCAAAACCTCTCCCTCTTGGAGAGGAAAACCCGCATAGAATTCTTCTTATAGATATTCAAATGACAAGTACCATGACCCAGACTTAGACCCTTGACATAGATATGCTTCCAAGACCTTGATTCCGCCTCTTCAACGTTGGATCTTCTCTTCACCAAATTACTTAGATCTGCATCAACACTAGAGACCTTGTATATGCTTGTAGTTGAATTGTTTGAATAGTAGTAAGGTAAATCATAGATTTACCTTCCTTACTATTGTTGTCTCTTCTCCTTGTGATGATTGTCCTAATTACCACAACTTCCTTCTTCAGGTCAACAACCCTTAACAATCCTTATTGCACTTATCCGCAATCAAAATTGTACCCTTCATATACGCAATCTTCTTCATGTATCACTATCTCAGATCTGCATTCTATACTGTCTCTTATCCGCACTTATATTCTGCACTGTGACCTTCACTTATCCGCACTGTAAAATTTCCCTTTATCCGCACTGTCTACTGGTATATATCCGCACTATCTCCTTATATATGTCTGTTGTAGGTTCACATACATCAGTACTTCTTAACCCAGACGAATCCGTAATGTTCCGCAAATATTCTTGCCTTTTATCCGCAATTCTTCCTGTATTAGGTTCAGTCTTGTCTGCAATGCTTGTTGTCCAAATGATCCGCAGTCTTGCCTTATATATAGTGAATTGTTTTCACTTTTTAGGTCGACCATCAAATGTAATTTAGGTCGACTTATATAGGCCAACATGACTTGTAATTTCTTCAATAATTCAAGAAGTGTTTCATCAACAGCATTGAGGGGTTTCCTTCACTGTATTGTGGAGCTTGTCTTCAACATTGTATGAGGGTTGTTGAGAGCTTCTTCTCAAGGTCTTTGGAGCACAAACACCTAAACTAAATCCTTCATGAATATGACACCTAATTATATTTATTCCTAGAAGACATAAACCTAATAGACATTAAGAAGAAGTCTATCTACATAATAAAATCTTGCTCATGTAACCCATGAAGCAAGTATACCAAAAATACATTTTATTATCTTTGACATCTTCTTTATATAAATACATAATTACATAGTCAACATGAAGACCGACCTAGTTACACTTTTCAACAAGTAGCGGATGAGAGAGGGTAGCAACAGAAGTCCAGAAAGACCTTTGAATTGTGGAAGAGGCAGCGTGAGGAAGAGCGTAGTCCACTCGAGCTCTGCATAGTCACTATGCAGAGAGTGACGCAGAGGCTCCAACATAAGGGAAGAGGGTCCATCTCAAGGGCAGAAATTCATTGTGGAGAGAGAAATTTCTCCCAAAATTTCTCTCTGTGTTTTCCTCTATTTAGATTGTCAGTAAGGCATCTAAATTTTTGTACTGCGATTTGTTGTTGAAGATTAATAAGAAAACCCTCATCTACTGCACCGGTTTTCCCGCATTGGGTTTTTCCGGGGACATTTGTCCAAAAATAATTGTATTAATATTCTTGTGTGTGTGCTAAAACTTCTCTATTTCCAGTATTTTATTTTCTGCAGTAATTTATTGTGAAAATTGCAGTTGTTATTCGATGTTTTCCATAGCAAATAAACTACATAATCAAATTTACAGTTAGAAGAATATTTTTCAGTTACTACAATAGATGAAAAATTCACAACCTTTGGCAATATGGTCAGAACATTCTAACCGAGGGAACACTCCAAGCCCTAAAGCTACCTAGGCCATTCTCCCTAGCGACATTACCTGGTACCCAGTCAATATCCTTGACCTAGAGAGAATGTTTTCCCTGATGCTACAACATCAACACTCCCTCTCAACAAGGGAGCCATTCTCAACCACTCCAAGCTTGTCCTTAAAGCATACAAATTTCATCCAGGATAGAGGCTTTGTGAGAATGTCAACAACCTACTCGTTCGTAGAAATGTATTGGAGCCATCTGGTCAAGGATATAGTCAAAGATTAGATTGCAGAATAGGTGTACAACATATTTACTTTCTCTTACTTAAATTTATGCAAAGAACTGCATAAATTATGGTGGCCATAATCCCTGGTAAAAAATGTTTAACTATCGAAATATAAAGTATGTATTGCATATTTACGTTTTACTTCTACCTAAATTTATGCAAAGAATCACATAAATTACGGAAAAACAATTTAACAAACTCAAACACTATGTGGGTGGATTATAGCCTACTTCCAATGGAGTAAAATACAAATTTTAATATGAGGAGAGATTTAACCTCATAGCACCAATAAATAAATTGTTGGAGAATATGTGTGGGGTGAATAGCGACATAGATCCACTAGTGTTCATAAGAAATTAACCTAGGAGATTTAAAGGACATCTCAGAGAATTCTCCCACGGTCGAGCATAAACTCGGCAAGAGTGATTTGTGCTCGAGAGGGAGAAATTGTAAATACATCTAGAACCGTGTCAGATGATCGAAAGAGCTTCTAGTTCAGAGGGAGCATATAGTGAGGTAGATTGGAAGGATGCAGCCTACTGAAGATCCAAAGGGTCTCTCATGAGGATGAGGAGATGGAGGTGTTGACCACTGGAGTGGCACCTAAGGATTATCTAAAGACTCCATGCCCAAGGATGTACCAAACTATGCTTGTACCATCAGAGATCATCATACTACCAGAGCTTTTCAACTCTACTTCTTCTTCTTATCATTTTCTGTTGTACTCAAATTCCACAATCCCTGTGGGGCCAATGTAAAAGTGATACTACTATGAGGAGTCGAGTCATGTAACAAATCTGGGTAGCTTGGGAACTTATCATCAAGTGAGTATTACTCTGGGAGGTTTTTTTCAATGGGTTAATTATCATCTCCTTATGAGGACTTAATAATTGATTGAGGTTTTTCCTCCAAATATACCCCAAAGCCGGAGTACGGCTTGATGGTGAGACCTTGGGTGAGTCCTAGTGTCTAGGGTCAATGTATATTACCATACTGGATCACAAAAAAATTCATGGAATTTGATTAGGTCTAGGGCGTCGTTTTTTAATTTTTTTAATTTCTCGTAAGGTGGAAATTGGAATAAAATTTGTATATGAAATGTAATAACTTATGTCTTGAAAATTTGTATAGGGTATGAGTGATAAAAACTGCACCTCTCACCCTCAAATTTCTACTAAAACACACTTTGAGAGGTTAAAAATGTGTTCTAGACCATCAAAACCAACTTTTCCTAAGTTTAGTGGAAAAAGTGGCAATAAATTAAGTCGACAATTAAATAAATGGAGAAAAATAAATATCCACACATGCTAAATGATGTGGAAATGAGGTGGAAAATCATGGAGGAGTTAAAGTGAAGCTCCAAGGTGATCTGGACTCCTAAAATCAAGGAAAGGACATGTACTCAAGGAAATAGAATTTATGGCATTAAATGAGGAAGTTTCTTACTTGGAAATTTGAATTTAAGAAGTTAATGCACATTTGAGAAGATTTGGGGGAATATTTTGTGATGATTTTTGTGAGAAATTGTCCCCACATTGGTCTCCAGCCATATACACTTGTCATTTCATCATAGAATTTGATTTTGCTTGAGGGATTCTTGATGCCACTTGGGAAATTCGAATTTGCATGAAGGAGCATTGGGATTGTCACACATTTGCTTTGGGATTGTCACCAATTGCCTTGGGATTGGCTTCCAAGCTTTTATATAATAAGAGCTTTGTGCTCTCACTTAAAGAAACTTTTGCTACGAGCTATTGTGGTTGGGGAGACTCTGTTTCTATGTACATTTGATCTTCATTTGAATAAAAAGACTTTGGGGTTCATTCATGGGTGTTTCTCTCTTGGAGTTTGTGTTTGGCTCAATGATGATATAATTCTCTATTTGTGTTTAATTTGATTTCATTTTCTCATATGTTTTTATAGAGTTGTGAATGTACAGTTATCTTACATTTTCAATTGGTTATTTGATATGCTCTAGGCTAGGCAGCTCTATCTATTTTCATACAAATTCTAGAGTTCTTTTGCCATTGTTTCTTGATTCAATCCATATGAGCTAATGTGCATTTGAAGTTTTTTTGTAGAGGACACCTTTGGATGAGTAGCAAGCGTGAGGGGAAGTATTCAAGAGACCAACCCACTCTTAGCGTAGCTTTCAAGGAGCTCCTATCGTTATTTGAATCTCATAAGCTTATCTTTCGAAAGTGTTGCATTTGCATGGTTCATTTTGACATAGTTTATGCATAAGTCAAAATATTAAAAAATCCTTTATATCTTTTGATCTTGTGCTTTCATTTCCATATCTAGCTAGTTAAGAGCTAGACATAAGCTAGACAAGTGATGGGGATCTTCCCCATCATTTGACTTAGTCTTTTGTATATTATTTTGTAGCATTATCACCCACTCATATGCTCTCATTTCACACTAACTCTTGTTTTAGTTCTGCAGCCCTAACATTCTTCCTTGTAGGTTCTCTCAAGCTTCAAGTCTCATTCCAAGGAGACCGTCTGCATCAGGAGAGCTTGTGAAAGAGGCTAGGCCATGTATCATCTTGGAGCTTGTATTCTCTAATTGTAGAACTTCTTCACCTATTTTGTGGCTCTCATACTTCAAGGGATTTCTTTGTTGTTTCAAGATCTCACATTGTATTCTCTCACCAATTCCTTGGGAATCCCTCTAAGAAGCTCTAACCGTCATTGGAAACCAAAATAATAAAAATTTTCTTTTGTGGGAACGTGGGTTCTACCCATTGGCATCCCTATCTCTCCATTTTAGGGAGAGAGTTTGTGGGTGGATTGACTTCTTGGCTTTGACATATCCATTTGTTTTCACATCACATATGCATGCTCTAATTGGGAAGTAACACAAATCACATTTCATTTTCTTCAAGTTTGCTACATGATTTAAACTTGCACTACTTATCATTATTGCTACAAGTTTCAAGTTTACATTTTCATTTGCAAAGCAATTCACTCTTATTTTGTGCAAGCATTTCTATTTTCTTTAGCAAACTTTGATACATTTATTTTGCCACTTGTCTAAGTAATTCATGCTTTATTGTTATACCACATTTCCATTTTGAGAATATTGAAGCATTGTGTATTGGACAAGTTTAACTTTCAAAGCAACCATTTATATTGCATGTCAAGCTAATCATCTTTTCTCAAGTTTAAAGTTCCTTTTAGAAAGCTTTTGTGAGTACAAATCTCAAGTTTATCTTTCAAAGCATTGCAATTTACTTTACATGCAATTTAGTTCCTCACAAACTTCAAGTTTCATTTGCTTTAGCTTTTTATTGGTTCATGACTTATCTTATGCAATTGTTCATGAAGCTTATGCATCTTGTGTTAACTTGAACAACTATACAAGTGATTTTGTGGAGCATATTTACTTGAAGCAATTCCATCTTTTACTTGCAAACTCACTTGCATATCATATTAGGCATTCTAATTTAGTTGCATTTTAATTAATTAACCTCCAAGCATAAGCTTGGTTGATAGAAATCATAGGAAAAAATATTTCTTAGAAAATTCTTCCAATTGGTAGGAAGCAAGGTAAAGAGTGTGTGACTTTGCAGTTATGGAGGTGGTTTGTCCCCTCGTAGGAACGAAGGCACATGTTGGCTCGTAAGACTGAGGGGAAGGGTGTTGCTACCCTTACCGACACCATCGTGTCCTCATCCCCTCTTTCTTACAGTCACCTCAACTTTTACCCTTTGGTAAGAGTTCAAGAGGGAGATCTCTCACCTAGATAAGGCATTTAGAATTTAGTAGTAACCAAGATAATTGCATCCAATCTAGTTTTGGTACATTTCATATTAGGCACATCTTATTGTTTTACTTGCAAATAATCCATACACTTGTCATGTATGAATATGTGTTGAATTGAATACTTTGTTTTGGCAAGTACCATCTCATCTATATTTTGCAAGTAGAATTCTAATTAGTTTCCTTTTACAAGATATTATTTCCTTAAATGCTTTGAGTAATAAATGATCATATATCTTGAAAGCATTTTTATCTTGCATTGATATTTTATTGTGCTAACATCTTTTGAGCAAGTACATTTTTTAGCAATATTTTGAAGGCACTGGTTTTACATATGCTTATTATTTCATGTGTTAATGGTTATTGAAGTTGATTTTAGCTCATATTACTCATATTATAGTTGCTTGTAATCTCAAAAAAGTAATCCATTTCACTCTAACATCTTCTAGAAACCTATTTTTCATTTAGGGACCCCCCCCCCCTCCATAACTAGCCTAGGAGATAGCTTAAACGGAGAAAGTTGGGAATAGGTGTCAACCCCTTCTCTTAGTTGTGCCGCCAACCACACCTTGTGGGGTTAAAGGCTTTTCTCACTAACTGGTAGGTGTGTGTGCAAGGCAGCACACAACAAGAGGCTCCCAAGGATGAGGGTTCAGGTCCTTTTGTACTTATTTGACAGTCAATCAATAAACTTTCTAAATGTAAACTGCCAATTTGGATGCCTATCTCCATAACACTCCCTCTTAGCTAGGGAGGTATTCACCTTGACTTCTTCAAATGTCCACTTCGTTGAAAATTTTCTCCATCCCAAGAAAAGAATGAATGAACCTGTTATCCTAATGTATCCATCTACTTCATGTTTTATTCTAGAACCATGTGAAAAGCAACTTGCATCAGCATCATGCAAAAGATCTAGTCACTTACTAGCTAAAGACCCTTTGGCGATATGGTTAGGTAACCACTGACTAAGGTAAAAACAAAACTAGTCTTGTGTCACAAACTAACCAAATCATCACTTGGAACCAGGTCAATTTTCCCTGACCAATAGTGAAACCCTGGGCCCATTTACCATTCCCCCATGTCGTCACAACACTTGAATGGTAAATATACTTGCCTGATGCTTTGAGGCACTCACTCTACCCACTAGCCAAGTAACCCTTGGCAATATGGTTAGAACCTTCTGACAGAGGGAGCGCTTCGAACCTTGATGCCATCTAGGAAATTCTCCCTCGCGACATTACATGGCACCCAGTCAATACCCTTGACCTAGGAAGAATGTTTGTCCTGATGCTATAACATCAACACTCCCTCTCATCGAAGGAGGCATTCTCAACCACTCCAAGCTCTAAAATGTGTTGCACCTTCTAACCTATATTCAGGCTTGATAGAGGGAGCCATTTGGTCAAGGATCAGGTCACAGATCAGATTGCAGAATAGGTGTCTTCAAGTGGTGAACTCAATGACCTTTCTTCACCAATGCTTTGATACCATGTTGATTTTCTTGTGTAATTACCTAATGATGTTCTGGAGTGTGTTAAAGTAATATCATATATCATTGGAAGTAATTATCTGTTGCAGAAAATTGTGCTTGTTTAATTAGCAGTAAAAAAATCAACAATGGAGTGTCATTTCAAGATTAGTGTCCCCCAAAAATCCACTTCTAACAATCAAACCAAATGGAAAAGAAGCAATCTGAAACCACCTTGAACCTTTCAATAAATATCTTAATACCAAGAGTTTGGTCATTGATGTTTTTTCACACTGATCGTATTAGTCTATTTCCATCGTTCTTGAACCCAATGAGTTGATTCCTGTGGCAAATATTAACCATAAACCTATCCTATACCTATGTTCTCTTTCAATTAGGTGCTCCTTTCCTACACTCACAGAATCATTTTTCCAAAAGAATAACAAAATCCTCAAGAAATGAGGTTGAATAGGCAAATTAGCTCAATTGTTTAGTAAAGCAAAAAAAACCGCTTTTCTTGCCTTATTCAACAAATGGAAACATCAAAGAAAATTTGCTTTTGATATCTCATCCATGAAATGGAAACATCTTTCTTTTCACTAGCTTTACTCGTGACACCCTTTAGTAAAAGCTACCAACTCCCATTAAAGTAATTTGACCCCCTTTTCGTGTGATTAAATTAAATGAGAATTTAATAAATCAACCACTTTAAAATTACGAATTTAAGGTCATAATCCATGATCATTTACCTGGAGACATGACTTAGATCCACACAAAGTGTCAACTAAAGACACAAGCCAATGAGAAGACTTACAACATACCTCAATTGCTCATTAGGAACCATGACTAGGACCTGAACCTAACAAATACATAAAGTTATTGATTATAGATGTGCTTGAAAAAGGAAACTGGACCATGCCTCAATCGCTCATTAGGAACCACAACTAGGACCTTCACCTAAAAAATACATAAAGTTACTAATTATAAATGAGCCTAAAAAAGGCATTCATCCCAAAAAAGAAAACAACAAGAAAGTACAAACTTTGGGCAAACGACATATTGGCTCATAATTATAGAAAGCAAAGGAAAATGTGTTATTTCAGATATGAGTGGAAGTAGTCCCATTGGACTCACTTTTTCACTACTATCGGTAAAATGTAGTCAAGTCTAATGTGTAGGGCCCTAATGTTTGGATAATAGAAAAAGAGAAATTGCCTAAAATAGCAATTTCCTGGAAACTAATGGGACTGAAAAATGAAAGGTCCTCTAATCAATGGTTATGCCAAGAAATGTTTGGAAAGAGACCAATGTGACTTAGTCTCACTAAATATTAACCCTTCAATAGCAAGAAGAGTTATTTGGGTTAACAAGGATGTTGACTCTTCTTCCGTTGATTAAGTTCGATGCACACTTTATGGAGGATGTTGAGCCTTACAATAGTTTGGCACCCATGTTGAGACATCCTAGCATCTAATGGAGATGACCTGGCACCCTTATGATGGGATGTTGCACCTTCTATGATGATTTGGGCACTTTTGATGAGACACCACACTTTTTCGGGATATGATATGACACTTGAGGATAAAGCATTGCACCTCTATGAGGGAACGGTTCACTTTTTTATCCCCTACATACTATGTTAAGGTGATTCATACACCTTTGGAAACCACATGTGCGCTTGAACTTGCATTTATGATGGACAACTAGGTTTTAGAGCATCTTTACTTCATTGTTGAGGCATCATTGAGGTTCTTAGTGACCTATCCACTCTTGTATAATGGATATTTTATGTATTGTTGCTTTATCTCTAGGGTTTTTAAGAGATAAAGACATTTTTGTATGTTCTTAAAGCTTTTATTGGATGAGAAGGGTGCCTGATCTCTCATAGAAATAAGAGAAACACTTCTCACTTGTAAATCATTACTACTTAAGGAAACCTCCTTTGTAAGTAATCCTTTAATATCATTGAGCTAAGGCTCTCTAATACAAGAGTTTTAAGTCTATTAAGCACTACATCCTTGGCATTCTCTTGTGGTTGGAATATTTCTCCTTTGTGTGCATCTCATATATAGCATACTCATGCTTGGACATTTTTCTCTCCTTCGCACACTTTCGGTTCAGGCCTAGTGCACTTCTTTAGTGCTAGTTTTTTCTTTTTACTGCCAGTTTTGGGTCAACATTTTGGTTCTATTCGATCAACTCTTTTTATTTGTTATCAACAAAATTTCCCTTTTTGCGTAGCTTCCAATTGATCTTCCTCTTGTAGCAATCCTTGAAATGCCAAAGCTTCCTACAATAGAAGCAAAGGTTCTCCTTACTAGACTTTAGGTTCTTCTACAACATGTATGCATTATGTAGGTTCTACTTCTAACCCACATTTTTCCTCTTCACTTGAAAGCTAAATAATTGCTCACTTATATTGCTCAAATCTAGGTGTTTATGATCTTCTTGCAACAACATTCCTCCAAGTTGATCAAAAGAGAGAGTTGTTACCTTATTAAAAATAGCCAAAATCATCACAAATAACTTAAACCCCCTCCTAATCCAGCCCAATAATAACCAAGGTCACATGTTCTTTTCCTCAAACTTGTCTTCAATTGCAATACACTAATATTTCACATCCTGGATTCATGTTATGTACTCAGAGACACTTTCACCTTTGAACATTTGCACTCCATGCAACTGATTGCACAATTAAAGCACCTACAATTGATTTGGGATCTCATTCAGGTTTTTGATGATCACCGAATTCTTGTCGTCGTTGTCAATGCTTCTAAAGTGCAATTGTTATCAAGAAAACATTTAATTAGTTGTGTTGTATCTACGCTAAGATGTTGATCTCTTCCCATGAGTTCTTTGTCATTTTGTATGTCTTTTACATTGGAAAATCTAGATCAATTTGATTCAGGACAACAACAAGTTGTGAGGCGATCAAACTTGTATTAATGATGAGACCTGTTGACCACTGAAGTGTACCCAAGGATTTTTTAGGACTCCATGCCCAAGGATGTATCAGAAGCTTCATATACCATCATAGATCATCATATCATCAAAGTTTTTCAACTCTACTTCTTCTCATCTTCTTCTATTGTACCCAAATTCCACAAGCTCTGTAGGGATGATGTAAAGTGATGCTAGTATGATTAGTTTGAGTCATGTAATAGGTCTAGGTAACTTGGGACCTTGACATCAAGTGAGTTTCTTCTGGGAGGTTTTTTTTACTTGGTTAATTATTATATCCTTACAGGGACTTAATAATTAATTGAGTTTTTTCCTCCAAGCATAACCTCAAAGTCAGAGTACAGTTTGAAGGTGAGGCCTTGGGTGAGTCCTAGGGTCTATTACCATACTAGATCACTCATAAAATTTCGTGGAATTTGGTTACGTCTAGGGGTCATTTTTTAAATTTTTTTAATTTCTAACAGGGCGGAAATTTGAATAAAATCTAACCGTAATATGTAATAAGTGATGTCTAGAAAAGTTGTATGGGGTATGTGTGTTCAAAATTACACCTCTCACCCTCAAATTTCTACTAGGACACACTTTGACGGGTGAAAAATGAGGTAGAAATTCATCTAAAGGTCAAAGTTGAGTTATCAAGTGATGTGGACTCCACATAAGCCACAAATCAAGAAAATTAGAATTTTTGTGGAGAAGACAACGAGTTCCAGTGACAAGATCCACGATTTGAGGAAAACTCGAGCTTCAAGGAGATATCATGAGTTGACTTGAGATCGGATTAGAGTTCATTTGAGTGAGGTGGAGAGTGGTGTCCTACCACTCCACTTCACTCTCCCACATGTCCTCTCATCTAATTCGAACTCCCTCATCAAGGATTGTGTGGGTCTCTAAGGAAGAAATCAAGTTGCCACTTGGGAAATTCAAATTTGCATGGAGCATTGGGATGGTCACCCATTTGTCTTGGGATTGTAACCATTTGCCTTGGTTGGCTCCCAAACTTCTATGTAATAGAGCCATGGGCTCCCACTATGTGATCCATTGAAAACGAGCTATTGTGGTTGGGAAAGCTCTGCCCTTATGTACACTCATGTTCTATTGCAATAAAAGACTTTGGGGTTCACATAAGAGGTGTTGTTCTTCTTGAGCATGGTAATATCTTGATCATTGTGTTTCATTTTCTACTTATGCTACTATGTTCATTAGTTTCCATTATGCTTATAGAGATTTGTTAATGTATAGCCATCTCACATTGGCATTGGGTTTTGAGAGTTTGCTCTAGATAGAGAAAGTTTTAGTTGATTTTCCAATAAATCTTTAAGATCTCTTTATCATTGTATTTCTTTTAACCCATGTGGATCTAATGTGTATTTGAAGTTGTGTAGAGACATCTCTTAGATCAAGCCTCAAGCGTGAGGAGAAATTCTTGGAGGAATCATCCCACTCTTGAACAAGTTCATTGAAGAACCCGCATTTGTCATCTCCCCGAGCTTCATCTTACAATTTTGTGTTGCAGGAATCTTTGGCTTTTAGTTTGTGTTTCAAAATCCAAATTTATTTACAATCATTTGTCTCAATTTCTTGTGCTAATAACGATTTTATTTTGTTATTGAAGAGCATGTGGAAAATTAGGCAAGAATTGGAGTTTTGCTCGAATTTTGTAGTCTAAATTTTGTAGATTATATTTGCTAACATTCCTCTTTGTTTTACACTAAGTTTGAGTGTGGGTTTTGCAGAAAATTCAGATTTATTTATGGACTATGCTCACCATTTGTTGTAGGACCCCAAGAGCACTTGAGCATCAACTTTAGGGAGGTCGTGGGCAATCTTGGACAGCAGCAAATTAGCTTGACTGCGAGCCTTTGGGCACTTGTAATTTTCAGATTTCAAGAGTTGTTCATTGGCCATTGTGGTTTCCACTTCACGGAAGAAGATCTTGGTTCCTATAGACTCTTATTTTGTAATTTTTCCTTCCAACTTTTGGGCAGCCCATTAAGGGGCTTTCTACTCATTGTAAAAAGCAAAGAAAAGCTCAATTTTTCTTGTGGGGGCTTGGGTTTTACCCATGGCATCCCTTCTCTCCATTTAGGGAGAGAAACATGTGGGTGGATTAGCTTTTGCATTTTCTTGGTTTCCATTTTAATTGCATGCTTAAAATTTACATTTCTACGCTACATTGTTATTTTGAATATTGGAGCATTTTATTTTCATTGTCTACTTGAAACAAGTTTATCTACAAGCAACTTACTTGCATCACTTGCTCACATTAAACTACAATTTTTTTTTACTTTGAAGTCATTGGTGCAATTTTACTTTGGGTATTTCTTCATTTTTGGAAACATTGTGTTAATCAAGGTTGTCATTGATGTCAATATGGCATTGGCTGAGATGTCAATATTGAGGTTTTTGGTTCCAGATGATGATGTCATGACTCTTGGTTGACTAGGATACCATCAATGAAGATGTCAAGTCACGAAAAAGTCAAACCACTAATGAAAGAAGCCCTAAGAAGTCCTTGATCTAATGTTGCATGCACTTGATGATCTAGACCTTAACCCTTGATGCCATATGATGATGTCATACACTTGGATGATACTTGATGATGACATATGATGTCATACACTTGATGGTGGTAACATGGTTGGAGATCATTTGAGAATTGGAAGAATATTTTGGAGTTCTCCTAATAATGCTACACTATAACATATCACTGCACCATTATGTCATGTAATGGATGATGCACTCATTGCTTGACACTATCATGATGACGTCGATGTCCTACATGTTCCTATGATGATGATGAAGCCAAATAATGGAGAAGACAAACAATAAGCCAAACAAAGAAGCCATACTGTCCTAATCATTTTCTGCACTAAATAATTCAAGGGCATTCATAAAGAAAAATCTTTTCACCACCTTAGAGGCAACCTTTCAACATGGGACCTAGACCATCTGAAAGAGGGATTTTTCCTCTTTCTAACAAGCCCTTACTTGCCCTGAAGGCTGAAACTCCAAATAGTTTGGGAGATACTGATTTTTTAAGTTAAAAAAATTAACTCTGACATTGAGCCAACCTAAGCCGACTTGTGTAGGCTTGACATGTCGTCCAAGAAATGTGCCTCTTCGTCAAATTTCAAACCAGTATAAACAGAAATTCGTACTCCTTATTTTAACCATCATTTTCGGTCAAGATTTGAAAGAAGAATCACAGAAGGTGAGCTAAGGCCAAGGAGGACAGTTTGGGTAAATTCTGTGGTTGGGTTCATTCAAAATTGACCAAGAAACTTGGACACTTGTTGTGAAGTGCGGACCTCAGATCAGAATTAAAGGGACAGAAAACAGTCTCAATATAACCTGAAGTAGTACACAGTCGTACACAGAATTCGGATTGTCATACTGTGGTAAAGTCTGTGGGGGAAATATTCCTATACCCTCCATACCTCAGAGTTGTTGGGACACCATTACCTTGGACAAAAATACAGACCTCAATTTGCTGTATATACTTGTCACCTGTGATAATTCTGCTCTCAGATTTGTTAAAGAACTGTGGGCAGTTTCACTTCGTGCTTGAGCAGCTCTCTTGTGGAAGGTTTAAACCTTGAGAACGGTTTATAACAACCTGCAATTTCAGCTCTTTGGACAGTCAGCTCGGATTAATAGCTAACCTGTGGAGGATCTAAATTATGTGGACAAACTCAGATTGAAGCTCAGACCCTTGTGGCAACAATCTGTGGACAGAACTGTTACCTGTGAAGCTTAAATCAGTGTGTGGACAGCAGTTTGGATCTGCTAAATCTTGTGAAGACACAAGTCTTTTTTCGAAGAAATCTCGAAGCAGATCTTGAGCAAAGATCCTGAAGTATAGCAGTCCTTAAGTGACTCTATATCAGCATTTTGGAAACATTCTTAAAAGACCTTTTGAACAGCCCTTTTTGGATACATTCTTGAAGATTTTTAAAGCAGCTTATTGAAGATTTTCTGAGACCTATTGATGAAGATCATGTGAAGATCAAGGTTGTCATTGATGAGGTGACATGGAGACTAAGTGAGTGGATAGTTGTAAATTGACAGGGCTCATTGAAGAAGACATTGGGAGCCTTGAAGTATAACCAAATATATCTTGACGAAGTAAAGAGTTGGAGCCCATGAGGCTGGAGCGTCAAAAAGACAAGGTTGGTGCCTTGGAGAATAGGGTTGGAGCCCTAGACGATCGGAGTCCTCAAGAAACCAGGTCGGAGCTTGACACAGAAACAGGGCTGCAGCCCTTGAGGTTGGTGCCTCAGAATTGACAAGGTTGGAGCCTTGGTTGTCCAAGTCGGTGCTTGGAAAATACAGATTAGATCCTGGGAGATTGATGATCGGTGTCTTCATCTATGGTTGGAGAACTACATATATTGTACTTGATTTATTGCAAAGAAGAAATTAATAAAAGCATTTATTCATACTATTCATTTTGTGTTTTAAATATAAGTGATCTAACTGGTCAAAAATAACAATTGAAAAGAAATATTGATTCATCCCCCCTCTCAGTATTTCCAACACATTGCTATCAAGATTTCAAGAGCAAATAACTCACATCCATCTCACTTAGACACATTTTATTGCTAATCGGCATTTCTAAAATTAACCTCCAACTTACGTTGGTTGTATAGACTTTAGGGACCCTCCATCCCTATTGACTCCTCGTTGTGAGATCCGGATTTTTATGCAAGGATGAGGTCTGAGGACTGGAGTTCAATTTAAATTTTGTTCTAGAATACAAAAAAATAAAATAAACCAAAAGCATCTCTACATAACAATTTCACTTTACTTGCAATACAACTCACCTATATATGTTATCTTGACTTTATTTGAGTCATATTTGCAAATACCATCATTTTCTCAGGAAGCATTTGCTTTGTAGTGCAAGTATTCTGATATTTTACTTTTGCTACAATTAGCTTTTTTTTACTCGGAATATCTTTTATTGGTACAACTCTATTTCAAGTTATTTCATATATTTGTTGTTTTGACAATCATTTAGCTCATGAGTAATTGATGTCATTATCTTGTTATTTGAGCATTTACTTTCAAGTACTATCTCATTTATAGCTGCAATTGATGTTTATGTGTTCATCTTGGTCTAACATTTGATTTTGCAGGATTGTCTATCATTGTATCTTGATTTCAAGTTTTGAGCAAGCTATTGATATTTACTTGAAAAGAATGGTCTATACTTTGAATATATCATTGAAATTTGCTCATTTATTCATATCACTTGCTTAATTCTTGGAAACAAGTTATTTTTGACAAGCATTCCACTTAACTTAATCTCCTAGAAACATCACATCACCTTTTAACTTAGCTTTTCATTTAGGGACCACCCCCTTAGCTTACCTAGAAGAGAGCTTAAACAAAAAGAGTTGGGAATAGGTGATAGCCCCATCTCTTAATTTTTCCACCAACCACACCTTGTGGGATTAAGGGCTTTTCTCACTAACTTAGGTGTGTGTGTAAGGCGGCAACAAGACCCAGGATCAAAGCCCCCAAGTCAGTAAAAATGAGGTCAGTGATTTCAATGGCATATAAATGGCCCTCATTGCAGTTCACTTAGCAAAGGACAGTAGTAAGTTGCTATAATCAACATTTTCAAAAAAAGTGATCAGTAAAACCACAAACTTGCAATTATTCACAACTATTTATAAATAGCTAAATGCTATTCATTTTCAATTTAATATTTAACAGATGAACAAGTGAACCTGAAAAGTAGTAAAATCAAATTCAAGCAGAATGTGCTTTTGACCTTGAGCAAGAGGAAGTACCATGTTGAGAGGATATTGAACAAGAATGTATTATGTAAATATATTTCACTTTTGAGTACATATAAGGTTTTCAAAAATGAAAATGTTGCAATTTCATGAAAGATGTTGAGTCCCTTGAAATAGGATCCAAAGCTAGCATGGGTGAACTTCTTGCCTGCGTATAGAGCGATAACTTGTATGGTCACATTTGGATTCTTTTTTGTTCAGTGATGAAATAAGATGTGTTTTCCTTAAAAGAAGAAAGTTGCATTTATTGAATTAAAGCAATAAAAGTTGATTATTTTTAAGACTGGAGAATTCTTCTTTTTATAGCACTAATGATTTTGAGACGGGTAATTTCCTGATTTCTTTAAATCTTTAACCAATCCCCCGTACACAGCACTAACATCCCCCAAATTGAAAAATTACAAACAGGCAAAAAGGGACAGCATTTTTGCCAAACCTTTTTGACTCCCCCAACCTTCTTTCTGGTGAAATACATTCATATATTTTATCAGAGCAGTGCATTGAAAATAACCTGTGTGCTGCTTGAGAGGATATTAGTCTGGCTTCCCTCCTCTGCCTCCCATGTTTCCTCCTATGAGAAGATTGTAGTCCTTTAAGAGCCAGAAGTAATAAATAAAGCAAAGAACGGAAATAGGGCTAAAGAGTTGCATAAAAGATATTCAGCCAGCTTCAGGAATGGAGTTGTGTTTACAGAAACAACCAACCTGGACAAGTTTTTCTAGATTATCCATCAGAGTCTTCTCCTCCAGTTCAACATAAACAGCTAGGTGTTGCTCAAAGCAAGAAGATATTATTCCACGAAAATTGAACTGCATGTTTAGAAATTGACTGGATTAAAATTTTACAAGAAATGATTACATAAAGAAAACAAAGTTAACAAACTCAATGCAAAAGACATGAAAGTGCTGATTAAGAATTTGCAACTTACTCCAGCTCCATATGCAGACAATTCTTTGGCTTCTCCACTCCCCTGTTACAAAATCAGCTCAGTTGCTGACATCTGAAAGATAGAGTTGAACACAGGATTCAATTAAAAGGAAAAAAAGATATCCTTACATGACTATGCTGGGTTCCTTTTCTATCTCGTGCTGGGAGTTGCTTCTCATACTTCTTCCTTATCTCTGCTGCACTTCGACTTTCATGTTCTAAATCACCATCCAACTCTTCAGTATCACTTTCAGCACCTTTGCCACGACCAGTGCCTGCTCCAAATCTCTCAGCTAACTCTTCCTCAAATTCAAGGGTTCTTTGCAATGCCTACATTCCCATTATTTTAGAACAAAACCTCATTAAGCCAAAGAACAAGAAATCAACAAATTATATTAAGATCATATGTAACTAGAATAGTTAAATTTCCCTGTTATGATTTCTTTCATCTACACCTCATTAATGCTAATACAAAATTTGTAATCCTAGAAAACATAATGGTTTTGAACATAATGAACAATCGTTTTTTTCCTATCATTATTTGAAGATTGTTTCCCTATTTTGGGAATCAAACCACTAACCATATTACTGTTATCCCTTCTTCCAGGAGGGCTGCCTATAGTTAAATTCTTCACTCTTACTCACAAGCGCAGATTAGAGATAGGACTGTATTTGGCCACTTTCACGTTTCCCAAGGCATTTCACAGATCCAAATGCATGTCTCTCTCAGACTTGTTCAGCATGATGCATACTTGACATACCATACTTAAATTTTGGCAAAAGAACCTTTCTTCAAGAAAAAATCAGCAAGTAAATGGGGACGTGAGCAAAGCAATGCTTGCGCAAAAGGGTAGCAAAGTATATTTACGTTGCATGCAAGATGTTCTATGCTACATGTCATGCATAGAGCCTCCTATCACATGTCCCAGCCTCCTATCACACATGCACAAAAGTAGCAAAATACTGGAGTTCTAGCACCCAAACAAGCAAAAAAAAGACAGTTTCCAACTCCCACGTGCAAGTTATTCAAGGTGGCCTACAGCTAACACCCTAGCTCCAAATTGGAGCATGTGATAGCTCGTTGGAATCCTCGTGACAAGGCCTGCCTCCCTTAAGCAAAACGTTGGACAAATATGGTAGGGCAGTTTTCGGGACTGGTCAATTTGCACACCAACTCACATATGGGAGTCAAATAAGGGTCAAACTACTTGTTGGAGCCCACCTAAGCTAGTTGTTGGGCTACTACTCACTTAAATAAAGTCAAATGCAGGCAAGTTGGAACATTAAATGGGACATGGACACATACTTCAAGGTTTAACAACTATTTCAAGCATTAATCAAGGGAACATTGCTAATTATTTTCAAGAAATAGTAATTTATGGACTTTTTCGACCCTACTTGGATAAATTGATCCACCTTTTTGTGGGGATCTATTATTTCCCATTGTACATGTGGCTTTGACCACTTTATTTTATTAATTTTAGTTTCTAGAAGTAGACTAGACCTAGAATTTCCTTGCTAGATCTAAGAAAATCCCCAAATAAAATTATTTTAATGTAAATGAAGCTCCTTACAACCTCTATTTAAAGGAAGGACTTCCTCATTTGTAATTCATGGTTGGATAGTGGAAGTATTCCTCTCCCTGGGGCTCAATGAAAATTTTATTGGTGTTATTGGGGTTTCGGGTATATTATGTGATGTACGTTTCGACCAAGAAAGATCTTCTCAATTGTTTTCCTTGCAACCCTTAATAGAGCCTCTTCATGTTCTTTGTGTCTCTTCTTATAGCTTCAGTTGCCTCTCTTTCCAAGCATTTGACTTCTTCCATCTTGTATCTCTTCAATAAGGCCTTGCTCACAGACCATGGAAGGATATTTTTGTCTAAGTTGTCAAATTCGACAAAGGATCGAAAGCAGTCACCCTCAATCTAGATGACAATGATGGTGATTAAATAACTAAACCAAGCTTGGTAAGTTTCAACTACACAATAGTGTGTTGTGTGTTGAGACATCAATAGGCTTAGGTGTTAGGGTTGATTTCTCTATCATGATAATTACTTGTTTAATTTGTTGGCTTATTTATTACTATTTGTATTCTTCTTTTCATCAAGCAATTACCAAAATGCAAACATATGATCACATAAAAACAAGAATCACAAGATATAGGCTACAAGCCAAGGCAAAAACCCCACAGGAGGGAAAACCCTAAAAATCTCTTCTTATAGAATCAGATAGAAGTGAGACATGAAAGACCCAAATCCAACATCCAAGAAGCCAAGTCAGGCCCTCAAAAAACAAGAATAACATCAATCTCTTCCATAGGTAACTCTCTTTCATTTCAGATCACTTTCCACAGAGAATTCGCACTGCTCTCATACCATTTTCCACTGAGAACTCATACCTTTCTTCAGACTATTTGCCACATAAAACTCATAGATATATGACCTCAGGAACTCGCATTTCTCTAGATGAATAGCCCAAGAAAAACTTGCATGTTTTCATCATAAAGTAGCCTTCTTCACATGCCTCAAAACTTATCATAGAAGAACATCGAATTGCTTGCCATTTGGTGGAGGACACATGCCAATATATAGTTGTTCTCATATGCGAAAAGACACGTCCTTTCAGTGAGCCAACTTGACATCTAGGTGGGCTGACTTGGCTTCTTGAGGTGAATTTACCCAGATTACATTTTCAAAAATTATTTTTCATTTTTCTTTACAAGATGTCCAAATAGGACTTTGACTCTTTGACTCAACAAATCCTAGAAGCACGGAGAACATGCTTAACTAATGAAATAATAATAAATAAATAGAATTATTATTCTTGCTTTTTTATATAAAATACATAATGATACAATTACATTGATAATTATGAAGACAGAACCTTGTTACATTTTCCAACATTGTGGACCACATCGAAATTTCAAGGATTTAACATTGATTTTTTAGATTGACAGGCAAATCAAAAAAAAAAAAAATCTACACATTAAATCTTCAATAGATGCATTCTGATTAGCACTTGTTGGCTTCAATAGTGTTAACCCCTAAATTTTTCCTTTGCAAATTTGGAGGGTTAAAGACCAACACATTTAATCAGGCTAGAGGTTCAAAGACAAATATGTATACAAGTTGAGGGTTGGTTCCCATGAAGGCCAATTATAGGATTAATTCATAATAGTTCAAACACATTTTTACACAATGGGGAGAGAGTTTCTATTTTTAGCAGGTTCCCTATTTTGTAGGAGAGTTTCAAAGATGATACAGCAATACTGATCATATATTTAGAGCCCTTATGAACTCAGGATTCCAATGAGGCCTCCAAGTGACATGCATGGAATTTACTATTTTTAGTCGGTTTTGTCTATAGGTTTGCATGTTAGAGATAATGATGTATTTAGAGTCCTTGCGAGATTATGAGTTCAATGGCCTACTTAAAGGTCGGATGCGAGCACTATCTATTTTTTGCGGTGCTTGCATGTCAATTTTGAGCGTGGATTTGGATTCCCTACTAATGGCGAATACAATGAGTATAATTTCTGTTGAAATTTGGTTACCAGAGGACAAGTGGTTCCCTAAGGCTTTAATCTTTGGCCTAGAGAAAAGTGCCCAAATGTATTTCATTTTTTCACCTAAAGTGACTTTATAACTTATAAAGTCAAATCTAATTTAAAAGTGACTTTAAGTGATAAAGTTACTAATTCTAATTTTAAAGTGACTTTAATAAAGTCAATGTGAAATTAGAAAGTGAAAAGTGACTTTGGAAATAAATGACTAAGAGGGTCTTTATTAAAGTGGGGTGAATTAAAAAATAGAAAGTGAGATTTAAATGCACATTTAATCTCAGCCCTAGATCTAAAGCTATCTCAGCTATTGGATTTAGGGATTCCCAAAAAGTCACTTAGAATTAGGCTAAAGGAGGAAAAGAGGGAAAAGATCATTCAGTCTTTCACGAGCAGATTGAGAAAGGAGAAGAGAAAGTAAAAGAGACATTTCTAAGCAGTGAGAGGAAGAGGAAAACAGCAAGGAGATTCAGCAAATCCATACAGCAAGGACAGAGCACGGTTTTCAAGGCAAGAGGGCACGAAAATCGAGGAGAGAACAGTATTTATTACAACTATATTGGCACAATTCCCAAGGAGGTGATACAGCAGTTTGAGGCACTGTTTTCCAGATTTCCATACAGCAGAGAAACAACACAAAAATCGAGGTCGTACAGCAATTTCAAAGCAGTTGTACAGCACGAAAATCGAGGCAGTCGTACAACAGTTTTCAGCGAGTTGTATAGCGTTGTTTTCGAGGAGGCTGTACAGCACGTTTTTCTATGTTGTCTGTACAGCATTTAATGCTACACATTTTTTTGTAAATTTATGTTTTGTGTTGGCTCGAAAATCGAGGTGGAGTTGTGCACAGTTTTCAAGATAGTACATTTGTGAGGTTGCTATAATTTTTACTATGTT
Source organism: Pinus albicaulis (assembly GCA_034641835.2). Classification (NCBI taxonomy): domain Eukaryota; kingdom Viridiplantae; phylum Streptophyta; class Pinopsida; order Pinales; family Pinaceae; genus Pinus; species Pinus albicaulis. The sequence continues at coordinate 595,874,046 of CM076572.1, forward strand.
TTCCTATTCACTGTAAAAGCATATTCAAAAATAAAGAGAAGCTTTCGAGCTGGTTTTCCCCAAGAGTTGTAGGGGATTTTTTCAGGTTCATGTTGACCAAAAATCAACGTGTCATTTTCTGTGTGTGTGGCTGAAAAATATTTTTGTGTTTTTATTTCTACAATTTCCAGCATTTTGAAATTTCCAAAATTTGTGTTTTCAGAAAATATTTATTTTTCCAACTTGTTGAATGTATGGCTATGTGAATGGGCATTTAACTTTATGGGAGAAATAAGGAGAAACTAAAAACTGGAGTGGGTTATAAAATTTCTACATGGTATCAGAGCTAGTTTGTTGAAAAGTGCAGTTTGGGACAACAAAGAGAAAAATTATAGCAAATGATTTTACACACAGAAAACTGAACGTTTACCACAGCAGTGTCATTTTCAGCTTATTAGGACAACAAGCATGTCTTTGGGCTTGAGGGTGGAGGATAGGTTGGATGGGCATAGCAACTATAGTATATGGAAGGAAAGAATGTAGAGCATCTTTGAAGAGGCAGAAGTCTGGGGTATAATGGTGAGTACCCAACAGCACCCTGTGAATGTGCCTACTGATGCTATTCAGTTGGTAGACTTTAACAAGAAGAATAACAAGGGTAAGAGACTGATTCTGGATGGTGTTAAAGACCATTGCATTCCTCATGTGAGCGGAAAGAGACTTGCTCATGAGATGTGGACAGCCTTGACCAATCTCTACCAGAGTACCAATAAGAACAGGAAAATGGTCCTAAGGGAGAAGTTGAAGGCCATTAAGATGGCAAAGACTGATAGTGCTACTGCATACCTCACAAAGATAACTAATGTGAGAGATGAGTTGGCAGCAGTCGGAGAGGTAATTCCACCCACTGAGTTGGTGCGGATTGCAGTGAATGGCCTTCCCAGTTCATGGCTGAGCTTTGCTGATGGGATTGTTGCACGTGAAACCCTTCCCTCTTGGGAGAGGTTGTGGGATGATTGCATACAGAATGAATCAGAAAGAACCAGCTTGGGGCAACCAAACCAGTTGAGGAGGATGAGGATGTAGCGTTGTTAGCAAGGGGCAAGAAGGGCAAGGGAAAGAAGCAAGCTTCCACAAGTGGTGGTGGGGGCAAAGGCAAAGGTAAAGGGAAGCAGCAGGTGAACAAGGAGAAGGACTATTCCAAGGTGAAGTGTTGGAATTGTCGGAGAATGGGACACTATGCAGTTGTGTATCCGGAGAAGAAAAAGAAGGGGAAGAACAAGACCATGGCAGCATTAGCAGAGATAGAGGATTTTTCGGAGAGCTTTGACCGGGAGTTTGGGTTCATTGCTTGTGAGTCCACTAGTGCAGGATCACCTGCCACGGAGGGTAAGAGGGAATGTGAATTTCCCTCCACTAGCAGAGCATCTTCAGGTATTTGGTATGTTGACAGTGGGGCTTCACGTCATATGACAGGAGTCCGTGAGTACTTCTCAGAGCTTTCAGAGAGTGGCACTGATATAGAGGTAGCACACAGAAACGACAGCATTGTTAGAGCAGTCGGTGTGGGGACATTGACATTTGATAGGGAACCCAAACCTCCCTTGAAAGTGTTGGATGTTCTATATGTGTCGGGGATGAAGAAGAACCTTATATCTTAGCATTGGAGGATAAAGGGTATGAGGTATTGTTCAGGAGAGGAAAGGTGCTTATATATCCCAGGGGCACTCCAACTGATTCAGCTAGAGTGATTGGTGTACGCCATGCAAAGGTGTAAAAGTTTGTGTTTAAGCCCCTTTTGGCATTGAGCAGTAGTACTGGCAGCAGAGCTAGCAGTTCTGAGTTGTGCGAGATTTGGCACCGTAGGATGGGGCACATGTATCATGGAGCCTTGAGGACATTGCGGGAGATCACTACAGGTGTGCCAGATTTCAGTTCTGATCACCTAGATACATGCAGAGGATGTGCTATGGGCAAGTTTGCCAAATCCCCTTTTCCCAGCAATGACAGCAAATCGACTAGGATACTTGATTTGATTCATACCGATGTGAGCAGTCGAATGTCTCATGTTTCCTTGAGTGGATATGAGTATTATGTTTTATTCATTGATGATCACTCCAGGAAGACCTGGATTTATTTCTTGAAGACCAAGAGTGAGGTTTTCAAGCGGTTTCAAGAGTTCAGAGCTCTTGTGGAGACTCAGACAGGTCGGAAGATTAAGTCTGTCAGGTCGGACAATGGAAGGGAGTACACCCTTGGTGAGTTCGTTGAGTATTGTGCAGAGGCAGGCATCAGGAGGGAGTTCACAGTTCCTTACAATCCCCAAAATAACGGGGTTGCGGAGAGGAAGAACAGATCCATTGTTGGGGTTGCCAAAGCCATGCTACATGATCAAGGGTTACCATTGTTTGTGGGAGGAGTCCTGCAACACTGCTGTGTATTTGCAGAACAATTCCGCATTGTGCCTTGGGGCATGTGACTCTGGAGGAGGCTTTTTCTGGGAAGAAGCCTGATATTGGTCATTTTCGTATCTTTGGGTGTATTGCATACTCCTACGTACCCAAGGAGAAGAAAGCTAGAGCCCACCGCAGAGAAGGGTATCTTCGTGGGCTACAGTGAGACCTCGAAAGCCTTTCAGATTTATATTCTTACACAGAGGAGAGTTGTTTTCAAGCGGGATGTGAAGTTCGAGGAGGACAGGGCTTTTAGGAGGTCACGGGAGTTAGAGTATCTGGATCAGCCAGACCCTTAGGAGCAGCTGAGTCAGTCACAGCGATCCAGTGGGCAAGGATCAGTCATTACGGTGCAGAGAAACTCATAGAGGGCTACAAGAGAGATCTTGCTTCGGAGTTTGAGATGAAGGACATTGGCTTGATGCATTACTTTTTGGGTTTGGAGGTGTGGCAAGAGGAGGGGCATTTCTTCCTAGGACAGGGGAAGTATATTGTGGACATCCTTAGCAGATTTCACATGGAGGATTGTAGACCCATGTCGACACCTATGATCACCAACTGGAAAAAGCTTCATGCTTCAGATTCTGAGTTGGTGGATTCCACATTGTATAGATAGCTAATTGGTTCCTTGATGTATTTGGTCAACACTAGACCAGACATATGTTTTGTAGTCAACACGATGAGCCAGTTCATGTGTGAGCCCAGGAGGGTGCACTGGGTTGCTGCAAAACACATTTTGTGGTACTTGCAGGGGACTGTGGAGTATCGTCTGGATTATAGACAGGGAAATGGAGTGAGATTGGCAGGGTATACTGATTCTGATTGGGCGAGTTGTGCTTCTGATAGGAAGAGCACTTTGGGGTGTTGTTTTGGGTTGGGTTCGGCAGTGGTGTTGTGGTTCAGCCGAAAGTAGCAGTCAGTAGCATTGAGTTCAGCGGAAGCAGAGTACATGGCAGCCAGTTTAGCTAGTTGTGAGGCCATATGGCTTCGCAAGATGTTGTTTGGCTTATTTGGTTAGCCGTTGAGACCTTTAGTGATTTACTGTGATAATCAGAGTTGCAAAGGAGAGGAATAACCTGTTTCTGAGTTTTTATTAATCACCCAGGTGATTAATAAAAACTCAGAAACAGGTTATTCCTGGGTGATTAATAAAAACTCAGAAACAGGTTATTCCTCTCCTCTATAATCTATTTCACCTGTATGGATTCTCTCTTTAAAAATCAGAGTTGCATTAAACTCACGGAGAATCCAGTATTTCATGACAGGTCAAAGCATATATGCATCAGATATCATTTCATCAGAGACTATGTTCAAAAGGGAGCTGTGAAGCTTGAGTATATTCCCACAGATGAGCAGGTAGCAGATATATTCACCAAAGCCTTACCACGAGGCAAGCATGTCTACTTCAGAGACAAGATGGGTGTGGTGAGTAACACCTTCCTCGGTAAGAGGGAGTGTTGAAATTTGGTTACCGGAGGACAGGTGGTTCCCTAAGGCTTTAATTTTTGGCCTAGGGAAAAGTGTCCAAATGTATTTCACTTTTTCTCCTAAAGTGACTTTATAAGTTATAAAGTCAAATCTAATTTAAAAGTGACTTTAAGTGATAAAGTTAATAAGTCTAATTTTAAAGTGACTTTATTAAAGTGGGGTGAATTAAAAAATAGAAAGTGAGATTTAAATGCACATTTAATCTCAGCCCTAGATCTAAAGCTATCTCAGCCATTGGATTTAGGAATTCCCCAAAAGTCACTTAGGGTTACGTTAAAGGAGAAAAAGAGAAAAAAGATCATTCAGTCTTTCATGAGCAGATTGAAAGAGGAGAAAAGAAAGCAAAGGAGAAATTTCTGAGCAATGAGAGGTAGAGGATAGCAGCAAGGAGATTCAGCAAATCTGTACAGCAAGGACAGAGCATGGTTTTCAAGACAAGAGGGCACGAAACTCGAGGAGATGAGAACAACATTTATTGCAACTATATTGGCACAATTCCCAAGGAGTACGTACAGTAGTTTGAGGCACTATTTTCTAGATTTCTGTACGGCAGAGAAACAACACAGAAATCGAGGTCATATAGTTGTTTCAAGGTAGTCGTACAACACAGAAATCGAGGCAGTCGTACAGCAATTTTCAGCAAGCCGTACAACGATGTTTTCGAGGAGGTCGTACAGTCGTACAACATGTTTTTCTATGTATCCGTACAACATTTAATGATGCACATTTTTCTGTAAAATTTATGTTTTGGATTGGCTCGAAAATCGAGGTGGAGTTGTGCATGATTTTCGAGATAAGTACATTTGTGAGGTCGCTGTAATTTTTACTGTGTTTTCTTGTTCACTGTAAAAGCATATTCAGAAATAAAGAGAAGCTTTCGAATTGGTTTTCCCCAAGAGTTGTAGGGGGTTTTTCTAGGGTCATGTTGATCAAAAATCAGTGTGTCATTTTCTGTGTGTGGTTGAAAAATATTTCGTTGTTTTTATTTCTACAATTTCCAGCATTTTGAAATTTCCAGAATTTGTGTTTTCAAAAAATATTTATTTTTCCAGCTTGTTGAATGTATGGCTATGGAAGTGGGCATTTAACTTTATGGGAGAAATAAGGATAAACTGAAAACCGGAGTGGGTTATAATATTTCTACAATTTCATGAGATCCAAAGGACATTTTGTTTTTAGCAGTGGGTACATGTTAGGTCTAATTACACATTTAGGTTCCCCACAGCATTCTAAGTCCAATGGTGGTGTTTTCATCCAAATATGAGGACATTCTACTTTTAGCAATTAGTGTATGACAACAATGATTACATATTCCAACTCCCCACTAAGTTGTGATTCTGATGGTGGTGGTGTCGTTCGGTTCCGAGAAATTTATATTTTTAATAGTCTTAGCATTGCAATGCTAACAACGTATCCAAGTTCCCCGTCAAAGTCTGGGATACATGAGTATAATATTGTGGAGATGTGGACATATTTCTATTTTTAGCAGTACCTATTTTTAGGCATATATGGCAAGGTCCCATATCTTTTATGGGTGCATTTGATACCTTCTACATTTTAGGGGGGTTCCTATTTTCAGCATGTCTATTTTTAGCAGTATCAGGTGGCAGTTTGATGGGTCGACATATGGCAACAACTAAGAGTGCACAAGTTGACATGGAAATTGAGAAAATAGAATTTTTTTCTCTTCGTGCATTTTCCTTTTCTATATTTTTCCTCCTTATTCCCTATTTTCTATCCTACTTTCTCCCCTACTTTTCCTCTCACTCGTCCCCCTAAATTTTCCCCCATTTTCTCTCACCATTTTCCCTACTCTTCCTCCTAAATTTCCTCCCCTTTTCCTACAAAAAAAGGAAGTCAATTTAAGCCAATTTCAATTGATAAAAAAAGGAGTGGATAAATTTAAGCCCAAGTTGAATTTCTAGAGGAAAATTAGCTAAATTAACTTGGAGTATTTGTAATTTTGTATCGTGTGGAAATTTTGCCAAAAACATCGAAGTCGAGTTTGCTAATTAGTCCCAGTGTGTTATTTTATGTCATATTAACTCCAAGATATTTCAATTCAACTCAATAAAGAGCCACCTAACTCAATTTCTTCTCCACTCAAATCTGAATTGATCCAACCATGCGAAGTAATGCCCAATTATGGAAGAATTCAAACTCTCCTCCTTGCAACAAATTGCAAAGAAAACGAGTGGAAGGCCAACCTTCCAACTTGATATGTCTTGAGAAAGAGCAAACAGCCATGCTCTCTCTCTCTCTCTCTCTCTCTCTCTGATTACTTTGTGTTTGGATATATTGTATTCAAGTTTTGTGATAGTCATCTTGGTGCAACCAACCTTTTGGCTCTCGCGAAATAAAATTCAGTTTAACCCAATGTTGCAAACATCGACATTGGGATAAAATCGACAAGGTTCTAGAAAACCAAAAAACCGTAAAACTCTGGAAAATATCGGTAAAAATCGACAAACATTAGCAAAATTAGATATCATAAAAATATCAGTAAAAATCGACAAACATTTGATTTTTCAAGAATTTCTAATTTGATAATTACTTCTAATGATTCTTTAGGAAATTCTTCTTGTGTCACATTTATCATTAAGCAAATACACATCTAAAATCTCAGTAATGAAACAATAATGAAAGTAGGCTTGTGAAGAGAGAACCAAACACAAGAGATACAAAATTTTACCCTAGGAAAACCCTAACTAGGGAAAAACCCAACAACCTTTACTTAGAGAAATTGTCCAATTCAACCAAAGATAGAATTTGATTTCCAGATAGAAACAAGATCAAACTAACCACAAATATACCCAAGTCAAATCTGGTCAACCAGAGACAAGTTCGGCCTACTGAGACAGCCTCAGAAATTCAGTCAACCTGATCTTAGAATTCGGTAAACTGTGCTTCAGAGGATTTCAGTCTGCTACCTCATAATTAATTCTTCTAAACACCCACATGTGAATAGAAGATGAGTATATGTAATCTAGGTTGGTGCCTTGAGGAGGATGAGTAGCCTTTATATAGTCATCTCAAGAGCTCGAATTGGTGTGTCATGTAGGTTGGCCGACTTGAACTTCTGGAGACAATTAATTTGAATTTCATAAATTCGATTTCCTTCTTTTGAAGACGACTTGAAGTATAAATTTATAGTTATCATTTCTTTCATATTTTGAGGGCTAAAACAATTTATGAGGACCAACCATAGCTACAAAAATTCAACACTCCCTCTTACCTAGGGAGATATTCACTTTGACTTTTTCAGATGTTCTCTTGTTCAAAAATTTTCTCCATCCCAAGAAAAGGTTGAAAGAGCTTGTTATGTTGATGAATCCATCCACCTCATGTTCTATTACAGATCCATGTTGAAAACATCTTGTGTCAACATCATTCAAAGGAATCTAGTTACCCACTAGAAACATCCCCTTTCCAATTGGATCTAGTCACCCACTGACCGAATACCCTTTTGGCCTTCTAGGATCAAGACTAGTCATGGGTCACCAATTACCCAAGTCGTCACCTAGAACCTGGTCAACACCTGTGACCTATGGTGAAACCTTGGGCCATTACCATTCATACATGCCAATTGAATGGCAATACATTGTATGATGCTAAAGGCACTCACTCAACCCACCTGGGAAGCATTCTGGACCTTGATGCTCTCTGGGTCATTCTCCCTAGCCACATTACATGGCCCCTGGTCAATACCTTTGACCAATCAAAATCCTAACCTAGGGAGAACGTTTTCCCCTTGATGCTACAACATCAACACTCCCTTTAACAAAGGGAAGCATTCTCAACCACTCCAAGCATGTCCCTGAAGTATACAAACTTCACCCTAGGACAGAGGCTATGTGAGAATGTCAGCATCCTGCTCAACTGTAGAAATGCATTGGAGCCTCGTTGCTCCCTTTTGTACCATGTCTCAAATATAATGGTACTCAATGTGCTTTGACTTGTCATCATGGTCATCTCCTGCACTAGATCAAACAATAATGCCAGTAGCTTCGGAAGCCATACTATTTCACAACTCACCAAACTAGTTGCAATATACTTGGCCTCTGCAGTCTTGAGTGCAACAGATGTTTGCTTCTTGCCCAAGTGTAATCCAAAATGAATCATCATCCTAATGCGCTCATCATGTCTTGAGCACTCTTCCCAATCTGAATTTGTATAGCTTTGCAGTTATACTTCATCATTTTAGACATGTACCATATCAATACCTCAACACACGTTGTGTAGCATGCCTCGGCTCAATCATAAACTGCTTGGCTTCCTTCACAGGATTTACCACAATTGCTTTCTGGTCACCCTGACTAGGTGCTCCCTTTAAAACAGATATTATTGTGGCAATCCTTGTTGCTCCCTCTGCCACTTAGCTTCTTCAAATTAGTTACCATAGAAGTGGCCATGGACAAGTTGTCCCTCATCCCAAATCTCTGAAGAAATGCAGGGTTTCTTCTTTTATCTCTAGGGTTTTATCACCAAACCCTAGGGATTTTTCAACTTTGTACCAAGATGTCTTTTGATTACTATCAATCTTGTTGCTTTAGCACTAAATCAATCATTTTTTTAGGCCATACTCCTACTATAAATTATTCTTTTCCTGGCCATCATGGCAACACTTGTTCTCTTAGCTTACGCAGCCCTTCATTCAGCATAATTCTACAGCCAAAATTCTCGCGACATTCAATGGCATCAATATGAGCTAAACCTAGTTGTAGCGAGTTAAACATCAGTTTAATAAAAAACTAATATACAGACACTCTTAGTAGCTTCAACAATGAACCCTTGTGAGTAACAAGCACAATCTTGCTACAACAAAGGTCTACAGATCAACTTAGAATGGAGCTCAGGTTTTGCTTCAAAATTTGAGTTTATGCCATAGCTTCAATACTGTCACAGACTTCAGAATTTATTCGGGATTATGCTTCAAGTCTTCTAGGGATTAAAAACCCTAATCCCAAAAACTTGTGTGAAAATTTACCCTGTTGTAATCAACTGTCCAAAATCATAAAAGAATGTGTCATGGAATCTCCATGCCTCTACATATAAAGTCGTCAACAAGGTGATCCTCCCTTCAGCTATCATGTCAACAAGGTGAACGTAAGTTGTTTTCAGAAGAGTGAATGAGATCATGACATACCAATGCCCTCATAAAAGTCTCCAAGAGAACCTGCTTAAACAACAACTTTCAAGTGGCACAGGCATGTGATACTTGAGAAGACTTTAAAATTATTTCTATTATAACCCCAACCATGAAATTTCCATTGTCATTCTGCAATCAATTGAGAAGATAAAAAATGTTGGCCATCTTATCCTCAGTTGGAATATAAGCCAATTCAATGCCTTGCTCTACAATCTCTTTTAGAATGAAATGGTGATACATCTATAGTAAATGGCACTTTGATTATCACAAGACGATGTTGTAGGAACATTTGTAGAAGCCGAGGTGACTAAGAATCCTTCTTAGCCAAACTGTCTCATATTTAGCTAAAACAATTGCTTTATATTTTGATATTGTTATTGACAAGGAAACAATAGTTTGTTTCGTATTGCCCCATGAAATCATATTAGAACCAATGGTGAGTGCATATCCTAGTGTAGATTTTGTCTCATCCAATGTAAGTCAGTGTAGCTTTGAAGGTTGAAGACATCACATATAGTGAAGAGGAGTTTGAATTGTAGAATTCTCTTTGCAACTTTCTAATGAGAGATGGATGGAGCTCACATAACATCAAAAACGTTCACTAGAAGTATCCCAAACCAGCTAAGCACTTTCTTAATAGACATGGGTTTGAAATCCTTCATATTTAAGCATTGTAATAGACTATGCGAATATTTAGTCCAAGATACAAATATGCCATCTTTCTTTTGCTATACATAAGCAATAGAGCAAACAATCCGGATAAGACTTCTGAAAATCTTTGCAAAGTGGCTCTTTGAGTGAGATAATCTTGCAAATGCCACTTCCAAAAAATATTGTCCAGTCCCAACTCAGCCTTCCTCCTACTATCAAAACATACCAAATTCTCCTAGCCATCTTCTGAGACCTCTCGGCCTCTGTGGTCGTCACATGGATGCCTTTTGGTCCTCCTGAGGTCATTCTTAAGGCCTTTCAGCCCTTTGCAATCCGCACTAAGGCCTTTTGGTCTCTTGTCACGGACTTTGGCCTAGAAATTAGACTTGTCTTCCTTCTAGGGCATAATATAACATAGATCATAGATCATATAGGCAAAATAGTATATAGATCTTTTAGGGCACAAACAAAAAGGCAAATCTTAGTTGGTGATTACTTAATTCATGAATGATAGGATAATTTGTGGGTTAATGCACATTCATGTTATTGCTATGACGAAGGATTGCAATGGATTTAATGCTCGAAAATTCATATTGTTTCAAAGGTAGACTATATCTCTCTTCGAGTAGTATGCAAACCTGTATATCTTGTTGAGATGATTGATGGTTCACCTCTCATTGAACAAGAATAAACAACCTGCAATAGAACAACAGAGTTGGATTTTTTAATATGCTTCTCTAAGTACAGTGTTGTAGTCTATGCGAATTGGTATTTGGGACCAAGCTCCTTCTCTTATTCTAAACCTAACGTATTTGGGGACCCATGTTCATCATTGGGTATGCACAGTATTTTGAATATAGACAGTTGTCATAGATGCTTCACTCCACAGAACATAGGCAAGTCTTGATCATGCATCATCACCTTAACAAATTTTTCAATGGTTTTGTTCTTTCTTTTAGCAACTCCACTCTGTTGTGAATTATAAGGGACTATCTAGTATCAACTCCCTCTTAATCCCATCTTCTTTACAAAAGGTAACGAACTCTTTGGAAGTATATTCTCCTCCATTATCAGATCTCGGGATCTTGATTTTCTTTCCCTTCAAGTTCTCCACTTCAGCCTTAAATTCCTGAAACTTGTCAGACTTCACCCTTTGTCTTCATGAAGTAAATCCATGTGTTGTGAGAGAAGTCATTAATAAAGCTTATATAGTACAAAGAGCCTCCAATAGATTTCATTGGCATTGGACCACATATATCAGAATCCAAAATTTCCTTGGATCTACTTTCGCTGCTTGGAAAGGGCTTCTTGACCTTCTTCCCAAGCGCACATACTTTACAAACTTCTTCATGTTCTACCTGCAATTCTAGAACACCTAAATCCATTTGTTTCAAAGCAGGAAAAGCTCTATAGTGAAGGTGTGTATAATTTCTATGCCAAAGTTCAAATGGATTGATGTCATTAGGTACTAATGCTTGAGCAGGTTGTTTCAAAAGTCTATACAACCTTCCTTCAGGGACTCCAATTACTCTAGCAGAATCTATACTTGAGCCCTTGGGCCATACAAGAACTTTGCCATCAACAAATGCTACACTATCTCCCTTATCTTCCAAGCATGAAATGGAAACCAAATTCTTTTTCAAACCTAGTACATATAGTATGTGCTAAGATGAACGCTTTCACCTGATTCCAGCTCAATGGATGTCTTCCCAACGCCTTTTATTGCATAACCGTTGTTGTCTCCAAGTTCTACCTTTCGAAATAATCTTCTTTCCATTAGGCTGGTGAGGTCACAATCGATCATCATTTGTCTTCAGGCACCACTATCTACTAAGCCACAAATCATCGCTATCTACAATAAAACCTATAAGAGTGGAAAAATAAAACAAATCTGTCACTTGAATCTTCATTCTTGGGTTTCTCTGGAAGTTCTTCAAAGTTTGTTGTAGTGGCATGTTGTTTTCCCTTTCTCTTTCTATCATTTGATCTTTTAGGACAATCGTGTCCATAGTGACCAAATTTGTGATAATGATAGCATTGAACTTTTGACATATCTCTCTTTTCTAGGGCAGCAGATCTTCTTCCTTCATTTCTTCTTTGGAATACAAACTTCTTTCTTCCTCGTGCCTTCTTGAATCGTGTTGCATACGCTTGAGAGTCGCCTTCTTCAACTCCCTGAATTCTTCCTTTTGATACTAGCCTAGATTGTTCTTGAGTACATGCAATCCATAGTTCTTCAAACTTTAGAGCTTCTTTTTTGGCACATATACTTGATGCAAATGAGTCCCCTGAGTCAAGGAAACCATTAAGTGTTGTAGTCACTCGTTTTCTCTTTGAAATGACTTCATCGATTGCTTGAAGTTGATCTCTTAACTGAGAAATCCTCATGAAATATGAGGCTATGCCGCTATAGTATCATTTTTGTCATTCTAGCATCGCAAATCTCATTCTTCAAACTCATTGCTTGACTAATGTTGTTGATAGTGTATAATCCAACTAGGGCATCATGCATCTGCTTTGAAGATTCAAGACTTGAAACATAAGGAATCAAGTGATCTTTGATAGAGTCTACAATGATGCTCATAGTTGTGATGTCATCCTTCTCATATTTTCTTTTTCCTTCATTATCTAAGGGTTAAGTGACCTCGCTTTTCACAATACCCACGAGATCATTCTTTGCAAGAATAAGGTCAATCTGTGTGTTTCAAGCCTTGAAGTTTGTAGCTCCTTCTAATTTGTTCTTGAACTTCATAAAGGAACCCATGATCACAGATAAGCAAATAGATAGTGGATATAGGTCTTCTTTGTTGGTTGATATAGCTCGGACAGGTGTTCTAGCCTCAAGTGGTGTCAGTGATGCTAGGAACACAAGAGCGGAAAATATCTCCAAGGCCAAGTTATTCTTCTGAATGTAAATGTCTTAATTAAGATAATCAATCAGTTTTTAATTATTTTCCTAAATTTTAACTTAGGGAAATAGATTAATTAATTATTAATAACTGAGACATGGTTGATTTTCCTCTAGAGACTTCAAGTAAAGCTTCTAAGTGATCTTAGCCATTAATTCGATAATTTCAATCTAGATCTTGGTCGTTGATTTCTCAATGAGAGATTATGAAGGAGATCATTTGGCAAACTTAGAGATCATCCATTACGATACATATAGTATGTGCTAAGATGAACGCTTTCACCTGATTCTAGCTCAATGGATGTCTTCCCAACGCCTTTTATTGCATAACTGTTGTTGTCTCCAAGTTCTACCTTTTGAAATAATATTCTTTCCATTAGGCTAGTGAGGTCACAATCGATCGTCATTTGTCTTGAGGCACCACTAACTACTAGCCACAAATCATCGCTATCTACAATAGAACCTGTAAGAGTGGAAAAATAAAACAAATATGTCACTTGAATCTTCATTCTTGGGTTTCTTTGGAAGTTCTTCAAAGTTTGTTGTAGTGGCATGAATGTAAATGTCTTAATTAAGATAATCAATCAGTTTTTAATTATTTTCCTAGACTTTAACTTAGGGAAACAGATTAATTAATTATTAATAATTGAGACATGGTTGATTTTCTTCTAGAGACTTCATGTAAAGCTTCTAAGTCATCTTAGCCATCAATTAGATAATTTCAATCTAGATCTAGGTCGTTGATTTCTCAATGAGAGATTATGAAGGAAATCTTAGAGATCATCCATTACGGTGAAGAGGGCGCAATGATACCGTGGGGTTTGACACCAATGAGGGTTTCAGGAGAAATTGAAGTAGTAAATATTTCCAAAGTTTCTTTCATCAGTATTCTTCCAGTTTTCGAGATCAAGAGGAGGAATTCTCCCAGAGTTATTTTATAGATACAAAGGTCATACGAGATTGCCAAGAGAGGCCATATGAGTTGCCAGTTTAGCATATCGAGGTTTCTAGTTGCAGAGTGTATTGCAAGAAATCCGTTCGATAGAAAAAAAGGCGGATTGCAGGAATTCTCAATCGAATTGCAAGAAAGGGCATGTCAAGTCGCAGAGGGAAGCCATAAGCCTTCCAATGGTCAAATCGACTTGTGGAGGTGAAGAAATATTTTGTCGAAGCTTTACCGGGATTTGGAAAGCAATGTTGTAATATTTATCAATTGCAAAATTTGTTGAATAACAATAAAACCCTCAAATCTAAAGAACTGGTTTTCCCTTTGCGGTTTTTGTAGGGACGTTTTGTCCAAAAATATTGTGTCCATTTTGTGATTGGTTTTCTATCTTAGTTTCTGCAGCTTATTTTTGTGAATAATGCAATCGTGTTTTTATTCACTATTTGCAGTAAAATAATTTTGCTCAAAATTAAATACATTGGATAATTACCAATTGATCGCAATAAGCGAATTTTTTATCGATTTTCCACATGGTATCAGAGCAGATCTAAAGTGCAGAGGCTTACTACAGTAGATCAACGCAGAGGTTTGGAAGAGAAAGCCAAGGGTTTAATACGCAAATTGATTTCTTCAATTTGTTCCAGATTTACTTGGAGAAAATTTATCAGTGTTATTTTTTGCAAGAGGTAGGCCAAATTAACCAATGCAAATTGCCAAGTTACCAGTGTGTGTTGTTGGAGAGAGTTTCATTTTCCAGTTGACAGATTGATTTTCTGGAAGCAGTGCGAGTGGGTTTCTCTAGTTGTTGGAGTAAGAGAATTTCATCAATGTGATTTCCCGAAGGCAATGCGAGTTGTTGAATTTGTAACTATGGTCGATCTTCATAATGTTTGTTTGGCCACTTAATGTACTAGTATTAATTATTGTAAAGCATATTTTAAATGCTAGAGTCAAAAGAAAATTTATTGAGTCGATCCCATCATGACTTTTAAAAGAATAAAAAATTGTAATTTTTCGCTCCAAAAATCATCAAGTCGGCCCAGGGCAAAGGAGACACACATTCAACCCAGCAAGATACTATATAAAGGAAGCTCGACCTCCTTCACAAGGGAAATTAGCATCTCATCTCATAAGCATCTTCTGGGCAAGCAAGCAAAGGACAAGAAGGACGAAGAGGATGAAGAAGAAGTCGAATTATCTCTCTTTCTCTCTCTCTCAAGCTCACATGTGTGGATAGTCTCTCTCTCTTCTGGTTCACAGTTTTTCTAGCCAATTTTGTTGCAATGGGCTGAGATCTTGGGCAGTTGCAGACGCCGAAATTCTGGGGTAACTGGCCACTGCAGGAGGGTTGAAACTCTGGGTCAAATCAGGCAGAGCAAAGTTCTGGATCAAATTGGAAGGCTTGACTTGGAGGGGTTGACTAGGTTTAACCATAGGTCTACGCGTGTCTCTTGTTGGATAGAATAATTTCTCTATTGAAAAGGTTTGTGGTTTTTTCCCGTTGGTGGGTTTTCCCAGGGTAGATCTTGTCTTCTCTTTGTGCATTGTGATCTCTATTATTCTATTGTTCTTGTATGGTTGAATTTTTGAAGTATAATTATTGAATGATATTTTGGAATAATTTAAGAGGAATATCAACCTCAAAAGTAATTATCAATATTTCAAAAATATTGTGCCAATCTATATCGCAATTAGAAAATCAACATGGTATCAAAGCTTTGGTGAAGAAAGGATCATTGAGATCACCTTTGAAGAAACCCTAGAAGATCAATATATTGAAGACCTTCTTGTTGATTTACATCCATGGCTTCTTCTATGAAATCTGAGAACTAGTTGAAAGGAGACTCAAGCTTCAGAGCTTGGAAACTTAGAATGGATCTTATTCTTGCCAATAACAAGGTTTTGGATATTGTGACAGGGAAGGTTGTAGAACCAGCAGGTGCTACAATGAAAGATAAGTTTAAGGAGGATGACATCACTGCCATGAGTCTTACAGTAGACTCCATTAGAGATCATCTAATCCCCTACATTGCAAAGCATGATACTTCCAAGAAGATGGATGATGCCCTTACTAATCTATACACTATCCATGGATGATCAATCCATGAGTTTGAAGAATGAACTTCATGATATAAGAATGACAAATGACGACATTGTGGCTTCATACTTCGCAAGGATTTCACAAATAAGAGACAAAATTCAAGCAATTGAAGAATTTGTTCATGATCAAGAACTTGTGACTATAGCACTCAATGGCCTTCCTAGATCATGGGATTCATTTGCAACAGGTATAAGCAGTTGGAAGGAAGCTCCTTCATTTGAACAACTATGGGCATCTTGTGCACAAGAGGAATCAAGGCTTATGTCAAGAGACAAGAAGGAAGAAGCTTCTCAAGCATTTGCAGCTCACTTCAAGAACAAAGGAAAGAAGTTTGGTTCTCAAAATAAGAAGTCTTCCCAAAAGAAGGACATGTTGAAGGTTCAATGATATGGTTGTAAAAAAATTGGACATTTTAAAAGGGATTGTCCTGAGATGCCTAACAACAAAAGAGAAAGGGAAAACAACATGCTTCCACAGTTGATGTTGAAGATGAGCATCCAACGAAGGCTAAAGGTGATAAAGATTTCTTTCACTTTTATGATCTTACAGGTTCCATTGCAGATGATGATGTATGTGGCTGGTAGATAGTGGTGCATCAAGGCACGTGACAAGAGAGCGTGGAAATATTTCTAGCATGATGGAAAAGAGGTGGTCCCAAAGGGTTGAGCTTGGAGACAACCACAACTATGCAGTCAAAGAAGTTGGAAAGGCATCCATAGAGTCGAAACCTGGTAATAATGTGCATCTCTGCAATGTTCTATATGTACTAAGTTTGAAAAAGAATCTTATCTCTATCTCATGTTTGGAAGATAAAGGAGATAGTGTAACTTTTATGATGGCAAAGTACTTGTATGGTCCAAGGGCTCAAGTACAAATGATGATAGGGTTATTGGGATTCGTGATGGGAGACTGTATAGGCCCATGAGTCAACCAGCTCAGGCCCTAGTGCATGATGAAATTACTCCAAGTGAGCTATGGCATAGAAGATGTGGTCATCTTCATTATAGAGCATTGCCAGAATTGAGTCAAATAGTTTCTGGAGTTCCTGAATTGCAAATAGAGCATGATGATGTATGTAAAGGTTGTCACTTGGAAAGAACATCAAAAAACCATTTCCAAGTAGTGATATCAAATCTAAAGAAATTTTATATTTGATTCATTCTGATGTATGTTGTTTGATGCCTGTGAGATCACTTTGAGGTTCGTTGTATTATGTAACGCTCATTGATGATTTATCTCGAAAGACATGGATTTATCTCTTGAAGACCAAGGATGAAGTTTTCACAAAGTTTCAAGAGTTCAAAGCTGAAGTGGAAAACTTGGCAGGTAAGAAGATCAAGATTTTGAGATTTGATAATGGAGGAGAATACACCTTAAAAGAACTCGTTGCTTTCAGCAAGGAGGCTGGGATTAAGAGGGAGTTGATTGTTCCCTATAATCCACAACATAATGGTGTAGCAGAATAAAAAAATGGATCCATCGAGGAATTTGTCAAGGCTATGATGCATGATATGGATTTACCATTGTTCTTATGGGGAGAGGCATCATTGACAGTTGTATACATTCAAAATAGAAGTCCTCATCGAATTCTGGAAGGTATGAATCCTAAAGAAGCATTCTCTAGATGAAATCCAAAGGTTGGGCATATGAGAATCTTTGGTTGCCCTGTCTACATTCATGTTCCTAAAGACAAAAGGAACAAGTTTGAACTTTCAGGAAAGAAAGGCATATTTGTTGGTTACAATGAATCAAAGGCCTATAGAATTTATATTTCAGAGCAGCGGTAGATTAAGGTTAGTTTGTTAAAATTCATTTGTAGACTAGAATTTCTCATCATGATAATTACTTGTGACTGATATATATATAAATATATTCTTAGCATTCACTTCATTTAGTTATGTTATCAAGTAATTATACATTAACAATCTAGCCATTCAAACAAGGATCACAATGTACAAGAGTCTAGAGACGAGAGACACAAGAAATTAGGCCAGAGGTAAGGGGAAAACCTAGCAATCCTTTCCTTATATATTCTTTGTCGACAGGAGAAATCCAAGTCATATCTAACCACAATTTTCCAAGTGCTAAGTCAACCCTCCACTGACAATATTTGTTACAAATCTGTCCACAAAAACATCCTCCAAGTTTGTTTCAGAACTTTTACTATGTCACAGAGATCTGCTTCAAGGCCACCTCAGATATACACCTCAAGGTCTCGGCCATTTACCTTAGAAGATGCAACAAGTAACTCTGATTTCAAAGAGATATAATGTCACATAAAGCTCAGATTTCACAGAGATATGGTGCAACAGATAGCCCGGATACTACATAAGTATGATGCCATAGAAAACTTGCTTGACCACAGAAAAGTATGTCTCGGGATGCCTAAATAACACAGGCAGAAATTACAGAGACTCGGACTGTTCCTTAGTCTTCTCTTCTTTCTTGAGCGAGGGCAGACGCAACTCTTCTTGTCCTTATGTACTTTGGCCTTCTTCACTCCTTGTATACTTCGTATTTTGCAGAGATAGACAACTTGTATGTTGTATATGTAAGTGCTCATGAGGGAGGACAGATATATTCTTTATATAGTCATCAATGAAGTCGAATGGGTGCCAAAAAGGGGTAGAGTCGACTTGTCTTCTAGATGGTCGACTGGGTCATCTTGGAGACACAAACTTACACTTTTAAAAATTCAATTTTCTTTCTTTTAAATGTCCAAATGGGACATGATAAAAATAACTTTTCTTTTTGACTCAACTACGTGCTTTTTTACTCTTTACAAGATCATAATTATGAGGACCAAACCTAGTTACATTTTTCAAAACAGCCAAGATGTTAATGTTACCTTCGATGAGGAGGTTGCATATTGGAGGTCTAAGGAAGTTTCCATGGACTCCTACAAAGTAAAGCATGAGGCTTTGAAAGGAAAATGTTTGAGTTCTACAAAATGTCCTAAAGAGCTAGAATGGATTTGTGAACCAGTAGAACCAGTTACTGTTCCTGAGATTAGAAAGAAACCAACATGGCTTAGAACTACATTGGAAGAAGCAAGACATGTTGTTGAGAAATCAGTAGGGGTAGCAGTTAGGTTAATTTCTCTTTACTTGATAATTGCTTGTGAAATTATGTTGGCTTCTTATTACTTTTGTTATGTTTTGTTCATCAAACAATTACCAAAACCATAAACCATGAAGATCACAAATAGACAATGAACTCCAGATGTAGGCTCCAAGACAGGGAAAGACCCCTCCAAGGGGAAAACCTAGAAAAATGCTTCTTTTATAGAATCAGATCAAATGAGAAATCCAAGACCCAAACAACAAGACCAAGACCTCCAACAAGAACCAAGTCAGCCCTCCTTCCAAGCTCTTCCAACAAGTCAAAGTCAACTCAAGTTAAAACCTTCCAAATCTGCTCCAGCAACAGAATTTCGGCCCCCAGCAACAGAATCTCGAAAGTGCAATAGATCTGCAACTTCGGCCACCGGCTGCTTCCACATGCTACTGTGAGATTGAACTGCAGTCTTCTACATGTTGCTGTGAGTTCCATTCAGAAGTTAATAGTTAACTTCTGTGCTGCCTCCTACCACCAACGGACCAGTTGCATCCCTTGGGGCTCAGGCCTCATCTCTGCACTGTAGCACTGTTTGATTTTCTAAATCAGGTGATTGGCGTCTCCATACAGTATACTTATGGCAACGGCCAACAAGTGAAGGTTGCAACTTGCTGTTGGCCATCCTGACACTGTCATGACTCAGGTTGCCACTCTGCTGGCCATGGTCATACTGTCATGATGCACAGGTCACTCACAAACCATGGTCCATAATTACCGGGCATTAGGCAGTTGTTTATAATTTTCTTTTTTTTTATAATATAGACTATTTATTATTAGTATAATTTATATTATATATATTAGAATATCAGTGAATAAGTTTATATTAAATATTAATAATCTGTTTTTTATAGAGTTATATATTAACATAAGAAAGGTTAATAATATATATATATATATATATATATATATATATACTCTATTTTCTATAGAGTTATATATTAACATAAGAAAGGTTTATATATATATATATATATAGCCACAAGGGTTAGCTCAATTGGTTGAGTTCCTGACGCTAAAGCACCTCACTAATGGGAGGTCACGGGATCAATTCTTCTTGATGCCCTCGGGGTTAGGGTCTGCTAATAAGCCAGCGGGATGTGATCCCTTTAGGTGGATCTGCCTGGATATTTCCTCGGAAAAAGAAATTAATTAATTAACTAATAATAAAGTTTAATATATATTATTATTATTAAACTTAGCATTGCTAAACCAGAACTCGAACCCAAACCATGTGACATAGCCCCCATGTGCATTTCCCTGTTCCCAGAGTCTCATGTCCTGAAATCTTGGTGGCACATTGAAGATTACAGCATGTATATCTTGCAGATACAGTAGTTCATACACAACAAATTGTATATACAGACTGTATATAGATAACTATGTTATTCATTCTTTCAATCAATGCTAGGTAAAGTACTGCATAAAACCAACTTATTGTTACAATATTTTTAACTACACAGTGACTACGGAATATAAAGAGCAAATTTTATAGAAATAGAAAATCGTATCACAAACTGAAAAAATGTACAGAAAGGCACCTGCAGTAGTGCCCCAACATCCGGCTTCTCCTTCAGACCATCAAGAATATCAGTTAGTTGTGCCCTAAATCAACACAGTGCAAAAATATGACAAGTGAAATTAGTTAGATGTTGAGTTAAATTTGACAATGAACAACATTATTTTCATTTTCAAAAGAAGCATGAGCATGAGCTAAAAACAAAAAATGTTATACATTAGTGCAAATTTTTACCTCCGTTCACAGTATTTATTTGATCTTGGGGGGACTCATGGTTTTAGAGGATCCTTTCTTATGTGGGGATGTTCACCAATGTATGTGCTAGTCCAACCCATGTCAAGGTGCACCCTATAACTTACTGCATGGTTATGAGTCAGAGAATGTATGTGGCCATGGATTTTGTGCAGTATTCCTTAGACAGTTCACAACATCGCAGTCTCACAAAATAAGCTTTTTCACATTTCTTGAGGTGATTCAAATTTCCTTATGCATGTTATCCCCGAAATCAAAAAGTCATCCTAGTCCCAAAATGCCAGCAAAAATCTAAACGACATGCCAGGTAGACATTTTTCCAAAATGTGAAGGCATCATGAAGAATATTGGAGTAAAAGGTAGCCCAACAGTATATGGAGCTTCTAGGCAGCATAACAAGGGCAGATCATGACAGAATTTAACATGCAATGTGTCAAAATTAGCCAACAAAATCTGTCGGATAATATACCCAGGTGGCAAATTCTCCAGATTCCTCACGACATTTGAGATATATCTCTAAGCATAATGGCGTGGCACATGGCTCAAGAGACAGCGTAAAGGGGCATCCAATATGTCAAAAGTTATGTAAAAATTTAGTCGAACAAAACCCCTGTGCTTAAATCCTCAAATTCTCAAGGGTATTTAAGATCAACCAAAGGTGGCCAAATTGACCCTCTTGTTAAAGTCAAATCAAGTGGAACGTTTTGGGCCAAACTAGCCGTTTGGGAGTCAAATGGGCATTGGACTTCTAAAAAACAAATGAGCCACGTCAAAACCTTTAGTGGGGTAATCATTGTAATTAAAATTTAATTACTTAATCTCCAACATGTGGATGACAAATAAAAAATATTATCTTTGAAAGAGAGGTTGAACTAGCCCCTCTTACCAAAAACTCCAATCACCGAAATAACTTTAGATTTGGTTAGTGTATTTTTAATACACTCATTTTGACAATTCACATCAATATATCTTGTGCATTTAAGTGTTATATCTTGTTGGTTGTAAGTATTATGTGCAGATTTTTACATAGAAACCAGTGGGACAACAAACAATTAAATCCTCCACCTCATCCATAGACCCCACTTAACGCACTAGTCTTCATTTTCTTCAGTGAGGTATCAAAAGAGAATCCTTCCATAGCCTTCATAGAGGAAGTTGGGCATAAAGACTGGGTATTTAGGTTGATGTGACAATAGGCACTCATCTTGTGTGTGCCAATCATAGTAGGTTGCAAAGACCTTATGTAATATCCCCAATTTTGTGAGCTTGGGAATTTTGCCCAATTTTGGTAATATTAATTAAAAGGGGCAAATATTATTTTCGAGAAAGGTGACAAGTATTATTTTATTGGAGATTGGTGGCAAATTATTAATTTATTAAAATGAAAGAAAAAGTCATTTTGTGGAAAATGGCCCCCACCAATAAAATAATAATTAAAATGGGAGTCTAGAAGTATGGGGAGAAATTATAAAAGGAGGGACTCATTTGTTGATCAGCTTTTGGCTATTACACTTCATATTTCATCTTCCCTTGGAGTTGTTTAGCACAAGGGCCAGAGTGTTGTTTAGCACCAGGAATTCCAAGTGGAATTCCACCCTCATTTCGGAGAACTTCGAGTGTCTCCCTAGTGAGGCAATTTGGAGAGCTCAACTCAGATTTTCCATCGGGCATAATTGCAGGTTACTTCAGTTGGTACGTGTTCCTTCCAGGGAATATAGGTGGCTCAAATTGATTGTGGGGAGATCAGTTACAGAGGAGCAAAATTGTTATGAATATAATTCATAATAAAATAATAATAAATATAAACGTAAATGTTAATAAAAAATAATAAAGCATTAACTAATGATTAGTTAGTTAGCGATGAAGAGGCATGTCTTAGAGACATAGCCATTCGTGAAAGGGCACCTGCCTAGGGTGTATAAGCAAGCCCTCATTCTCATTTGTAATCATCCTATCATCAACTCTTTTAGATAATATACAATTTACTATTTCTATCCTACAATGGATGTCTTTGTCTACGAAGTATTTTAATATTTCCGCTGCGTATAAGACTATTGGTCGCTACAAAAACACAGGAGGATTTGCAGTTATTTTCCCTTATTATAGCCGAAGATTTTTGTGGTGATTAGTAGAGTTGAGTTTGAGGGAATTCTTGGGGTCGAAATTCTGCATTTTTGGAAGTGCACAGGGGTTGGAGGAATAGAGGTTGAGGAGAGATAAGGGTCGGAGATTGGAATTATTCCTCAAGTGAGAATTTAGCCAGAGTTGGGAGAGATTTCCAGTGGTGAATTTGGGCTTAATTCAGCAGTACCAGTATTGTGTGGCGTTTTCTAACCAAATTGGGCAATTTGCACTTGTTGCGGGTCACCGAGGGTCGGTAGATTCAGCCCAAACCCTTTCTGGGTTTTTGTGGGTTTATTGAGAGGAGTCTCTGGCTAATTTTATAGAATTTTTTGGGCGATATTCAGGCCTAAAATCCTCATTCTTATAGCAGGTCAAATTGTTAATTAGTTGTGGAATTTGCATCATTTTATGGGTTCGATTTTGGCTTGGAGATAGGCCAAACCTTTTCTAGGTATTTTCGGTTTTGAGGGGAGGATCTCATAGCTGCAATTTCAAAGCATTCCGGGCATATTTTGAGCAGAACGTCCAATTCCGTTTGGCAATCCATAGGATATTTTCTAAGTAGAGCATATTATCAGTTTGGAGCCATTTCAGCATTTGGGTCAGCGAGATTTCACCTAGGGTCTGCATAGCTTGCTTGGCAAGCCCAGGTTCCAGTGTTCTCTCATTTTGTACTCGGATTTTCCCATATTAATAAAATGGCGCATATATTCAGCTCATATCTACTGGTGTTCTAATTTGGGTGCTTGATTTTATATTTTGCTTGTTGTTCCTAGTTCACAGTTCTATATTCACTATTAATTCCTAATTAGGAATATTACACCTCATTAACCTTGCTAAATTGATAAGTAACATTTTATGGCGTCGATGTAGGAGATAAGGTCAAATAATCTAGTATTTCAACAACATTTCAAGAATACATTTCGAGGTGTGAATTGTTCTCGTTCACGACTAACTACTTTTGGCATTGTTAGCGAGGATAAGGTCATTACCCCTAGTTGTACACAACACCCTTGCCAAGCTTTTCATTTTGTATTTATACTTGATGAGATATTTGTTTAAAGACTAACTTACAAGATCTCATCTAGCAACTAAACTTTTAACAAAATCTAAAAAGGTGCAGTTCAAAAAGTTGCTCTCCAAGGTAAGAATTAACATAAACATTGGCGACTCCACATTTATGGTAATTATTTCAATTTAAAGAATCATCATCTTAATGTATGAAGTATGGATTCTAATATAAACTTGTCTAATTACTATATATTTGTTCCTTTGGATTTATCATGCATTCCAAGGTATCCTCGTTCTCCAATTGCTAATTTGCATGCACATCCCTAAGTTTAATGGAAAACCATGGTTAGCACTAGATTTCTTAAAGCTTTTTATGAATTATATTGTAGATACTAATATTGTCTTTGAGGATGACTTAACGAAAGCCTTTGCATGGGCAATGCAAGGATATGAAGCATGGAAATAGTACTGCAACTTTGAGCCCAAAGAAATAATGTCATTACCTTGGTGCATTAAAAAATTTCAAACGCAATGGATTTACAATTATGAAGAGAACGAAGACATATATCTCTTTATTGATATGCAAGGAAGAATGCCATAAAAGATTAATGACTTGATTGTGGAATACGATAGGTATCCCTCCTACGATCTTCGTATGGAAATAGAAGGGAGGATGCACTCAATTTCTTGTCAGAGTATGTCAAAGAAAAGTATGTTGAGCCACGTGTGCAGAAGTTCGAGGAAACAATGACCATGGAGGTTATTCCAAATCTTATCACACTCTTAACCCAACAAACGAAAGAGCAACAAGCTCAATTTCATAGTGAGATGTGGCAGACTCTAAAGGAGTGGCGAAAAAATCAGACGCAATACATCAAAGGCTCTTAAAGTTGGAAAAAGATTGTGTAGGTGAAGAAGAAGATCTCCATGAAAAGGCTCAATCTTCTCCCCGCTCTCCTAAACCATTATTGCATCATTTCAGGAATGATAATGAATGAATGGCTTATTTGAAAATGGTCCAAGAAATGGGTGAAGAAAGTGGTAAGGGAGGCATTGTTGAAGAAAAAAATCAAGAAATTGCTTGTCTCCATCCCCAAAATGAATAAATTAGTTAAGAGAGCATGGCAGAACAACATCTGGAACCATGTCAGGACAAAGAATGAGTCATTTAACTTCAAGACATTAAAGAACTCAATGACAAAGAAAACTCTACAACAAAATTGAGAGACTCACTTCAAGAAGAGAACAGTAGTAAACAATCCCACCTCACTGATGAGGAAAAGGTGGTGGAATTAAAAAAACACACTTCTACTTGCACAAATAAAGAGGATAGAGACTCTGAGGCAAAGAACAACAAAGAAGAATATCCTTGTTTTCCCATCATAAATCAACAAATAATTGAAGAAAAAAAATATGGCAAGGACCTTGATGTCAATATTATTCAAGAACCCACCCTCCCTCCTCCAAATGAAAGCACAAGTTCAATACCCTTCACTCCTTTTTAAGCAATTGATCTGCATGACACATCTCCTACTAATTTAGAAGAGGAGAATTTAGTAATCAGGCATGCTCTTGAAGAGGATGATAACCACAAAGAAATGGAAAGTATTGATGCATTCATCAAGGTTGACAGATCTAAATGGGATTTGAGGTGTTCTTTCTCCACCATTGATCTTATAGAAGACACCAACACTGAGGGATGTCAGATTGTAGAAATTGGGCCTCATGAACAACCAGGTTATTCCATTGACTATGAGTAGCCATATCAAATCATACAGGAGCTAGTATATGTACATGTGACTTCTACATTGAAGATCCAATAGAATCTCTTCAGTAATGGATGTCCTTGATATGTGGTTCTCAAGTGTTCAAAGATCCATTTGACATGAAGAATATGAACAATGCAGTGGGAAAGTCATAACATCTTCAAATTTAGACATACTTTAGAAGCTTCCCAAATCCTTTGCCAACAAAATTAATCATAAGTTGTAGGGTTCAATATATTTTGGATTTTTATTAATCATCTCATCATTTGTGTGTGCATGTGATTAGTGTCAACTGAGGAGGATAATAGTTTTAAGTAGGTTCCAGTTGGAGCTGCTATCAAAACCTCTCTTGCCTACCGGTTTAACAAACAATGGGAAAGACACTTATATCAATCCAGTTGATCTATGGATCGAAGAACCATGCAGTAGTACAGGTGAATTGTGGTGTTTCTTCAATCTTCTTCCACGTGATTATCATCTTATTGCATCCTTACTTCAACCTATGAAGCAAGTTCCAAGGTACACTCGTCGCAACTTTGATGTTTCATTATTTTGGTTAGCCACCAAGCACAAAGTTAAAACCCAAAGTAATGATATATTTATTTGTTGGTTGCACTGGTTATATCATTTCACCTATCATATGCTTGGGTGATTAAACAGGACTTTTGAGTGAAAGTGATGGCGATCCTGAAGAGCATTAGGGTTTCTTTTGTTTGAGGAGCTTTTCCATGCATGCCCAACAATTGCACACTAGCCTTGGATAGCATAGTTTGTTGTGGGTTGGAGCGCTCGATCAGAGGTTTTCCGTCTTTGCATATTACGATCTGCATGAACTATAGTAGAACAACGTTTTGGCCTTCCGTAAAGTGGATGTTAGATAGTGGTGGAGCGCTCTGGTGTGGGTTCGAGCGATCAAGCAAAGGTTTTGTGTCTTTGCATATTGCAATCTACGTGATCTATGTGTAGACAGTGGGTGAAGGACTTACCCACTTTCTTGGTGTAGACAGTGTTGTCAGAATGACACCTAGAAAAGCCATTATCTAATAGAAATCTATCCATTTTGGCATACCAAGCCCGAGGAGCTTGTTTGAGACCATAGAGAGACTTCCTAAGGTGACAAACAAGGCTAGAGTCATTTTGGATAAAGCCAGGGGGTTGTTCCATGTAGATTTCTTCATGTAAATCTCCATGTAAGAAGGCAGATTTAACATCCATCTGATGGACTTCCCATTTAAAGGAAGCAACAAGGGAAAGAACAAGGCGGATAGAATTCATTTTGGCAACAGGGGAGAAGGTTTCAGTATAGTCAATGCCTTCAACTTGTGAAAATCCTTTAGCGACAAGACGAGCTTTATGTCTATCCACTTTTCCATCTATTCCAAACTTTGTTTTGTAAACCCATCTGCATCTGACAAGTTTTCTTCCTTTTGGAAGAGGAACAAGATCCCAAGTATCATTCGCCAATAAGGAATGATATTCTTCATTCATAGCTTCATCCCAAGCTGGATGACTGGAGACTTCTTCAAAGGTTTCTGGATTGGGATTTTCTAGAACTTGAGCCAATAAGGAAGAAGCTCTTTCGAACTGAGAACGTGTATGTCATCGATCGACAAGGTAACCTACAAGAGAACCTGCTGCATCTCGAGTAGAGCGGACCCATCTTGGAAGCGATGGAGTATAAGGAAAAATTTCAAGAGGTGGAGGAGGATTGTCATCCTTGTTGTCATCATCTAAACTAGAAGGAATGCGATTAAAAATAGAAGAGAGAGAGAGAGGTGGCACATATGCCGAATCAGGCTCGCAGGCCAAAGGTTGCACACCCGCCAAACTAGGCTCGCAGGCCGATATATTTTCATCAAACTTTACATCTCTTCTAATGATTATTTTTTTGGATTTTGGTTGAAGAAGTCTATGTCCTTTGACATCTTCAGAATATCCAACAAAAATACATTTTTCACTCTTAGGTTCTAAGGCTTTATGTTTCACATATAGAATATGAGCCTAAGCATCACTTCCAAAAACACGAAAGTGACTTACATCTGGTTTGATTGAGCTCCAAGCTTCTTCTGGAGTTATATTCTTTAAAACCTTAGTAGGAGTGTGATTTACTATGTAATTTGCATAGTTAATGGCTTTTGCCCAAAAATTGAGACCAAGTCCTTTAGATTGAAGCATACAATTAGCCATTTCTTTTAAGGTGCGATTCTTCCTTTCAGCTACACCATTTTGTTGTGGAGTATATGGAATAGTATGTTGCAATTGAATGCCATGCTCAGTGCAGAAGTTGATAAATTTGTTGTTAACATATTCTCCTCCATTGTCTGATCTTAACTTAAGAATTTGATGTCTAGATTGTTTCTCAACAAAGGCCTTAAAGGCCAAGAACATGTTAAAAACTTCACTCTTGAGTTTTAAGAAGTATACCCAAGTGCGTCTGGAAAAATCATCAATGAAATTTAATAAGTACTTGCAACCAGAGAAAGAAACAATAGGAAGTGGGCCACATAAATCACTGTGCACAAGATACAAAGGGGCTTAAGCGTGCCAAGAGGCACGCTTGTCAAAACTATCCCAATGATGTTTTCTGAGTACACATCTGGAGCAAAAATCATCTCAACAAGATACCATAGCAAGGCCTATCACCATATTTTCCTTACATAGAGTTTGAAGAGAACGATAGTTTAAGTGACCAAATTTCTCATGCCAAAGTTTGCTCACATCATCATTATGAGCAACAAAAACAAAGGGAAGACATGATGACCCAAAGTTGTGAAACTTATACAACCTTGTGGAATGATCAACAATGATAGTAGCTAAAATATGTTTAGGATATTTGAGGTCCTTGATTACAACATCATGAGGTGAGAATTCTACTATTTTCCCTTCACCTGAATGAGTTATCTGATAAACAGATAGAAGGTTGCATGAAAAGGTAGGAACACATAGTACATCATTAAACTGACCATTATCTAGATGAATGGTTCCAGATCCTACAACACTAAGAGATCTATCATCACCAACATAAATATGTTTGGTGTTACAATCATTTAAACAAGAAAACATGGATTTATTTTTAGCCATGTGGTAAGAAGCTCCAGAATCAATGAGCCACTCATGAGAAGGAGAAGAAGAAGATACATTTAATGCATAGCCAGATCTTGATGCTTGACAACCACAAGCAGAAAGTGCCATGCCTGAAGATGAAGGTGAAGAGTGCTCCAAATTGATGTTGTGCTTCTTCATTGCTGCTTCTAAGGCTTCCATCTTCTTAAAACATTTGGACTCTATATGGCCATCCCAATTGCAAAAGTTGCAATGTCTATCTGTCTTCTTCCCTTTGTTTTGATTTGCCTTATTATTTTGGTGATTTGATTTTTCAGTTTGCGGCTGAAATTGCTTAGGGCCCTTGTTTGGTTTAGGACCATATTTTTTGGGATACTGCTTCTTGGGATTCTTTTGATATGGTTGTTGTTGGGCTGCTAAGGCTTTCTTAGAAGCATTTCCAGCAGTGATAAGACCAAGGTGTAAAAGTTTTTCTTGTTCTCTTATCAAAGAATCGCAAAAGGAATCAAAAGAGGGATTCTTGTAGGTGGTTCCTGAAGAATAGATGGCTTCTCTAGTGGAATGGAAGGTGGAAACAAATATTAATGTGGAAAAGTCGAAGTCGGGATTAAATCGGCAAGGGTCCAAAAGTTGAAAAACTCGGCAAAGTCGGGAGTTTTTTGAAAAAGTAAACAAAAGTCTACAAATAAAAAATACAAAAATATTCATATTTTGGAAAAAATCCCGATTTTTTCAAAAAAAATTTAAAAAATTATTAAAGAAATTACCACTCACGATTTTTTGGAAAAAGTCGGCAAAAAGTCGGGACTTCGAGGATAAAATCGCGACTTTTTCAAGGATGAAAAAGTCGGCAAAAAGTCGGCCGATAAAATCGGCTCAGGGAAAAAATCGGGATTTTTTCAAAAAGTCGGGACTTTTTGCCGACTTTCCACCTTGACAAATATAGAGTATACGAGACGTTTAAGCTTAGCAAGAATGCAATAGATGAGGCTACCATCGTCCGTTTTGATCTTACAACCTTCTAAAAGAATTCTGAGGGTCTTAAATTTGGACAAAAAATCTTCAATGGAGGAAAAATTATTGGGGTCCAAAATAAGCAACTCATTTTCAAGCTAGTGGGCCCTGATTTGATTTTGAATGCCAAAAACAGTTTTTAGGTTTTCCAGGGCTTCACTAGGGATGTCAATGTCAAGGATATGAGATCGTAGATCTTGAGCAATGGACATTCCTATCAACCCTCATGCTTGATCTTGTTTATTTTCCCATTTAGCAACTTTATCATCATCGGAAGGTTTCGTTTCTTGTCATGTGGCTATTCTATAAAGCCCTTTACTTCTAAGTATATCTACCATGTGAGGTAGCCATTAGAAATAATTGGTGTTGTTAAGAATAACCGGGCATGCACTTTCAATTTAAAAAAAAAACTGAAGCTGAGAAAAGCTGAAACTAACTGCTCCAATGGAAAGATCTCGAAAAATTAGGCCGTTTCAAAAAAATGGCTCGAAAAACAGCTTCCGGATGAAGAAGTTATGTCTTTTGAAAAATCTGAGTTGTAGATGCTGAATAGTCACGGAAACGAGATGAAGTGCGGCTTTTTAAAAATAAATTCCACCCCTTTTAACAAAAACTTTTTACAAAAAAAGCTTGAGAAGGAGACTTGAACCCAAGACCTCTATTCTCGTAAACTAACCCCTCACCAAGTGAGATAGTAAAA
The DNA here is from genome assembly GCA_034641835.2 of Pinus albicaulis. Classification (NCBI taxonomy): domain Eukaryota; kingdom Viridiplantae; phylum Streptophyta; class Pinopsida; order Pinales; family Pinaceae; genus Pinus; species Pinus albicaulis. Next base: position 595,904,284 of record CM076572.1, read on the forward strand.
GGATCACGTTATTGTATGAAAGGAGGAAGGGGTTTTATTTTTTTTACTCTTCGATGTGCGTGCCTTTTCCTACACAAAAAAACACAAAAAACCGAGCAAAAAAAACGAAATGGAAAGCCTTACGACAGAATGTTAGATTTTTGGTTAGCCTTACCGGCAACTATCATTTTTTTCACTATTTCTAATTTCCTGAAATCGCACAAAGACGCAGGGAAAGAGCATACGTAGCAAAAAAAAAAATCCATTTTTCCTATTTCTGATTTGCCGAGATCGCACAGCAAAGAGCATACACAGAGAAGAGGGTATAGACCTGGCAAATAAATAAAGCCTAAAAACCGAAAATGAAAAGAGGGAACCGAAATAACCATAACTATTAACAAATATAACTGCAAAACAGACGCTGTATACCTCCAGATCTAAACTGTCATAACTTGGGCAGCCGGAAACCTTTTCGCATGAAACGAAAGGCGTTCTTCACTGTAACAGACGCTCCAGACACAACCAAGCAGTTCCAAAAATGTTCAGAAATAGTAGATCTACAAAACGGCATTCGCATGCAGTCAAACCGGCTTCGGATTTTGATCAACAATGGACGCGGCCCTCAAAATAGCTCCGATACTATGTAAGGATTTACAGGGTAAGTTCCTTAGATCAAGAACCAAAGGTCATCGCTCACAAAAAGATTACAAATCAGTACACCAGTATAATCACATGGTTAAAACCCTCAAAGAGGGAAACAGTCCACAACCTGAGCCAACGTGGCCACTTCAGGCAATTTATTAATATAAAAGGAAAAGTTACATATGTTTATCTCATAAACGGTTACCGGACAAATGACCCTCCATGCTCTTTAAATAAAGATCATGGACCAATCGGGTGTTAAGCCACAGATCAAGTGTTGTTAATACCGAGGTGAGAGATAACTGTTGGATCACTACAAATCGTGACCGTCGGATTATAAGTTACAAATATACATGGTAAAGAAACACACTTTACCTAACTCTACACTAGACTAAGTTATTCTTAACTATTTCTTATGTGTCGAAATATCCTAACACTATATGTGCCAGGAATAAGGAAGAACCTTATATCTGTCTCAGCATTGGAGGACAGAGGGTATGAGGTATTGTTCAGGAGAGGACAAGTGCTTATATATCCCAGGGGCGCTCCAGCTGATTCAACTAGAGTGATTGGTGTACGCCATGCCAAGGTGTACAAGTTTGCGTTTCATCCCCTTATGACATTGAGCAGTAGTACCGACAACAGAGCTAGCAGTTCAGAGCTATGCGAGATTTGGCACCGCAGGATGGGGCACATGTATCATGGGGCCTTGAGGACATTGCGGAGATCACTACAGTTGTGCCAGATTTTAGTTCTGATCACATTGATACATGCAGAGGATGTGCTATGGGGAAGTTTGCCAAATCCCCTTTTCCCAGCAGTGACAGCAGATCGACTGGGATTCTTGATTTGATTCATACCAATGTGAGCGGTCGGATGTCTCATGTTTCCTTGAGTGGATATGAGTATTATGTTTTATTCATTGATGATCACCCCAGGAAGACCTGGATTTATTTCTTGAAGACCAAGAGTGAAGTCTTCAAGTGGTTTCAGGAGTTCAAAGCTCTTGTGGAGACACAAACAGGCCGAAAGATCAAGTCCCTCAGGTCGGACAATGGAGGGGAGTAAACCCTTGGTGAGTTTGTCGATTATTGTGCAGAGGAAAGCATCAGGAGGGAGTTCACAGTTCCTTACAACCCCCAGCAGAACGGGGTTGCGGAGAGGAAGAACAGATCCATTGTTGGGGCTACTAAAGCCATGCTACATGATCAGGGGTTACCATTGTTTTTGTGGGCAGAGGCCTGCAACACTGCTGTGTATTTGCAAAAAAGGACTCCACATCGTGCCTTGGGCCATGTGACTCCAGAGGAGGCTTTTTCTAGGAAGAAGCCTGATGTTGGTCATTTTCGTATCTTTGGCTGTATTGCATACTCCTATGTGCCCAAGGAGAAGAGGACCAAGCTAGAGCCCACTGCAAAGAAGGGCATCTTTGTGGGCTACAATGAGACCTCGAAAGCCTTCCGGATTTATATTCCTGCACAGAGGAGAGTTGTTGTCAAACAAGATGTGAAGTTCGAGGAGGCCTGGGCTTTCAGGAGGTCACGGGAGTTAGAGTATCTAGATTCACCAAACCCTCAGGAGCAGTTGAGTCAGTCACAGGGATCCAGTGGACAGGGATCAGGAGGTACATCGATTACGGTGTCAGGTCCATCAATGAGCAGTGGCTCGCAGAGTCAAAGGGTTGGTGCTTCGAGCAGCATGCAGAGCAGTCTGCAGAGTTGTTCACTAGGTAGTCCATTGATGGACAGTTCACATGGAACTTCAGCATCTACAGGTACAAGTTTAGGCAAGAGGACAAAAGGCAGACATTCAGGAGTTCAGGGTTCTAATGAGGATGAGGAGTTTCACTCTCTAGTGGGAGAAGTGTGCTCAGGGAAGAGGAAGCCCAAGTGGCTTCAGGATACCTTGAGAGAGGCCACATCTGTTGCTGGGCCGAAGAGACCGGTCAGAGAGAGCAGACCACCTGAGCGGTTCTATAGTTATATGGCAATGGTTGCCAACATCGTTGACTCCGAGCCTTCTAGCTATGAGGAGGAAGCTAGCCAGCATGTCTAGAGAGAGGCCATGCAAGAGGATTATTCTTCTATCATGAAGAATGATGTTTGGGAGGTGGTGTCGAGGCCTAAAGACAAATTCGTGGTTACTTCCAGATGTTTTACAAGGTAAAGCGCACTGCAGATGGCAGCGTCGAGAAGTTCAAGGCTAGATTTGTGGCTAGAGGGTTCTCCCAGGTAGAGGGAGTAGACTATGAGGAGACCTTCGCTCCCGTGGCTCGATATACTTCCATTCGCTCCATTATATCGACAGCAGCAGAGATGGGTTGGAAGATCCACCAGATGGATGTTTAGACCGCATTTCTCAATGGCTTCATACAGGAGGAGGTGTACATTGAGCAGCCGCACGGCTTTGAGGTGCATGGGAAGGAGTCCCATGTATGCAGACTGAAGAAGGCACTTTATGGCTTGAAGCAAGCTCCTAGAGCTTGGTACTCCAGGATTGATACGTACTTGCAGGAGATGGGTTTCACAAAGAGAGATGCAGATCCGAACCTATACTTTATTGTGATAGGTGAGGAACCTCTCATTCTGGTGCTGTATGTGGATGACTTGGTCATTACGGGTGCAGAGAGACTCATAGAGGGTTGCAAGAGAGATCTTGCTTCGGAGTTCAAGATGAATGACATTGGCTTGATGCATTACTTTTTGGGTTTGGAGGTGTGGCAGGAGGAGGGGCATTTCTTCCTGAGATAGGGGAAGTAAATTGTGGACATCCTTAGCAGATTTCACATGGAGGATTGTAGACCCATGTCGACACCTATGATCACTAACTAGAAGAAGCTTCACGCTTCAGATTCCGAGTTGGTGGATCTCACATTGTATAGACAACTGATTGGTTCCTTGATGTATTTGGTCAACACTAGACCAGATATATGTTTTGCAGTCAACACGATGAGCCAATTCACGTGTGAGCCCAAGAGAGTGGATTGGGTTGCTGCAGAACACATTTTGCGGTACTTGCAGGGAACAGTGGATTATGGTCTGGATTATAGACAGGGAGATGGAGTGAGATTGGCAGGGTACACTGATTCTGATTGTGCAGGTTGTGCTTCTAATAGGAAGAGCACTTCAGGGTGTTGTTTTGGGCTGGGTTCGGCAGTTGTGTTGTGGTTCAGCCGAAAGCAACAGTCAGTAGCATTGAGTTCAGCAGAAGCAGAGTACATGGTAGCCAGTCTAGCTAGTTGTGAGGCCATATGGCTTTGGAAAATGTTGATTGGCTTATTTGGTCAACCGTTGAGACCTTCAGTGATTTACAGTTATAATCAGAGTTGCATAAAACTCACGAAGAATCCAGTATTTCATGACAGGTCAAAGCATATCGGGATCAGATATCATTTCATCAGAGACTATGTTCAGAAGGGAGTTGTGAAGCTTGAGTATATTCCCACAGATGAGCAAGTAGCTGATATATTCACCAAAGCCTTACCACGAGGTAAGCATGTCTACTTTAGAGACAAGATGGGTGTGGTGAGGAACACTTTCCCCGGTAAGAGGGAGTGTTAAAATTTGGGTACGAGAGGACAAGTGGTTCCCTAAGGCTTTGATCTTTGGCCTAGGGAAAAGTGTCCAAATGTATTTAACTTTTTCTCTAAAAGTGACTTCATAAGTGGCAAAGTCAAATCCAATTTAAAAGTGACTTTATAAGTGATAAAGTTACTAAGTCTAATTTTAAAGTGACTTTATTAAAGTCAATGTGAAATTAGAAAGTGAAAAGTGACTTTGGAAATAAAAGGCTAAAAGGGTCTTTATTAAAGTGGGGTGAATTAAAAAATAGAAAGTGAGATTTAAATGAGCATTTAATCTCAGCCATTGGATTTAGGGATTCCCCAAAAGTCACTTGGGGTTAGGTTAAAGGAGGAAAAGAAGGAAAAGATCATTCAGTCTTTCATGAACAGATTGAGAGGAGGAGGAGGAGAGAGCTGGATGAATTTTTGGGCTTGAGAAAGTGAAGGAGAGGAGCAGTTCAGCAAATCCATACAACAGCTAAAAGTTGCACGCATTTCGAGGCAACAATCCGTACAGTGTTAATTAGCACAATTTTCGAGGCAGATTTCCGTACAGTAGCAGTGGGCATGGTTTTTGAGGTGCGTACAGCACAGATTTTGAAGAGGAGAAACAACAATGGGCATGGTTTTCGAGGTCCGTATAGCACAAATTTCGAGGAGGAGAAACAGTAGTGGGCAGCACGCATTTCGAGGCTGAGTGGGCACAATTTTCGAGGTTGAAAGAGGCTGTTGTAATTTTTTGTACAGTCCGTACATTAGTAAGGAATTTCTGGCACTGATTTCGAGGAGGACGTACAGCATTAAATGATGTTATCTCTTGCTGTAATAAATTTCTATTTTGACTGTTATGCTGATTTGGCACATTTTCCGAGGTGGAGACAAGCACGAAAACGAGATAAGTTTGTATTGTGTTTGCTGGAATTTTTCTGTATATTTCACTTCTTTATAAAAGCATTTTCCAGAAATAAAGAGCTTTCGAACTGGTTTTCCCCAAGAGTTGTAGGGGGTTTTTCCAGAGTCATATTGACCAAAAATCAGCGTGTCATTTTCTGTGTGTATGGTTGAAATTATTTCTGAGTTTTATTTATGCATTTTCCAGCATTTTGAAATTTCCAGAATTTGTGTTTTATAAATATTTATTATTTCCAACTTGTTGAATGTATGTTTATGGGAATGGGCATTTAACTACATGGGAGTAATAAGGAGAAACTGATAACCGAGGTTGAGTCAAAATTTCTACATTTATTAGGCTGAAATTAAATAAATGGAGAAAAATAAATATCCACACATGCTAAATGAGGTGGGAAATTATGGAGGAATTAAAGTGAACTAAGAAGGTGATGTGGACTCCTAAAATCAAGGAAATGACATGTGCTCAAATAAAACCGAATTTCTAGCATTAAATGAGAGTTGCTTACTTGGAAATTCGAATTTGTGAAGTTAATGCACATTTGAGAGGATTTGGGAGGATATTTGGTAGATATTTTTGTGGGAAATTGTCTCCACATGGGTTACCACCCATATACACATGTCATTCCATCATAAAATTCGAATCTGGCACATAAGGCAAGAAGAAAATGATGTTCAATTGCGAGAATCCGATATTTACACTCGGCAATGGAGCTCCACATATCAAATTCAAATTTGTCTTGTGAACTCCTCCCTCTCACCACTTGGTATTTGGTTCTTCATTGGGATTTGCTCCCAACTTTCTATATAATGGAGCCATGGGCTTTCATATTGTATCATGTTATGAGCTATTGGGCTGGAGGAAACTCTGTCATTTTTATATATCAATAAAATCAAGACTTTGGGGCTATTTAGCGATTGTTCTCTTGGCGTTATGAGGTAATTTCTTTCCATACTATTGCTATTATATTTGGATTCGTTTATGTGCTTAATCAATATTAGTGTATATTTGCCATCTTGTTTGGATTGATGCGTGTAAGCTATCTTGCATGCATCATTGATTTAGAGTATTATTCTAGGAATTAGCTTGCCAAGTCATTTTCGGAGGAATGTTTGGTTTATCTATTTCATTATGATGCTCTAATCATTTTGCAGACTGACATTTGTTTAAGTGAGTAGGGAAGATCTATTCGTATTGTGTGCAGGAAATCCATCTGGGCGTGGGAGAAGTCTCAAATAGATCAACTCACTCTTAGATTCAAAGCGATCCAAGACTCAGCTACTTTCAATCCCAAGTTTTGCATCAAAGGAAGAGAAAGAGGGAGTTTCTCGTTCTCTAGCTACTTGATCATCTATTTCCACTTTTAAAATCTAAAATTTTCCATTTGTAGAGCGTCTTAAAGTCATATTTTCTACTTCAAGAGCGTTTCTTTAAACTAGGCAAAAATAGGGCTTCGCTCCCATTCCTTGGGCTAGTGCCTTTGTACATTAATTTGTATTTTAGATTCTCTTTATTTCAGCCTAACGTTTGATTTTCTTTCGCAACCTGCAAGCTTGAGCATGAAAAGTGAGGAGCTTGAGGAAAGGATGGCAAAAGGCAATTGATCTTCCTTAACCAAATTCTTTACCGCTAATATCACTTAACCAAATTCTTTACCGCTAAGCTGCTGACAATTTGCAAAGGTTACGAATTTTGTATCTTCAACATAATAAATCAAATATATATGACATTGGCAGAGTACCCATTTCATATGGATAAGCAAAATATCCAAGAGACAACAGAAAATTAAAACAAAAAAGGAACTGGTCATTTGCAGCTAAACAAAGGTTTTGAAAAATCAAAATTGTCTATTATTCAAGACAAATGTTGACTCATTCAACATTTGCATCATTCATAAACAGCAATCTCCCTTCCCAGTCCCTATAAGTTAAAATACCACTGCCTACAACATTCTATAATAAACTTGTTAGGCAGTACGAATAAGAAATTCAACCTTGTCACTTTACAAAACTGGATACAGAGCAAATAAGGAACCCGCCAAGAAGAAGGGAAAATCTGCCAAATTTCTTCATTTGCTCGTAGCTGACGCTTAATCCAAGCATAACGGCGCTCTGCTTTATCCAATTTTGCCACCTCTGTACCTTAGCAGCCACAGAACTATTAGAAATTTGCAACTATAATCCAAAGATAATAAATAATATATCACAAAGCTATGTTGAACAAGGTCTGTCATCTGAAAAGTGGAATGGAACACCAAAAATTCATCCAAAAACAAAATGAAGAGAAAGTAAATGGATATGAACCTGTCCCTTCAAATATCTGCTGATATGCTGTAATTTCCTTACTGCACACAGTCTTTATCAATTCCTCCTTCACAGAGGGCTCAAGAGCATCAACAACCAAGCAAGCATCTGCCAGCTGTTGCATCAAATTAGTGTCTTCCTTTAGCCTTGCTGTCCCCAAGCTTCACATAGAAAAGGATTTATCAGAAAAAGTCCATGCTTAAGTTAAACTTTTAACAGAAAAGAGAGCAAAAAAGGAAAATATATCAGATGCAGGGTCCTCATATCAGCAATATAGAAACCACATTTAGTACTTATTTCTGATAACAACAAAGACATCTTACACACTAGATATCAGGCACACAACAAAATGTCAAATTAAGTAAAACCCCAGAAAGAAGACACTTTTGGGACCCTCTATATGGATGAAATGATCGACCTACCAACTTCTCTTTGCAGGTACCAAAAACCTTGAAGCAAGAATATATTTTGCCAGTTTACTCATCTTTCAAGTTATCAAGATCCCAACAACCAAAGAAACTGTGAGCCATGGACAGAAATAAGAAAAGAAAACTTCCCTACCACTTATCTAATGATTAATCAGAAACCAGCATCTTCAATCACAACAATATGACATGTGGATCCATTTCCAAAGCTCTCTTACATTGAAGTTAGACTTCTTTGTCCAATAAGAACAGCCTGGTCACTTATTGAGCCATAAATGCTAAGAGACACTAAATGCAAAAGAGGACCATAGAATACTTCGTGTCTATTTCTAGTAGCTTTTTTAACACAGATATTATCAGACATTCAAGTTTTATGAGAACTAAAAATTGTTTTTTGTCTATTTCTACTATCTAGCAGCTTAATGCTTGGACTGATCATGAAACACGGGATCCTCAGAGAGCTTAATGCAACTCTGTGTCCTTATCACAAGCTCGTTATACTTTGTGACATTCATAGATGATTATTCCAAGAAGACTTGGATCTACTTCCTAAGGACCAAGGATGAGGCCTTTGATCAGTTTTAGGAGTTCAAGGCTCTTGTGGAGAACCAAACAGGGAAGAACATTAAGGTGTTGAGATCAGATAATGGGAGCGAGTATATCCCCAACGAGTTCCAGGGTTTTTGTAGGGAAGAAGTAATTAAGAAGGAACTCATAGTACCTTACAACCCTCAGCAGAATGGGGTTGCCAAGAGGAAAAATAGGACCATCATGGAAACAGCAAGGGCAATGATCTATGATCAGGAGTTGCCTATGTTTTTGTGGGCAGAAGCCTGCAATACAGTTGTGTACACGTAGAACAGGAGTCCTCATAGGATATTGGAGGGTGTGACTCCTGAAAAGCTACTTACATGAGTGAAACCGAATGTGAGCCATTTGTGTATATTCAATAGTCTAATTTATGTCCACGTTCCCACACAGAAGAGGAATAAGTTGGAACCCTTGTCAAAAAGGGGAGTACTTGTGGGCTTCAGTGAGGTCTCAAAGGCCTACCAAGTCTAATTCCAAGACAGAGAAAGGTGATCTTTAGTCGAGATGCCAGATGTAATATCCCCAGATGGGATATTTCACAAATTTTTCCTAAAGATTGCTAATCCAACATTTTACCATAAAATTATTGTAGAAATTTCTGAATCTTATACATTATGCAGAAATTATTACTGTTAATCTGGTAATGCTCCTACTTAGACAAGTTATTAACTGAATAAATTCAAGTTAAAATCGAAGCAAAACACATAACAGATCTCTACCAATCCAGATCTAGAATAAGTACATGCACACATTGACAAAGTGACACAGTTATTTCTGGACAAATAGTCCCCGGAAAAACCCAATGCGAGAAAACCGGTCTCTGGCTGCTGGAGGGTTTTGCTATTAATAATTTTTCTGAATACACAAATCTGGGTTCCAGATCTGGAAATCCCGACAGAGAATATACTAGATCTGCAGCTCACTGGCTGATCTAGGGCCAAAATAATGACTGATCAACACCCTCAAACGGGATTTACAGAACTCAGCCAAGATTAGGGCCTAGAAACCCCAGTGTTGCCCCTGAAAGCTTCTACATCAGCCTCTGAAGCACCTCCAACCCTCAGCGTTGCTCCGGAAGGGACTGCGTTACCCCAGACTGGGTGACGCAGTCACTACGCTGCCCCTAAAGGGTCTCTGTGTAACCCCTGAGGGCTTCCTGCTGAAAATCACGCTGTCCTTAGAGGGACTGCGCTGTCCTTGTTGTTGTTGCTGCTCTCCTCTTCTGCACTGTCCTTGAGCTGATCTCTGCCTCGTGTATTCTAGGCCCTGGGATCAGATCATCCCCTTGGCCTAAATTCCCCCTCTCTACAGCTAAAACACTTCTGAGTATTCTTAGCAAACCCTGCCCTAGAATCTCAACTTAGCTTCAGTGCTCTGCCTCTGTGTGTCTTTACAAATGACCCCAAGCCTTTCCTTTATACTTTTCTCGTTGGGAAACCAACAGCCATGATCAGATCTTGAATTAATGGCTAAGATTAAAAGAAAGATTGATCTGTGTGACTTAAGACAATTTCATCACATGTTTAATTAAATTCACTTTAATTATTTAAGTTCCCTAAGTTTTAACTTAGGAAATACATTAAAATAATTAATTAATTTAATATCTCCTAAACCAGATGAAATTTCCCCAATCCATTTTTGGGTCTTGTAGATCAGGTAAACTCTAGCCCCTCCACAAAATTTGGGAGCTAGAGCACAACTAATGCTACCCCAAATACACAAAATCTCAATACTCCCTCTTAGCATCAAGGGTGTGCTCTAGCAATACATCACACTATGCATTACATGATTTTGGGTAACTGCCTCGTGTCACAAGCTTGGCTTCGTTGCCACATCGCTCGTGACCGTTGCTACCATTCACTCGCCGCCCATGACTTCGCCACCGCCCACGCAATCCACTGCATCGCAGCATCCTCTCAATATGTCGCACTGTCGCCATAGCATTGCCACGTCGATCTCGTCGCACCGCAACTTCGCTTGTTGAGAGAGACAATTGAATTTCCGCTCAATCTTTTGACGTACAAGTCAAATGGGTTGCATCCTCATCACCTAAGCTCCATAGGCTACAAATCATGTCAGATCTAGTTAACGATGCACAAACTTACAAATTTCTTCCGCCAACGAATCAACTCTCTGATCATTTGGAATCAAGACGCCTCTGTGCTGGGAATCTATCACGTCGTCACAGACCGCATCATCCTCTCGGGCCTTCTCGTCTTGTCATAGTCAAGATCGCATAAGCAGCTCAACTCTGCGTTGCTGAAGTCACATCAGCCTCTACGTTGCTGCTCCTTCTACACTGCTACTGCCTTGCTCTGCACTACTCCTTCCAATCTTCAAATCTGCCTCTGCTTCTACTTCATCTGTGATCTATGCACCCACTGCTCCACTTGTCTAGCTACTGTCTTAAGGCTGCCTTAGCTTGCTTGTGATCCAAGAGATGATTTTCTCAAGGATCGCGACTTCCCTCCAGTGATTCGGCCTTTGTGATTATCGGTCTCAGGAAGCAAACATGACTCAGCTATTAATATGTGACGGGCTCGGCCTTCGAAGTTCCAAGGAAAATTTTAGGGACTAATATTCGCAAGTGGGCTAATTTTCCATGTTTTTTCCAAAAAAAGATTCGCCAATTTCCATTTTTTTCTAAAAATGATTCACCCACATTTTATAGTATAAAATTATTTTACCTTAAAAATCGCCAAAAATTTATATAGACTATTATAAAATCATTAGAAATATAAATATTTTTACAAAATATTGCCAAACATTTTACAATTTGCATATTAGGGACTAGTAATATTCGCCAAGGTTTCTAAACTTTAAAATAAACTTCCATCCTTAAAATTTTCCTTGCTTCGAACCATCACACGGGTTGGATGTCTATGACACTCCTGAGATACGAGTCACTTGATCTCATAAAACATGCCCACCGCAGATCGACAACTTCGATCTCGACGTCAAACTGTGATTCACTGCGTGAGACTTGACTACCATAGCAGTCGTGTCCTCATCTAACAACTCTGCACACCAAAATCGTCGTTGTGCTCCTGAAATGTGCATACGATCTGACAGCGGTTTGGATTATTCAACAAGCACCCACCCATTCATTCCTACCGTCAATACGACGCATATACACTAACGCCGCCAAATATTTATGTCATCGTTGCACCGCGACTTCTAAGAGAGGAATAATTAAAGCCATCACTCAACCTCTATTCAGAAAATTTCACGGTCGGCTCTTTCAAACTGAAACTTGGATGTGCCTTTGCCTTCGAAACTTGCTCTCCTTGCTCTGCCTCTTCTAGAATCCTGAAATCTTCCTTCTAAATTTCTATTGCTCCCTCTCTCACCTGCTACTCACCCTCTGGCTCTATCTCCTTTGTTGAATCACAGCCACTGAGAAAATCGAACTACCTGGGAAGCTGAGTAACTGCACTAGTGTGTTCTTCATCTACCCGTCAACTTCTTACATTCTTTTGTTGGAGCAACAACAACCAAGATTATTTCCTTGTTGATCCTTGTGAGTTTCTAGATGATTCTCACCTTATCTCAATTAATACTGATTAATTAACCATATTCCCTAAGTTTAGACTTAGGAAAATAAACTTAGGAAATATTTAAAAATTGGTTAATAATCTAATTGAGAAACTTGTCGGTGGAATTTCCATAAACTATTTCTGGGTTTTGGAGAACTCATGCATTCTAGCCTCTCCACAAAATTTTGTGGCTAGAACACATCCAATGCTACAAAAATTAACACTCCCTCTTAGCGAGGAATGTGTTAATGTGTTAATGTGCTACAACACCCTGTCTCTACATCATCTCCTGTCACACTGCTGATGTCTGGCTACTGCTGCCCATCAACCACTGCGCAACTCTGATATGAGTTGCATCTATGCTGATGTTGACCCTGCTGAACTGCTGCCAACACTGCATTTGCACCGCAACTTCATCTCATCTGCTGCTGCTGCAACTGCAACATCTGCAACTGAGAAACATCCAAAGTACCTTGTCCCCGCTACAGAAACGGGTTCACCACCATACCCATCTGTTCCCTGAATTGGATGAACTTAGCTCTCCCTAGAGCTTTCGTTACTATGTCTTCCACCTGCTCTCTTGTGGGAACATACTGCAGCTGGACTACCCCACACTGTACACAGTCTATGATGAAATGGAATCTAATATCTATGTGCTTCGACCTGTCATGAAACACAAGATTCTCAGAGAGCTTTATGCAACTCTGATCATCATAGTAGACGTTGGTCGCTCCCATCATTTGCCTGAGCAAGCTCACAAGCAGCTTCCAAAGCCATATAGCTTTGCACTTCTGCTTCCAGTTACACCAAGAAACCATCCCTGATCCAACACTGAAGCAGTATTGGGAGGTACAATGATCATTACTTGGATCCCCCCAAGCAATGATGAGCCTTGGATGTGCGAGATCCTTGTCATGTGTTGACAAGTGGATCCCCCAAACAAAGATTAAACTTGGATGTGCAAGATCCTTGTCATGTGTTGACAGGTGGATCCCCCAAACAAATATGAGACTTGGTTGTGCAAGATCCTTGTCATATGTTGGCAAGTGGTATTCCCCCCAAGTGAATATAGGGCAATGAATGAATTTCCCCTATGATGATTCTTCTTCGTTAGAGTGAGACATCATTGTTCTAGTTCTAGATGATACACAACAGAGATGAACAAAAAAAAGCAGAGAAAACAGAGATCTTTATTGCAGAAAGAAATTCCTCCCTAGCTGAGAGAGAGTGTTGAAAATTGGCAGCTCGGGGATGAATTTCTAAAATAGAAAGTATAAAAATAGAAAGTCTAAAAAATAGAATTTCTAAAAATAGAAAGTCTAAAAATAGAATTTCTAAAAATAGAAAGTATGACTTTCCAAAAATAGTAAATCACCTTGCATCAATTGGTAATCAAGTATTGTTTGCTGTAGCAAATAAACTGCATAATTATTTTACAGTTAGAAGAATATTTTCCAGTTGCTGCAATAGATGAGATGAGTTTTTCACAGGACAGTCATCTTGTAAGAGGTTGAAGTTGGCAAGCAAGTAAACTGTACAGTAAACAGTGAATAGCATTAGTATAAGAACAGCAGACTTCTTTAAGTAGTTGAAGTATTGGTTTACTAAATTTTGCAATCAAAACTACACTGGTAGATTATTGATTCTTGGGCAGTCAGCCCTAACTTATAGTACTTTTTGGGTCATATTGCTGTGGTACGATCTTTATGGCTGTCAAAAATCTTTATACATACCATTGAATGAATTGCTGTTGACAGTCTTATATTATTCATGCATAGCTACTGTTATAAGATGAATGTCCATTGATGTTGCATAATTTAATTTGTGGAAAAAAAATCCCTAGTCGCAGTAAAACCCCAAGGGAAAAATTACCCTAGGACATTATAGATATATTCAGCAATTACAAATTTCCCCCATTTCAACCACAAGAGTAGTCATTAAGCCTTTTCCCAGATCAAACTGGTAGCTTCAAATGGATGCAATTAATTTCCTGCAATGGAGAAAAGAGCAACATTCTTACATTCTATTTTTCATGGTCAGTCAAAAAGGAACCCAGGGGTGGCAGGAGCAGGGGGCGTCCTCACTGATCCCAGAGGAAAAATGGAACTGTCTTATGCTTGGGGATTGGGAATGTTCTCTAACAATCAAGCAAAAAGCATATTCATTACTCCAAGGGCTACGGTTAGCAGCGGAAAAAAGCATCCATCGCATAATCATTGTTGGAGACTCCTGTGTAATTGTCAGCTCTATAATCAAAAAAGGCCAAACAGATCACAGACTAGATTCAATCCTGGCTAGAGCACAACATGAAGCCCCAAATTTCTGTGAAATCTCATATTTTTATGTCCTCCAATACAACAATAAAAAAACTTGTGCAATAGCCAATATGGCAACAAAGTTCAAAATCAGCGTGCTATGGGTAAACGAGATCCAAACTACCCAAGTCATTCCCCAATCTCAAATCTAATGACAAGTACCTTGTCCATAACTCACCAAGTGTTTCTCATGCCCAGGCTCATCCATAAAGACCCAACATCCCCTTGCACATGTCTAAAGGTACAGGGATGGGAGGTATTGAAATCGTGGATTTATTTCTTTCCAAGGCAGTTGAGATAATAAGCAATCGAGTTTTGAACCAAGCAGGAGGACATCAGGCTCTTTTCTTTCAAGTCAAACAGCAATTCGTCTTCCTGGAGACAAAGCCTCATTTCCTCAAAAATCAGGTACAAAGCATGAACAATGCACACTCAATGGCTTCCAATCAGAGGATCTCAGAGCAAGGGAAAGGTAAGGATGAGAGCACAGTAATCCAGATGATAGAAGCCATGGACATTGCAAAACAAGAACTGAAATACAACATCACAAAACTGGACGAAGCAGCAAGTCATCATACTTTCCTTTAGGATATGTTTTTAAAATAATCAGTATATAAGGTGTGTTTTATAGGATCTATAGTAGTAGATACATTTTTTGTTAAAAGAAATTAGTAAGTTTTATATAATGTTTTGGACATATGTGGATAGTTTGAATCTTGCTGACTTTATGTATGTATACTCGGTGCTGTCAACCTTGCTTCAGCCATTGTGATGATATAATTTATCAGTTCCTGTTCAAAGAGAGAGAGAGAGAGAGATGTTATCCTTACCACCAAAGTTCAAAATCCTGCTTGCAACATGCTTTTCCCTCATCAGCCGACAGGAGCTGGCAAGGTACCAGCAATCTCGCTTAAGTACTTGAGGGTAAGAAAAGATGTTTCCAAACCAATGTCGAAAGCATTTTTGGAGGTCCCCACGAGGTTTTCCTTGGAAAAAATATATATACACATCACTCTCAAATTTAAATTGCTTATTCCTCCAAAAAAACAAAATCGCCAGAATTGACTTAGAGTCAAAATTGACTCGGGACTCAAAAGACTCATGAGTCAACCTGGAAAAGACTCGGCACCATGAAAAATACGAAAAAAAATAGATTTTCAAGGATAAAAAATATTTGTTAGATTGTACATGAGAGATGGATTTAACTCAGCAAATTTTTGGTTTGACTTGGTGGTGTTAGTTTGAACTGACAATTTTTGCTTGAACATGGTGATCTATTCAAGATTTCGGCAAGTTTGAGCAGGTCAACCCTGGTTGGAGTAAGAACCGACAGGTCTGGATTGGACCAACTCATTTCAGCAGCAGGTCAATTGGACTTGGCAAGTCCTATTACTATGGTTTGGGCACAGTGTGAAGTGTGAAAAGTTTATCTATTGGGATTCTATCACTTTATGCAATATTCCCATTTCTTCATATTCCTCCATTTGCCTCTGTTTTCTCAGCTCTTCACTCTCAGAAAGCCACTAGTCATAATTCCTTTAAATTTTAAACATTAACTTTTGAATGCTCAAGCGCATAAAGCTTGAACTGCCAAGTGATACATGGGTGGGTTCATTTGGTATGACAAATTTTCCATTCAGAGTACACCAACACCCAGTTATGTTTTGGTGTTTAAAACCTGCCAGTAGTGGAATTGAGTTGAAATATTAAGAGCAATGCAAAACAGCAAATCAAACATTATTGCAAGAAAATGAACATGACGGCATCCCATTCTATGTCACAATTAAATCTTAAGTGATCATGCCATCTCTAAAAGACAAAATTGCATTCAATACCATGATCTGCAAGACATTCAAGCTATATTTGCTACAGTTAACATCTGCATTTAATTCCTTCCATTGATCTACAAAATCTCAAATTTTGTTGGTATCCCAAAAACTGCATGTATAGAGTTGTACAAGGGAAAGGGAAAAACCTTGAGAAATCAGAAAACACAAGTGATTTCAGTGCTTGTTTTATGTTCTTGAACTTCTCCCTTAGTTCAGATATCTTTGGGATATCCCTGTAGGCTTCAAAGTGGCTACACAATTGATTGACTGCCTGGAAAAATAGTTATCTTGTAGGTCAGTAATCACAATAAGTTCACCATCCTGCAAAGAAAGCATCATAATCAGAAGGATACTTTCAAACAAACCTCAAGTTGTCCAGCTGCCTCTTTATACTGACGTTTAGATGTCATTTGTTGGAGTTGTTCAACTGCTGAAACTGCAGAATTTAAAAAGGATTGTATCATAAATTAAGTCTTATATTAATCACCAGGAGCATTTTAATCACAAACATTGATCTTATAGGGTGATAAAGGCAAATAGCACAATTTGTTCTAGGAAAGGGAATACTTTCGACCTTCTTAAAGTGTGGACAACATGTGCAGATCTCTTTCTTGAATTAATGTCTAACTAAAAGTTAAAACAAGCTATTTAGTAGAAAATCAAAGGTTAGACCAATTTAAATTTATTTATGGGGAGAAAAACAACTCAAGCTCTAATGATACTAAAATAGGTCTAAGAGACAACACATTAACTAAGACTATTAGCAAATGGCACCAACTCCTGAATGCATCCAAATAGACTGCATATATTATTGCCTGTCAGACTTCATACTCCTCAATACAATGCATCCTGTGTATGTATTTTTACCACACTGTATATGATGTTGCTTGCTGTACAGGAATTGCATCACAGTATCTCAATGCCTCTGTTACTTCTTTTGTCTCATTGTTTCTCATGATATTGCTATATTCTCTTTCAAGGTCATTGCAGGCTAATGGAGCCTACCATTATAGTGTCAGGGACCAACATTACAAAATTTGATCTTCCTTTCCAGAGGCTGTTGAAAGTGTAGCAAGAGAAGGTCTTCTTTGGCTTCTGCCTTAGCCAGAGAGAAACCACGAATAGTCTTCCTTTGACCATGGACAAGATGGACAAGTTCGTGGAGATTTTAAATTCATGTGTGGAGTTGGAAGAACAGTTAAGCATACTTCCAACAGGCAGTCCGAGTTTGGAAGCTGACAAGTTGGGGAGCCTCAGTCTTGACTGAGGCAATGACGAGTTAACTAGCAGTTGACTTAATTAACTAGTCAATCAACAACTTGTGTTCTAAATTTGTACTCTCCAGATTTAGAATGAAGCGAATTGATAAAAGGAGGATGAAGGCACAAGATTAAACAATTGTTTTGTGCACAAGGTTGTGAGAGAGCCTTGTTTGTGGAGAGAGCAGAGAGCTTGTGTCCTAAGAAATAGGAGATCATAAGTGCGCTAGGATTTAAGAGCTGGGATCAAGGGTTGAAAAGGCAAGTCCAAGCTAGATCAGCAGGAGAACTGTAAATTTTTGTAGATGTTCTATGCTTGATGCAATTTTACTTTTATAACAGCAATCACATAAATAGTTAAGTAAAATGCTGATAGAACATACCAGTGGATCTATAGAAGACAAACCAGAAACAGGAGAATGTGTTGGTGCGTTACGGCGATCAGCAAGATGCTTCAACCAGCAAAGTCTTCTTGGTCGGCCAACCCAAAATGTGTCACAACAGTCCTCAAATCAATTATCCAGTCAACTCAAAGTCAACCCCAGAAAAGTCAACGCAGTCCAGAAAAAGTCAACACAGGGCAGCAACAATAAAGTCAACGCAACTCCAACTTCGGTCAACCTTTTGACCTCGATTTTTGTGCCAATGAGTACGACCTTCAAAAATCGAACTCTCCACAAAATTTCAGCTCAAACGGACCATGCGTTGACCAAAGTCAACGCTGGTCAAACTTCCCTAGAAACCCTAACTGCAGAAAATTTGCTGCGGTAAATTTCGTCCTTTTGTTGCAGTAGATTTCGTCCTTCTTCTCACATGGGAAATTGCTTCTCAAATGCTTGTAGATAATCAGAGGAGAAGATGTGTGATGTTGAGTGAGTGAAATGCTCTCCAACGTTGACTGTATTTATATCCATCATTGAGGTGTGTGACACATCTGTTGGGGGTGTAAAACCTTAAGGCTGACCCGCACTTAAATTTATTATAAATAATAAATTCAAAATAAATGTTCTGCTCATCAGATTAAAATCAATTTTATATCGATTTTACACCTCTCCGAAAGAGGAATCCAATACAAATATTGGAATTTTCATTTGAGCATCACAAGATGGAGTTTGGACCTAGTTGTCCAAATTTAACACTCCCTCTCAACTAGGGAGAACTCCATCCACCAGTGCAATCAAACATCGTGCATCATCCCGCCGTAACTTGCTTTGCTGGCCTCTTTATTTCAGAACAGAAGTGGGTCAGTCACAAAGACATCATCCCCCGACTGACATAATCAGTCCAGAGGTTCCAAACCTCTATCAAACTCATGAAGAGTATCCAACCAACCCAAAGTTGGTTCATCTGACCCGAAGTCAGGCAGAGGTCCCAGACCTCACTAAACTTGATCCCGGATCAAGTGGTTGGACCGTGCCATCCTAGATAGAGAGTACGGCAATCTCTGATGCGTCCATCAGTCTTTGCTAATAGTCTCTAGCTTTTCCCACCTCATTGGCCAAATGAGAGGTACTTCCCATGAGCCCCGAACTCAATGGGTAGGATGCATACGGGGCACAGATAAATGAGTGGTGAACCAGCTCAATAATCACAACAAGCAATCAAGCATACCAACAAGTTTGGCAATAAGCCTAGCTCGTGGTTGCTCATAGCCCGAGAAGCTGTCTCCAATCCCCTGTAAAGCTCCTCGAGCTCACTGTCCAACAGAATCTACACATCATAGGGTCGTTCCACGATAATTAAGTTCCCTCACTTAAGGTTAGGAACTTGACCTTCCTTAGGGCTTAGTGAGTAATATCCGCCACCGCCATCGATTCCTATATGATCGAGCCTTACGGCGCCTCGTTGTACCATATCCCGGATAAAATGGTACCTGATATCAATATGCTTGGATCGGTCGTGGAACACAGGATTCTCAGTCCAGCGAATCCCACTCTGGTTATCACAGAGTATCACGGTGGTATCTAGCACATGTCCAAACAGCTCACTAAAGAGCTTTCGCAACCAAACTTCTTCACAACAGGCCATATTTGCTGCAATGTATTCAGCCTCTGTGGTGCTCAAAGCCACCGACTTCTGCTTCCTGCTCATCCATGAAATCGAGGCAGAACCAAGATTGAAGCAGCATCTCGATGTGCTCTTACGATCCACCACACTGCCAGCCCAATCGGCATCAGTACACGGAGTGTCACACTCCCGGCAGTGTATCTCAGCCCATGGTTTATCGTGCCCCGAAGATATCTCAGAAGATTCTTGGCACCAACCCAGTGAAAGTGATGAGGCTCAGCCATCTGTTGACTCAAAGTGTTCACTGCAAAACATATATCCGGTCGGGTGTTCACTAAGAACATCAAAGCTCCTATGAGTTGACGATACTCAGTAGGATTGGCCAAGATAGGCCCAGCAGCGTTGCCACTCAACTTCTTGAAGTTGAGTTCCATCGGTGTCGACACGGACTTACAGTCCACCATACCAAATCTTTCCAGAAGCTTCACAATGTATTTTCCTTGAGAAAGGAAAATCTCTCCAGGTCTCTGCCAGACCTCCAGGCCTAGGAAGTAGTGCATCAATCCTAGGTCCTTCATCTCGAACTCGGCAGCGAGCTCCCTCTTACATTGATGAATGAGAGGGTCAGCACCTGTCAGGAAGAGGTCATCCCCACAGCTGAGGTGGAAGGTTTTCCTGGACCTTGATAAGGGTTCGGATCAGCATTACTTCGAGTGAAGCCCAGCTTCATCAAGTAGCTATCTATCCTCTTGTACCAATCTCAGGGTGCTTGTTTCAGCCCATAGAGGGCTTTCTTCAACCTGCAGACATGGGTGTCTCGATCCTGGACTTCCAACCCCAAAGGTTGCTCCACATATATCTCTTCCATTATCACACCATGCAGAAAAATGCGGTCTTCACATCATCTGATGAAGACTCCATCCTTGCGTAACAGCAAGGGCTATAATAGTTCGAATGGTGGTATCTTGAGCCACAGGTGCAAATATGTCATCATAGTCTATACCTTCCTTTTGAGAAGCCACGGGCAACAAATCTGCAGCAGACTTTCGGTGCTTCCATCGGATCATGCTTGATCTTGTAGAGCCATTTCGCGGTGACAAGCGGCGGTTGTCCTTCGGTCTCGGGACCACATCCCAGACATCATTCTTCATTATGGACTCATATTCTTCGTGCATAGCATCCTTCGAGACTTGATGCTTTACGGCTTCCTCAAAAGATCCAGGTTCAGATTGTACAATAGTACTCATGGCAGCTAGATACCCTTGGTATCTACACGGCTTCTTGCTTTCTCGGAATGTCCCCCTTGGGGCAGCATGACCCTCAGCATCTTCGAGGGTGTCCCTGAGCCATGATGGTCTCTTTCCCAGTGAAGGAGATGGATCAATAGGGTCCATTGGTCCTTCAATATCAGGCATTGTCTCATCCTGCGGTTCTTCTTGATTTCCAGGCCTTTCTTCATGATTTTCTCCAGATCTTGGAAGATCTACTACTTTCTTCAAGGAAGCATCTTCGTCAAAAGTGACATCATGGCTTATCTCTACTTCCCTTTGACCAGGTACATAGACTCTATATGCCTTAGAAGTCTCACTGTAGCCCACAAACATTCCTTTCTTCCCAGTAGCATCCGGCTTACTTCTCTTTTCTTTCGGCACATGAAAATAGACAGGACATCCAAAAATTCTAAAATGTGAGACATCAGGTTTCTTACCAGAGAAAACCTCTTCGGGAGTTTTGGAGTCCAGAGCGGAATGAGGGCATCGGTTTTGAATGTACACAGCAGTATTTGCAGCTTCTCCCCACAGAAACTTCGGTAGACCCTGGTCACATAGCATAGCACGGGCAGCTTCCACAATAGTCCTATTCTTGCGTTCAGCAACACCATTCTGCTCAGGAGTATATGCAGTGGTAGTCTCCCTCTTAATGCCAGCTTCTCTGCAAAAGTCTTTGAACTCATTTGACTCATATTTAGTGCCATTGTCGGTCCTCAAAATCTTGATCTTCTTCCCTGTCATATTTTCCACCAAGGCTTTGAAGGTACGGAACCACATGAAAGCCTCATCCTTCTTCTTCAAGAAGTATATCCAGGTTTTGCGGGAGAAGTCATCAGTGAATGTCATATAGTAAGAACATCCTCCCGGGGATGTCACGGGTAGCATACCAGATAGATCAGAATGAACCAGTTGCAAAATATCAGATGTCTTTGTGACACTTGAGGGGAAAGGTCCCCTTGTATGCTTTCCTTCGGCACAACCCTTACATACACCTTCATGATTATTTCCAAAATCGGGCATCCTGTCACCACCTTCCTTGCTTCGGGAAGGGCCTTGTAATGAAGGTGTCCAAACCTTCGGTGCCATAGTTCAGTTTGTCGGATAGTATCACATGTCATAGCTCCCAGTGGACTTCCTTCAACCTGGTAGAGTGTTCCAACTCTAAAACCAATCACGATAGCTTCCTTGAGACTCTTTTTCCACATGCGCACCTTTCCATCAATGAATGCCACATTGAAACCTTTGTCTTCACTCGCTGATATAGACACAAGGTTCTTCTTCAATTTTGGTACATAGAGTACATCCTGCAAATGTAGGACTTGTCCTTGAGACAAGTGGAGGGTCACAGTCCCTGTCCCTCTCACGGGATATGTGGCATTATCTCCAAGGATAATTTCCAGATTAGTATCCTTCTCAACCATGTCAGAGAGTGCTTCCTTGAACCCAGTGATGTGTCTTGAGGCACCACTATCTATCAGCCAGACATCCATAGCGTCGGGCGGGGATGCAGCAGAGAGGGTAGATACAAGAATGTATTCATTTCTTTTATCAACAACATTTGACTCCTCATACCTGGAGTTTCTAGACCTTTTGAAAGGTTGATTGTTTCTGCCAGAGGGAGCCTTCCTTTTTCCTTTGGACTTGTCGTTTCTTTGATTTCCATTTCTCCGATTGTTGTTGTTGTCATCACTATCGGGAGAATCCTTCTTGAAAGGACATTCTCTGGCATAGTGACCGGGCCTATGTCAAGTGAAACACTTGCCCTTCTTTCCTTGGGCCCTTGCTCTTCCTTTGTTCTTAGGACCACTAGAGTTCTTCTTTCTAAAATGAGCAGCGTAGGCAGCATTTTTGTCATTTTCGTATTCCTTCATTCTTGTCTCTTCTTGCATGCATCTTGACAGTAGCTCGTCAAAGTTAGGAATTGTACTATTATTGAGAATGGTATTGTTGAATACTTGCCATTCATATGGGAGTCCTCCCAGTGCGGTGAGTACCATCTCACGATCGGCTATTGTCTCTCCAATAGCCAGTAGATTGTTCCTGATCTTGGTTAATTTTAGAAAGTATGTTTGGACAGACTCATCCCTGCCTTTCTTCAGATTCTTCAATTGATTCTTGAAGAATAGCACTTGGTTTGCATTGTTTAGTTTGAACATTTGTATCAGCGTATCGTACATCTCCTTGGATGTGCCTAACTCAGATATGTAGGCAACCAGACTTTTATGTATGGATTCCCTGATCATTAGCTTTGCTTTGATCTCCCCCTTCTTATACTTGGTTTTAGCAGCAGCAGTAGCAGTGGATGGAGGTTCTTGTATCTTACCCATTACATAGTCCATGAGATCATGGTCTTCCAATTTGAGATCTAATATCATCTTCCAAGCATGGAAGTCATCCCTTCCAGTCAGCTTGTCATCCTCCTTGAAGCCATAACTTGTGGAACCCATTTTTCTTAGTTGGTGATTGCTATAAGTTAGGGCTTGTCTTCACCTCAGCTCCGATACCATGTAAATTTTTGTAGATGTTCTATGCTTGATGCAATTGTACTTTTATAACAGCAATCACATAAATAGTTAAGTAAAATGCTGATAGAACATACCAGTGGATCTATAGAAGACAAACCAAAAACAGGAGAATGTGTTGGTGCGTTACGGCGATCAGTAGGATGCTTCAACCAGCAAAGTCTTCTTGGTCGGCCAACCCAAAATGTGTCACAACAGTCCTCAAATCAATTATCCAGTCAACTCAAAGTCAACCCCAAAAAAGTCAACGCAGTCGTAAAATGCTAATAGAACATACCAGTGGATCTATAGAAGACAAACCAGAAACAGGAGAATGTGTTGGTGCGTTACGGCGATCAACAAGATGCTTCAACCAGCAAAGTCTTCTTGGTCGGCCAACCCAAAATGTGTCACAACAGTCCTCAAATCAATTATCCAGTCAACTCAAAGTCAACCCCAAAAAAAAGTCAACGCAGTCCAGAAAAAGTCAATGCAAGGCAACAACAAGAAAGTCAACGCAACTCCAACTTTGGTCAATTGTTTGACCTCGATTTTTGTGCCAATGAGTACGGCCTACAAAAATCGAACTCTCCACAAAATTTCAGCTCAAACGGACCATGCGTTGACCAAAGTCAACGCTGGTCAAACTTGCCCAGAAACCCTAACTGCAGAAAATTGCTGCGGTAAATTTCGTCCTTTAGCTGCAGTAGATTTCGTCCTTCTTCTCACGTGGGAGATGAAACTGCTTCTCAAATGCTTGTAGATAATCAAAGGAGAAGATGTGTGATGAGATGAGTGAAAAGCTCTCCAACGTTGACTGTATTTATATCCATCATTGAGGTGTGTAACACATCTGTTGGGGGTGTAAAACCTTAAGGCCGACCTGCACTTAAATTTATTATAAATAATAAATTCAAAATAAATGTTCTGCTCATCAAATTAAAATCAATTTTATATCGATTTTACACCTCTCCGAAAGAGGAATCCAATACAAATATTGGAATCTTCATCTGAGCATCACAAGATGGAGTTTGGACCTAGTTGTCCAAATTTAACAAGAACAAATATGTTCTGAGAGGGACAGATTTCTTTGTAATTGATTCAATTGCTCAAGATCAATAAAATACCACATCAAGGAGACAAGCTTTTCCCTGTTGGATTTCCTGGGAAAAATAAGTGTGTCAATTTGTGACTGTGTTTTTATATCTATATTTATTCTGCTGCTTATGTGTATTAAGAAATTTTGTGTCTTGGTGAAAAGAAATTAGTTTTAGATTGTTCATCATAGCAGTTGCAGAATTTCAAGGAATTTAACATGTTATCAGAGCAGAGATCAGCATAAAGACCAGCACCAGATTGACCAGTCGGTGAAAAGCGCAGATCAAGCAGAAAACTTGCGCTAGAGTTTGAAGAGAAGTTTTTTTGGGGTGTTTCTTTTGACCAAACAACTTTTTTCGATTCAAAAAAAAGGAAGCAAAAGAGTTCTTTTTTTAAGAAATAAAACAAGACTTGTGGCCCACAGCCGTCGGCAGGCCAACCGGTGGAGCAACACCCGCCGGGCAGCGAACAGCTAGCCAATCAGCCAACACAGCCACAGTTGCAATATTGTCGCACACCACAGGAGGGCACACAGAGACAGGCCGAGCTAGCAGACGCGAAGGCAGCAAAGATTGGAACGTGCAGAGATCAAGGGCACAAGACAGCGAACAGGCCAAACATAAAGGCCTAAAGGAATAGCCCAACCAAGAAACAAAGAGCAGGGACAAGCTTAGTTTGGAGTCGAGACCGAGAGCCGACAACGCTCAACAGAGACCAAAAGAATATTTTAAAAAAAACAATGCCACCAGAGACAGTCAAGCCGAGAGAGGCACCCCGACAGCAGACGGTATCGCAGGCAAACAATCACAAGAAAGGCCCAATAGGCAGTGACACAATATTTTGGCGGCAGATATCTATGGCATAGCACAAAATCAAGCCACCACTGGCAGAGGATGTAGTGGGCAAGAACCACAACAGAGATCAAGAGTTTGGCCAAGCAACAGCAGTTCAGCGTGGGACAAACGTGGAGACAAAGATTCTGGCAGCAAAGTGGCTACAGTAAGCGCAGCAGATCTCAGGGGTGTCGACCAGTCTTAGATGAAGTCAAGTCGGGTCGTGCAAAGTGGACAGGGACACGTATAGTGCGACAAGACCATGTCAACGAAGAGTCGGTAACCAATGCAAGTGGACATTGGACAAAAAAAAATTCGTTGCTATACTTCGAAGTTTTCGGGCAGCACCAGTGATTTCCAGGCAGGGAGCAAGTAGGCTCTGGGCAACCTCGTGAAGCGGGCAGTAAGCTCGGGCAAAGGGCAGCAGTTTCAGGCCAAGGAAACGTGATAGGGTCTGGAGCAATTAGCCATAGAGCAATATGGGGGATCATGTCGTGGGCAGTGTGCCATGTTGGGAATGATCAAGTAATTGCAAGATGCAGTGGACAAAAAGAGTCGCTAGGCAGGGGATCTGCGACGATAAGCATGGGCCAGCAGTTGCTAGCAGAGCTGGTAGCAGCCAGTGGAAAGTACGAAGGACAATACCAGCAGCCAGCAAGATTGGCAGATGTCAACCCTTAGAGGGAGATAGGGAGATCGTATTAATCAGGGGATAAACAGCAGAATTCGTGGGAGTCTCAAAGGACAGAGACAAACCCACAACAATCCTAGAAGAACTTAGCAAAGGATCGATGTTAGTGATAGAGATTGAGTAGGAGGCTCTAAAGAATGAGTTGATATTGAAGACACAACATTCTAATCTAGAAGATGGGCAAGAGGCCTCTTCCAATTCTGCCAGGACCAGATGATATGAGCTAACATTGATGGATGCTCAAGAAGCGGATAATAGGAGTATGGTTGGACGGAACAGGTCTTCATATTAGATTCTGCTGCAGGAAGCAGGGAAGTCTTCTAGTTCAGAGGGAGTAGTTGCAGCAGCGGATAACATGGTGGTGTTGGACACAGATCCAGGTGGAGGAGGTTCTTCCAGAAGTACCTTCCTCGCTAAGGAGTGTTGAATGTTTAAAGAGAGAAGTTCTTCTTTGGCTTCAGCCTTAGCCAGAGAGAGACCACGAATAGTCTTCCTTTGACCATGGACAAGATGGATGAATTCGTGGAGATTGTAAATTATTGCATGGAGTTGGAAGAAAAGTTAAGCATACTTCCAACAGGAAGTCTGAATTTGGAAGTTAATTGAGGCAAGGATTAGTTAACTAGCAGTTGACTCAGTTAACTAATCAATCAACAACTTGTGTACTAAATTTGTACTCCCCATATTTAGCATGAATCAAATTGATAAAAGGAGGAAGAAAGCACAAGTTTAAACAATTGTTTTGTGCACAAGGTTGTGAGACAAGACAGAGCTCACAGGTTGTGAGAGAGCCTTGTTTGTGGAGAGCGCGGAGAGCTTGGTTCCTTAGTAATAGGAGATCAAAAGTGCACTAGGATTTAGGAGTTGGAAGGGCAAGTCCAAGCTAGATCAGCAGGAGAACAAATATGTTCTCAGAGGGACAGATTGCTTTGTAATTGATTCAATTACTCAATATCAATAAACTACCACAACAAGGAGGCAGGTTTTTCCCTGTTGGGTTTCCTGGGAAAAATAAGCATGTCAATTTGTGACTGTGTTTTTATCTCTGTGTTTATTTCACTGCTTATGTGTATTAAGAAATTATGTGTCTTGGTGAAAAGAAATTAGTTTCAGATTATTCATCATAGCAGTTGCAGAATTTCAAGGAATTTAACAAAGGAAGCCTTAAGTCAACATTTTTCCGTCAAGTCAACTTCTAATTATTTTGCTTTATTTCAAGGCTTCATTGCTTCAGTCTTTTTTGGTGGAGTTAGTGGAGAGAGATAATTTGATTAATTTGAATCGAACTTATTAAAATGTCCATGAGGTCGAGGAGCCTCTGGACTGGAAAGGCTTGCATCCAACACAAAATTCCAAAATACAGTGAGAATGAGGCAAGACCCATGGTGTAGTACAAATATGTTTTGGACTAATCCTCTGATGAGATAATAGAATAGATTTTGTTAAACATTTGTGTGACCATGTCAGCCTATGGGTTGAACTATTACATCCCCATGGTGCTCGCTTTAGCAAAATCAGAAAGGATCAAAATTGCAGGAAAACAGAAAAGCACATACTTAAGATATACAAAGGGTGAGTGTCCAGCTATAGTTTGGTCACTGTCATAAAACTACTCATCTTTAGCCCCCACAGTTTGTGTCAATCTCAACACCTTTGTCTTGTAGAACATCGTCCTTGTTGCTCTTTTTGTTAAGTTCTGTTGAAAAATAGGGCATTCCATACAGAACAAACCCCCTCAATAAACACTCACACAACCAAATCAAAGATCAGAAACACCAATGTTTTTATGTCGTTAAAACCCTCTGAGAGGAAAACAATCCATAGCCCCAATCAACATGACCACTCAAGGGAATTTTATTGATGCAAAAGAAAAAAAAATTAAATAAGAGAGTTCTGACAATCAATCATCAACCATGAACCTTCATGCTTTTTAAATAGAGATCATGGACAAAACGAGTGTTGAGTTTTCCTTGTTCCTAGCACCCGACACTTTATTAACCTAGCAGATTTAAAATCCACTGAATAAAGGCACAGGCGAGAAAATTAGGGCACCTATTGCAGCAGCTAAACCGAATTGCAGAATTGTTAAGAGAAGTCGAGTTAAGGCATCAATAGGTATACTTTGCTAGCCGAATTCCATAGAAGAAAGAACCAAGTCAAGCGAAGGAGAAGGAAGGAATAAATCACCATCTTATTCACATATTCAAAAGCTAGGGTTTCTGCAGTAGTCGAAGTTGCAAAAGAAGTTGTTTGGGTCCAAGTTGTTGGCGAAGTTGTTGGAGTCGAAGTTGTTGGAGAAGTTGGGGTCGAAGTTGTTGTTGCAAGTTGTATAAGGAAAGCTCATCAAGAAGGAAGGTTGACTTGGACTTGGAGGGGTCTTTGACAAGGGTCTTAAGTCTTGGAATTCGTCATTTGAAGTTCTATAAGAAGAGAACTGTTATTGTGTGTTTACCTCTCAAGAGGAGAGGTTGTGGCCCCGGTTGATAGCCTATATCTTGTTTCTTCTTGTCTTATTGTTCTTTCATTGTTTGGTAGTTGGTTGATGATAAGAACATAATAATAATCAAGTGAAAGAAGAAGTTAATCAAGTTAAGTTAAAAATACATCACAAGCAGTTATCAAAATAAGAGAAATCACCTAATCTAGTTGCCCCTAGATTTCTCAACATGGTAAGAGAGCTAAGGTGACAAGACAAGAAGAGGCGTCTTGAAAGAAGGATACATAAGGGACCAAGCAAACTAAGAAGCATCAAGGAGGACCATCCATCACATCACAGGGATCACATCATCACAACTCTTGGAAGAAGAAAAAGACCTCAAAAAACCTACCTCCATTGAAAGAAGGACTCTACATTTGATGCAACTTGGAAAGCCTCCACATTCTACATTATCATCCAAGGAAGGAAGAAGAAGCATTGCCATCATCATCAAATAAATCAAGGTGATCTCCCTCACATTGAAGTAAAAATCACATCTCAAACATCCTTGAAGAAGATCATCAAGGAAGCAACATCATAAAGAAGGCATCAAATTGAAGATATCATCATCTAGGAGCATCTTCACTTGACAAGTAAGTATCTTTATATTTATTTCTGAATCTACTATCAACATGACTTCATTCTGCAAGGAGAGCAAAAAACTGGCTGGGTCATCAAATTTCCTTGCATGGAAGAAGAGGATAGATTTGATCCTCATAGAGAATGAAGTTATTGAATATGTTAAGAGTTCAATCTCCAAACCATCTTAAGAACAACCTCAAGCACTATCGAAGTATATGAAAGGGGAAATAAGGGCTCAAAGAATCCTCATAGAATCAATCAAGGATTCTCTCATCCTTTATGTAGCAAAGTTGAAGAAATCGAAAGATATCTATGAAAATTTGGTAGAATTGTTTTCTGTAAGCATTGCAGGAGAAGTTATATCATTGAGAACCAAATTATACAAAATGAAGGTATCTAAGGATGAAGGGTTAGCCTCATACATTATGAGGGTATCTCAAATAAGAGATTAACTACAAGATTGATGAGAAATAATGTCCGACAAAGAAATGACCATCGTTGTGCTCAATGCACTACCTGATGAATGGGGCAACTTTGTATCAATCATCTATGGAAAGAAGGAAGTCACTCCATTCAGTGAACTTTGGTCATTATGTTAAATTGAAGAAACTATGTTCAAGGAAAAGAGCATAGTTTTAAAAACCGGAACCGGTGACCGGACCGGTGGACCTAATGAACCGGGTTTCTAACCAGAACCAGTCTAACCGGGAGCGGTCAGATCTCAATGAACCGGTTTTAAAAAAAATACATTAAATAATTATTTTTTAATAAAAAAAACTATTTTTAAGATTTGCAACCATGATTCCAAGCCAATAGAGACAAAATATGCAAATTTTTCTCATTTATATACCATGGAAAGGTGAATATATCAAAATGGCACCAAGTGCAATACATATCATCGAACAATACATAAGCAATGAGGCTCCAAATGGCCCATAATGTCCAAAAACAATGCTACAAGCTATGAGCATAGTACAGACTACAGTGACAGTCTACTACAAATCTACATATATGATATATCATACTACTAAATTCTAATCATAATCAAAGTTCAAACTCAGTTGGTTGAACTTGAGTCTCCCGACTCTCGACTGCCAAACTTTGCAACTGTAGTCTCTATTGGTTCAGTGACTCGAGTCTCAAACTTCTGAAGGTATTCTGCCCTAATATGCCCTATTACTTCATTTGGTGCTCCACATGGCTTTACATGGCCTCCTATCCCAGCCAAGTGTTGCTTGAACCTGTTAATACCCCCTCCTACAATAGATTTTTGGCAATATCTGCAAATCATTTTTCCATCAATCATATCACAATGAGCCCATGCAGTATCCTGGCCTTTTGGAGGCATGATGGCTACTACAATATACTTAGCTCAAGCGGCAAGCCTCCAAGATAGCTCCAACTCCAACTCCAAGCCTCCAAGATCGTTGCTCCGGCAAACACTCAACACTCTCCAAGCTCTCAATCAAACTCACAAATAGCAAATGAGTTGGTGTGAGACAAAGGAGAGGCTGCTCCTCCTTATAAAAGATTGGGGAGGGTGTTTTTGGAGGGAAACAACCCTCCCATTGGCTCCAAATCAGCCCTAAAACTCAACTGCCGCCGAAAATGTGGGTCCGCGGAGGAGGTAGCACCTAACCGGCCAGTTAGGAACGGAACCGGCTGGTTCCGTTACTAACCGGCCGGTTAGGTCCAGTTTTTCTGAAAAATGGGCGAAATGCCCTAGGTAGCCGGGTTGCCTGGCCGGTTTCGACCGATGGGCTATCTAACCGGGGCGATTTGGCCGGTTCTGGGGTTCAAACCGGCCGGTTTTTAAAACTATGGAAAAGAGTGATGTTCGATCAAATGAACAAGTTCAAGCATATGCTGCCATGGCCTGGAGAAAAGGAAAGTTTGGAAAGTTTGATCCTCAGAAAAAGAAGAAGATCGATATGTCAAAGATACAATGTTACGAGTGTAATTAATATGGGCACTTTAAAAGGAATTGTCCCAAACTCAAGAAGGACAACAAGAAGAGAAAGGAAATAAATGAAGCCCATATCACCAAAGAAGTAGAAGAGCCTAAAAAGAAAAAGACAAAGGAGTTAGTGAAAGATCTGTACTATGACTAAGATAATCTCCTTCACTTAGTTCTTTTCAGTTGTAGAATATTATAGAAAGCATCACAAGTATGATAGAATGCATTAGAGCTAAAATAGAGATGACATCAACATAGAAGCATGGAAGGATAGTTGAAGTAGAAAGTCTACATAGTTGTAGCAATCATCATGATAAAAAGGAAGTAGCTCATGGTATCTACATTGAAAGCATGAAAAGACAACCAAAATAATAGTTTATATGGTTGGACAAAGTCATCTAGCAAGATAAAAGATAAAAGAGGTCATCATACATCATCATTATTAGAAAGAAGCATTTGCAGAATGAGGATCATCAAGATCCCCCATTGGAATCTTCATTAGAAGGTTCACCTCTACAAAGAAGAAGCAAGTGCCTCGCAGATAGTCCACATTCCACCTTGTGTGGAATCCATTGGTAAGGTATGATGACCAAGATGCGCAGCATGTCAAGTTGGTTGAAGTACTTTCATCTTCAAACAAGGAAAGGAAGTTGTTAGAAGGAAGTCTAGATGAACAAAAGGAGGAAGAGGTATGTATATATTTGAAAGATAAAGTCACGTCATCATATAGTTGCAGAAAGAATGGTTGAATGACCTATCCCATGAGCATGATTGAAGAAGAAGAAACTCTTCCATTAAAATGAAGCATGAAGGCATGAAAACAATATGCCTTGAACTCTTCTGAATATTGACAAAATGAAATCAATATCACCTCATGAAGAATATGAGGTGGTTGGCAACTATGGTTTTATGATGAAGGAACTATGTGCAGAAGTTCTTGGAGATGCAATATGTGTACAAAGGAAGAAGAGTTCGTGAAAGATGCAACTATAGTCACGTAAGATAAGATAAGGAATCAACACCTGATATTGATTAGAAAGGTTAGCTATGACATCTCCATGAAGAAGGTATGAAGACCCTAATAGGTATGCTAGAAAAAGATAACCTTGGTAATTTATGTTCTAGGGATGGGTTCATACATGTGCAAGATGTTGATTTTAGAAGTTGATGTCATGACAAAAGGCCATCATAAAAAAGTAACTTTGATTTACTATTCATTTTGATTTTTGAGAAATCATTTCGTTGGGTTGAAACAGGGCTATCGAAAGAGATTTGTAGATGTCCACTACAACTAGTACTCGTGAGATTAGATGGAAGATCCTAAAAGAAACATGACTTGGAAAAGGTAGTTGTATGAAGAATAACTAGATGTGAACTAGAAGATCACTTTCCGATGAAAAGAAAGATGACATGACTATTGATCAACGCTATGGTTCATTGAAGGAAAATGATGGAGAATATGGTCGATGACCTACGAAGAAGATCTAGAAGATAAAGGCTTTGTTAGGGTCCTATAATAATAGGGTTCATAATTTTTTAATTGAATTTGATAGTCTTGTAAATATGTACATACCTTGCTTTTTGCAAGTTGTTTTCCCATATTTGAAAAATAAAAAATAAAAATAAAAAAGGGTAAAAGTCCTAAAAAGAAAGATCAAAAGTCCTAAAAAGAAAGATCAAAGGACTTAGAAAATAATAAACCCCAATAGAAAAAAGAGATAAAAAGAAGACCTGAAAGTGAGCAAGTCAAAATGCCACTACTATTCACTTTTACTGCAAGAATAATGATTATGTGCAGATTGTTCAAAATGCCATAATCCATGATCAGTTAAATAGTCTAATCTTAACTTTTCATGCTTTGAATTTCATGTTTTAGATAGAGAATAAAGATATGTCAAACAGTTTAAACTTGACAAATCAGTAGATAGTTAGAGAATAAATGAGGAGCTCAACAGTTTAATCTGAGCCCTCGGATAAAATAAGGTTAGACTTAGATAGATTTATGCTTTGAAAGAAAAATGGATTTAGGGTTGCAAGCTTAAATGCACCCATGCAAATGAAGTAAAAAATATTAGAATAATGATGGGTAGGTAGAAAGCAGTTGTGCAAGACATGTAATAAAGCATCATTGAGCAAAAATTACTAATTAGCCCTCCCCTACAATGATCCAGTATTCTAAACCTTCAATTAAAGAGGCTCAGAGCATTTCTCTAACTTCTGTTGGGACCGGACCCACGACTTATAACTGATTGGCTAAAAATATTGGATTC
The DNA here is from genome assembly GCA_034641835.2 of Pinus albicaulis. Taxonomy (NCBI): domain Eukaryota; kingdom Viridiplantae; phylum Streptophyta; class Pinopsida; order Pinales; family Pinaceae; genus Pinus; species Pinus albicaulis. The sequence continues at coordinate 595,937,321 of CM076572.1, forward strand.
CCTACATAAAACCCATTTCATCAGTATATTGACCATTTTCCAAGAATACAAACCCTTTTCCTAAGTAAAACACTTTTTTTGCATAGAAAAGTAAAATCCCCTTTAACTAATTTCATTTTCATTCAAAAAACACTCAACAACCCACAAAATACATTTTATCCTACGTTTATGTGTAAAAATCAAAATGGGACAATTTTAAGCTAAAAATGTCTCTTTACACTTTACTTAGTTTAAATTCCGTGTATTTTAATTCATTTCATTCATTATATTTCCATTTCATATTAGTTTCTAACCTAAAGTATTAAATCCCTTATAAACCAACCCTTCCCGTATATTATTAAATCCATTATTTAAATATCCTGAAAACCCATTTTTTAGTCTTAACCTATGGTTTTATATTCCCATGTGTTAATATAAATCCCCGCCTTTCTCCCCATAGGTTAAAAACAAAAATATGATTAAAAACCCGTTTCTAATAGACATAAAGCATTGGTTAAATATTTTATATGCCATGTATTATAATCCTGCGCCATTGGTTATTTAAAACATTTGTTAATGTTTTATGTGCCACATTATAACATCACCCCGCTACATAATACAAACCTCGGACCCCACCTCCTACCACCGAGCAACTTTCCCTTTAAATCTCAGTCGTTCACATTAGCCCTCCTAGATCCGACGACCACAAAAGCATATCGCAATTTAAACTGCGCGAATAAAACATATTTCAAACTACGCGAAATAGGTTGTTTTGCTCCTTTCTCCCTCCTCCACGTGGCAAAATTCTATTGGATCGCATTCAATCCAACCAAAACCATATACCGCCCATTTCCTGTGCGATAACCACCTATGGTTTCTGCCTTTGAAAACCAAAACTGCCTTCTGTCTTCGACGTGACCGCCATTAAATGCAGGTCTTTTAAACCTAAAATGTCAACTAAACCTCCATATTGCGCCATTAAACCATTTTCTTGGGTTATTTGCATGTATTCATCCTCTTGACTGAGAAGACGAAAACCTGTGCATTGTTTTATACCCAGAAAAGCAAAAAAAGTCTCGTATTTGCTGTAAAGACTGCAGAAAGCTTCCGAATTGTTGCCAAAGACCTTCAAAGATACCAGAAACCTCTTCTGACACCTAAGAACTAGTTTAAAAGACCAATACCTGCACAAAACAGGTATTTTCCGATAAAACAAGCCTGTTATCATTTGAAAAGAATTTTCTGAAGGATTTAAGCCCAGTAAAAGCCTATTTTTCCAAAGAAAGCTTGTAGTTGCCCGAAAAGAGCTAATTCCATGTCAAAATTTGATAAAACCCCTATTTCAATACTGCATACAGTTTTAAAGGAAAAAATTGCATTTATTTATCACTTGCAGACCTTATAAAACTCCTAATTTGCCCAAAAATCCTCTGAAGGTAACCTCAATCTTTCTGCACCCAATTTGAATCAATTTTAGCCCAATATTCACTGAAAGAAGCATAAGAAACCCTTGTTTCTTATTTCATAAACCTGTGAGAGTCTGAAGAATAGTTGAAAGCTAAAATTGAAAGTTGAAATCCAAAAGAAAACCAAGTTGTACCTACTTTTATCCGAGGAACCTCTGTTAAAGTAAAAAACACTTCTGTAAACCATTTAAACTTACAGAAGAATCCAAAAAGCCCAAAAACAGAGTTTCAGTTATCCAGAAAGCTTAAAAATGTCAAAATCCAATCCAGCTATGTCCTCTAAGACTGCAATCATTGTAAATCCTCTACAACCTCCTGTTGTAGACATTAAACACACACCTTTAGCAGATGTGGACTATAAAATAGCAAATCCAGTTCTTGAATTTAATTTGTTAGACCTCCACTGTTGGAGTTATGAAAAGTCCTTAGATCAGGTTGAAGTAGTCCAAATTTGGGAATCAAACCTACCCAAATATGTTGTTCCAATCACTCATCAATGCCCAGATATTATTAGGTTGTGTCAGACCCATTATTCTCCTGAACATAGAACAATTGTGAATGCAAACAAAGAGGTACTGTTTACAATTACTGCTGAGTCCATAAACCAGATGTTACAACTCAAAACTAATCCCAAAGCAGTTCCTTTGTCGATAGAAGCACTTACAAAGTTGTACATTGGTCTTGATTTTCCCAAAAGGTTTCAGATTTTTCAAGTGTTCATGCCTTTACATGTTGAAATTCCACAAATCAACTCTCCATATTCTACTTCAACATTTCCAGAAGGGTCTAGGCATGTCATTTCCATGTTGTCATTTATCCTAGGATACTTTACAGATGAGCATACTGATGAATCAATCCTAGGTTTCCTATCTACTTTTACACCAGGACAGCCTCCTTCTGTCATTTTCAATTATGCTAAGTATATAGCTGACAATATCCATGATCAGCTTGTCAAATTGCCAACTGAAGGAGTATTTAGATATACATCCTTTCTCTTCCATATGTTCTTGTATTTTCAAGCAGACAAGTTTCCAATAACCCTCCAGAAGCTTGATATAGAAGAAAAACCACTTTCAGTCATCTTTTGGACATCTTTGATCAGAAAAGAGTCCACAGAGTTCACTTATGCAAAGTTTATAGATAACTTTGTCCACCCATTAATAAATATGTTGACCAATATAGAACAGCCAAGAATCAGTGATGAAATGAAAAAAGTTCTACAGCTATCAGGGCACACAAGAACTGGAGATTGGTACTTATATCAAAAACATACAGAAATCAGAGCTTTTGGGTCCAATCTATTACCCTATAAACTCCCTAAGTATGTGCCAATGAGAATTTTTGCCTTGGAGTATATCAAGCAAATCTTAAATTCTGATTCTATCAACTTCCTAGCAGCCAAAAAGAAGACCCAATTTAAGTTGAAGAATCAAGTGGGACCATTTATTTGTAATCACGGAGATGCAGAACAAGAAGTAGCAAAACAATTGCTTGAGTACAGATTTGAAGAGAGCTTCTCATGGAACTATGATCCACAAGGAATATTAAGTAAAATGAGGGTTAAGTGCAAACTAACACCTTATATACATGATAAAAAAACAGAGATTGAACAATATGTCAATCAAACTGAGTGGTTAGAAAACACTTTGGTAGATGCAGTTAAACAAGGTGATACTAGTCACACCTTGCAAATTGCAAATCAAGGAGAGAAAACTACTAAAAGACTCAGAGAAGAAGGTACATACACTGTTGAGACAACAACTGAGACAAGGTTTAAACTTAGATACAATAAAAAGCCTAAAGTCAATTCAGTTGATAAAGGAAAAATTACCATAGAAGTAGAAGACACAGATGTTCCAGTGACAAATACAGATGCTGCTACAGTCATTACAAATGAACAAGTCACAAAGATTTTAAATGGAGGAAATCCTGATAATTCAAACACTCAGGTCATAGAGAAACAGCAGAGTATGGAGGCATCTTCCTCACAGATAGCAGAAGAAAAAGATCTTGATATCAGGGAAAAATATAAGCAGATTAAGACAAAGAATGAAGAAATCAAGAATGAGATATATTCTCAATATTTGAAACAAACACCAGGTATTCAAAACAGAGTTTTAACAGCTTTTGACTATTCAAATAAAAAGTTGATTATGTCAGTACTTCAACCAACAGTTAAGACTCCCAAGACAGTTGCAGACTACAAGAAAGTTGATCTTGAAGTCCCCACAGAAAGTATTCATGCACTAGATAAGATTGAGTTTCATAGGCAAAGTTCAGAGATGTTATATTCTACCATAATTACCAAGGCTATGAATATCCATAAGTTTTAGAATACAATCATAAACATGAGGGATCAAATGAAGGTTGACAAAGCTTCCTCACATGCTAAAGATCTTAGGATTAAGTCTTTAGAAGAGTTGGTTATCCAAGTAGGATATGATCCTGCAAATGTCAAAGCTGCAAAAGAGTTAATGAAGAAAAAGAATGTTGATATTGCAGCATTAAGGAAACAACTCAAGCTTCCACCAACTGAACATCCACAGGTCGGAGAAATAGTACAAGAGCAAAATCAGAAAGATGACATGATGAACTTGATTTTTCAATTAACAGGGCAGATAAAAGAGATGGAAATCCAAATGGACAAGCTTGTCCATGAAAGAGAAACTACAAAAGCACAGGAAACTCCTACAGTAATTCCCATGGTTACTACTGTTGTGCCTTCAACTCTGGCAGAAGAGTTGGCACCAAAAGAACCACTGGCTACTGCAGTGCCAGTGACATCATCCACAACTTCAGCCACAGAATCATCTACTACAGCAGCTCAACATTCAGATGAGGCAAGTAAACTAGTAAAAGCCATGGAAGAAATGTCACTTCAAACAAATGAGATTAACAGATTGAAGAAAGTGATTGACAATCTTGAAGACACAAAGAAGCTAGCCCAAATCAATGCTAAAGGGCTAATAGGTTAAATACTAAGCTGAAGAATCTACAAAAAGATTTGACCTTGAAAGAGCCAATTTCTTATGTAAAGAATCAGTTATGGAGTAAAATCATTGAAGCTACCAATGATGTTTGGCCATCAATTCAGGTAATATATGAGCAGAGGGATTTACTGAAGGCAGCACAAGCAGAGAATCAGAAAACAAAAGATGAGCTAGGTGATAGACTATGCAAACTATAGAATTGATCAAGTTTCTCAATAGTAAAAACAAGCAAGAGTTAGAAGAAATAGAAAACACTGATAGGACAGAGACAATCCTTGAAATAAGGAAAGTCATTTCAAAAAAGAATCTGATGAAACAACTTGAAGAGAAATGTGAAAATATGAACATAGCCATAACCAAGTTTATAGTTAAATTTGAAAATTTGAGGCAAAGAAGTTTGCATAATATTCTAGTCATTAATGATAAACTTATGCCACAAGAGGACTACAATAAGAAAATCGGAGATTATGCAAAAGAGCAGGTGGACAAGACAAAAGGACAAAGTATTCCTGCAGGGAAGGTCTTACACAAAATTTTTGAAGACTTGTTTTATCTGCAGCATGAGATAAAACACTTATTTGTCATAAAACCAACATTTGCTAGATATACTGAGGGAGATGAGAATTTTAGGAAGTTAAAAAAGATACAAATTCCTAATGATGAAGCTTGGCAATCACTCACTGACTTACTGTAAAAGTCAAAATGCAAATAAAAGAATAAAACAGTTGGCTGATTTTTTCACAATCAAAACAGAATTTATTACAGCAGTAAGGCAGTTTTTACAGAAGTTAAAAAGTATCAGGGTTAAAGAGTATCAGAGTGAAAGAGTATAAGATAAAGAAGATAATATTTCAAAACATATTTGAAATATCTGTGCCAGCAAAGAGGACACCAAGGCAGCCAGCTGCACTTAATCCACACACTGTTTTCTATTTTATTTGGATAAATAGGACAGCTTGTTGATTTGTTAAGCAGCTGTCACTATTTTGTTGTAAAAGATATTTATTTTTCCTTAGATAATTCCGAGAAACATTCTAGGATATTTTGTAAACATTTTTGTATAAATACTTCACTCTTTGAAGTATTATTGTGGAATAAATCGCTGAAGATTTCTATAGTCATTTTTGTTGTACTTGAAGGCTTTTTGTTGCAAGTTCGAGTCACAAACTGGATCAAATCATCTAGCATCATATTTCATGATTCATGTGATGAGCCATTGAAGTGAAGTATTTTCTACTTGTCATTGTTTATCTTCTCATGTTTTCATGCATCCATTATGTATTCTAAATTTGAATGATAAAACAGGAGTATTATTTCAGGATTTGTTAAAAGCACCCTATCTTTATTGTTTATCATTTCTATGTTTTCTGTTGATTTCCAAAGTAGAGAACCCTTAATTTCTCCCTCTTTCGAATGACCTTTGTCTACTCCTTCCTTATCCGGATCAAAGAATCCTTCATTTCCCTTTATCCCGATCAAAACACTTCACCAAATCAGCCTTCCAAGATCTTCAAAGACTTATCTATCTTGCCCTGAAAACATTTGACTTTTTGACCTTGATCCTAGTTCTCTCTGTTTGACTTTTGACTCCTTAGCCCAATGGACAAACAGATTTCCCACTATCCATCTCATTAAGTGATTTTTCCCACCAAATCAAAACCAATTTGCACAATCATAACTAACCTAATATCTTATAATCAAAACAAAGTTAAATCTTAAAGAGAAAGCCTTCTCTGAACCCTAGGAAGGCTAGATCCTAGAGTTTAAAAGTTGGTTTGTGGTTACCTCTAATTTTCTTAGACTTTAAATCAAAATCTCACAACTTAAGAATTATTAGAGTGATAACAGGCTCCATGATGAAGAAGTTGAAGTTCATGACATCGAAAGGAGGAGCCCTACAAGCAACTGAGAGTACCATGATCTCCACCAAAGAGCAGATAACTATTGTTGATAACAAGTCCCTAGTTAAGAGTGAGCTTGGGCAAGTCCCCATGTAAGAGGGATCTTGGGTATATTCCTTTTATAGGAATGAGTATATCTTCCCTAGTTCAAGGGGAGAGATAGACACAACATTCATGTCTTCATGTTCTGAAGAAAGAATGGGGGATTGGGTAAGTTTCTAAGATTGATTTTGATACTCTTTGAGGATGTGGTAGGGCATCCAATAGGCAAGAGTAGTCGAAGAGGAAATTCCTTGAGGATGTGTTATTCCAAGATAGGAATGGTCCTAAAAGGACATACCTTGTGAACATCCGACAATGATGATGATGTCTGTCAGTGATTGTCTCATCGGCATTGTGCTCTGATCTTGTGAAGAGATAGAATTGTTAGTCAAGGCCCTGCTATGTGACAATGTCAGTTGGTATGATGAGATGCAATGAGATAAGCTGTAATAATAGCTTATGAGATGACTTACCAATCCGACTCTTCTTATGAGAATTCTTCAATTTGAGAATGTCCAAGTACCTTGTATGGATTATGAATACCTCCCTAGTTAAGAGAGAGTGTTGAAATGTGTAACTAGGTTCGGTCTTCATAATGCCTATTGTACTCATTCTTTTATATATTTGATATTAAAGAGAAAAAGAAATTTATTATTGTCATTCTTGATGCATGGGTTTCATGTTCAAGATAAATTTATTTGTAGGTCAAGCACCCATTGAGTACTCTTAGGTTTGTCATAGAATTATGAAGTCAAAAGAGTCATTGTCATACATGTAAGACCCCTTTGGCCATGTTGTATCTTGTAAGAAAATTTTGTGTAAAGTCAAAAGTGTCATATAGACCCTCCAAGACCTTGTCATGGACAACTATTTGACCACCATAAGAGGCCTATATATACAAAGCATTCAACATCTTTGGAAGGGCATCCAATCAGCTCTCAAGAAGTTCGATCTAGGAGGATATGAAGACGAAAAAGAAGCCTAAATACCTAACAAAGAGGAAGAAGGAAGCAAAGCTTTTGGACTGTCTTTAGGCTATTATCCTTCACACAAGCGAGAAAATTAGGGCACCTATTGCAACAGCTAAACCGAATTGCAGGCTTGCTAAGAGAAGTCGAGTTAGGGCATCAATCGGTATACTTTGCAAGCCAAATTCCATAGAATAAAGAACCAGGTCAAGCAGAGAAGGAAGGACGAAATCACCATCTTTTTCACACGTGTAAAAGCTAGGGTTTTTGCAATAGTCTAAGTTGTAGAAGAAATTGTTAGGGTCGAAGTTGTTGGAGAAGTTGTTGGGGTCGAAATTGTTAGAGAAGTTATTGGGGTCGAAGTTGTTGTTGCAAGCTAGATAAGGAAAGCTCATCAAGAAGGAAGGTTGACTTGGTCTTGGACGGGTCTTCGACAAGGGTCTCAGGTCTAGGAATTCGTCATTTGAAGTTCTATAAGAAGAGAAGAGTTATTGTGGTTTTTCCTCTCAAAAGGAGAGGTTTTGGCCATGGCTGATAGCCTATATCTTGTGTCCTCTTGTCTCATTGTTCTTTCATTGTTTGGTAGCTGGTTGATGATAAGAACATAATAATAATCAAGTGAAAGAAGAAGTTAATCAAGTTAAGTTAAAAATACATCACAAGCAGTTAAAATAAGAGAAACCACCTAATCTAGCTGCCCCTAGTTTTCTCAACAAGGAGATGCAGATCAGCCAAAGAATGGAAGTCAATGACTGGCTCCTTTGGAGGATTGCACCCTAAGAACTCATTGTGCAAAAGAGCAGATTCAGAAAACAAAGACTCACAAGAACTATCAATATTTGACATCCGGACATAGGACATTATCATTATTTGATTAATGACCTTAACATTAGACATAAGAGTCGGAACCAAACACCTACATTGTAAATGTGATAACACGATTTACCATATTTGATACAACTCTAACTGTCCCCCAGAACAACCAGCAAAAGCTGCTGAGTAAATAATTAAAAAACAGAAATTTTTCTTTGGGATCAAATAGCAATGACTTAAACTGCTAAACCCTGGTAATAGCATATGCCCAAGTTAATCAGCATACAAAATAATCTTTCGTTCAAAGCTCATTTTAAGGAAATTACTGAAAGGTTTTAGTGTTTTAGGAAACAGCTGCATGCTTCTAGAAATTGTACTTCCTAACTTTTTTCCATGATTTGAGCCAGTAAAATGTTTTTCATGTTCACAGTCCATCCTTTTCTGGCACACTCAATGTATAGCACATGGAGGACAAATTTTAGCAAAATACTACATGCATTAACAAAATTGTACTTCCTATATTTTCTCCATGATCTGTGCCAGGTGAAATGTTTGTCATGTTAACAGCTATACTCTTTTGGCACACTGCATGTGTGATACATGCATAATGAACTGCAAAGTTTAAACTATTCCTTGTCATGCCATCTGCAGGATAAACAATATCAAGTAGTAAACTTCCCACTAACCCAGCATTGCCAGGCGATGAAGAGCAGTGACTGTTGTTGTGATGTGTTTCTTTGCAAAATCTAGCTTTTTTATATCACGACATATTTCTTGGACCATAGTTTCACTTTGCTCTGCCTTGACCTTGATTTCTCTAATCTTATTCATCAGTTCCTGCAAATTCAATAAAAGCTGTAAGTTCTTGCAACTGCAATCCTATAAGTCCATTTACATATGCTTGCAATGATAAACAGTATGTTCCCATAAACTAATAACTACACAGATGCAAATTGCAATATCAATCGATGTTTCTATTGCAAATGCTAAAAGAAAGTGAGATTTATGCCTCTGAACGGGTGTTATTGTGCTACATCCCACCTTGATAGCTTGTGTAGCAGCTGCAAGATCTTCTTTGGCTTTTGACCCTGAATTGCTCTGCAAGGAAAAGAATCCACAAATTAAAGCCCAAATTTCTGGAAAAGAAGAAACATATTAGAGAGCATATGAACTAGAATATAATCTCAAGAATCCCCTTGTATGGATTCAATTGTGAGGAAATATGTTGCCGAAAACCTCATCAGCTAGTATCAGAGAATTAAATCTTCAGGGAGTACACTTTCTTGCAGTCTTGCAGAAAATATTGTCCTGTTTCCTTCAGTCAATTTTAATTTTATTCTGTACATGAATGGCTGTCGGTACTTGTAAGCTTGAATATCATTAATAATATTTTCATATATTCATGTTTACTTGTTATTGCGGCTCAGACCATCAAGTTCTATCATTCTTGAGATCTATGGTTCACAAATAGAGTATCATTGTAGCCTACCATAAAACATCTCAAGTGTTCAACATCCCTAATGGTCTATCCTGTTGAAGCTTGTGGTACCTTTGGAAGGTCTTCTACCTAGGTTTGGAGTCCTAGCATGTGTAAGATTATTTATTGCCTCTATAGGTGCTTGCTTTGTGGAGTAAGTGATTTATGTCTTCTTTCCTAATTAAAGTTAATTAATTATTGTGGACTATTAAGTCATTTTCTAAGGATAAATAATTTAATTATTTAAGTAACTTAGAAATAATTTCAACCATTGATCTCCAAGATCTTCTAAAAGGGAGATTAGAGTTAGGGATTTGGGCTTAATGATAATTATAAAAGAAGCCTAGAGAAGAGGGAAAGACATACAAGAACTCAAGAGAGAGAGTCACAACAAGAGAGAGTGATTTTCTCTAGTGCGAGTGGCTCAATAGACTGAAGCACATTGTAACGAACAGGATTCGTATATGCAGTGGAATATTCATAGTATCTGAAATATAAATATCCATGATAGGATAAGCAATATATATATATATATATATATATATGTTTGAATGTTCAAGAGATATGAGATTATTACAATTGAGGACCTGCTTATATACCGAAGCAGGTGCCCCTTCATGAATGGTCATGTCCTTAGAGACATGTCTCTTCTATACTAATTATTATTTAATTAATCATTATTATTATTATTTAATTAATCATTATTATTATTATTATTATTGTCTTCCTCTTCAGTAAAGCTTTGTCTTCAAAGCTTATTGCTGACAAGGTGTGTCATCTATTTCTTTGTCTTGTAATTGCGCCGAGAGGCGCTATATAGCCCAGTATGGGGGTAGATCTCAAGCGTAAACATTTAACATGTCATGTTTAATATGTAATGTTTAACATTTAACATTTAACATTTTTAATTTAATGTAGGCCCTATTTAAAAATCAATCTAATTATTATTATGTATAAACACAATATAAATTTAAAATATAAAGAGGTTTACAAACACTCAAGAAAAAAGTATAGTAAATAAATAAAAATATAAATAAACCAGCGGTATGGTAAATAAATAAAACATCTTTTTATACTTACTCCAAAGGTATGGTAAATAAATAAAGCTCTTTTTATGCTTACTCTAGAGGTATGGTAAATAAATATAAATATAAATAAACTAGAGGTATGGTAAATAAATAAAACCTCATTTTATATTTACTCCATAAACCTCTTTATATTTACGAAAACTCAAAAAAAAAAAGTTTTATTTACGTGAAGCCTATGGGCCAAATACCATGGGACAAATCATTATAATTACGATAGGTCAAATGCCATGGGATAAATACCATGTTTATAAAAGAGGTATGGTAAATAAATAAATATAGAAGAGGTATAAAGAGATATGGTAAATAAATAAAAATATATCAAATAGGATTAGAAATCAACATCTAATTATATACCAAGCCTATGGGCCAAATACCATGGTAAAAAAAAGAGGTATGGTAAATAAATAAAACCTCTCTTTATATTTACTCCATAAACCTCTTTATATCTACGAACACTCAAAAAAGAGGTTTTATTTAGGTGAAGCCTATGGGCCAAATTATTATTAATGTCGTGCAAAAAAACATTATTAACCCTAATATTAATATTATTATTATTTTTAAATCTAATACTCATATTAATATATTTTAATATTAATATTATTATTATTTTTAAATCTAATACTCATATTAATATATTTTAATATTAATATTATTAAATTTAATAACTTTGGATTAATACGATATTAACTTTCTTATATTATAATATATCACGACATATATTAACTCTAGATATATATGGGAGGAAAGAATAAAGACATAGAGTGGTAGAGGTGGAGAGATGGGAGGGGTGACAAGGGAGAGATGGAGATAAACTAAAGGAGAGAGGAGAGGAGAAATGAAGAGAGAGAGAAGGAAAGGAGTGAGAGAGGTAGAGAAGGGTAAGAGAGGGAGAGGGAGACACAAAGATGGAGGGGAGAGAGAGAGGAGGAGTGAGGGAGGGAAATAGTGAGAGGATTGGAGGGCAGAGAGAGAGAGAGAGATGGGGGAAGAGAGAGGGAGGTAGGAGAGAAAGGGAGAGAGGGAGAGGAGTTGGCAGAGAGGAGAGAGCGAGAGATAGAGAGATGGAGATGGAGGGAAGAAGAAAGACATAGAGAGTGAGAAGTGGAGAGAGAGAGGGAGTGACAAGGGAGAGATGGAGAGAGAGAGTCTATAGTTAGGGGTGAGATAAAGAGACAAAGAAAGAGAGATGGAGAGAACGGGGGAGAGAATGAGAGGGAGGGATATAGTAACACAATTGGAGAGAGAGAGAGAGTGATAGGGAAAGAGGCGGGGAGGTAGGAGAGAAAGGGTGAGAGAGGAAGGACAAGGGAGAGGAGAAGGAGAAGGAGAAGGAGAGGGAGGGATATAATAACAGAGAGAGAGAGAGAGAGGTAGGAGAGAAACGGAGAGAGAGGAAGGACAAGAGAGAGGAGAAGAGAGTGATGGGGGAAGAGAGAGGATTGGAGGGCAAAGAGAGAGACAGAGTGATGGGGGAAGACAGGGAGGTAGGAGAGAAAGGGAGAGAGGGGAAGGACGAAAGAGAGGACTTGAGAGACAGAAGGATAAAAGGAGGGAGAGAGGAGGGATAGAGAGATGGAGTTGGAGCGGGGAGAGAGAGGGGGAAGAAGAAAGACAGGGAATGAGAAGTGGAGAGTTCGATTTTTGGTGGAGAGTTCGATTTTTAAAGGCCGTACTCATTGGCACAAAAATCGAGGTCAAAAGGTTGACCGAAGTTGGAGCTATGTTGACTTTATTGCTGCTGCCCTCCGTTGACTTTTTTGGACTACGTAGACTTTTCTGGGTTTGACTTTGAGTTGACTGGGTGACTGATTTGAGGACTGTTGTGACACATTCTGGGTTGGCCGACCAAGAAGACTTTGCTAGTTAAAGCATCTTGCTGACTGCCGTAACGCACCAACACATTCTCCTACTTCTGGTTTGTCTTCTATAGATCCACTTGATTGTTCTATCAACATTTTATTTAACTTTTTATGTGATTGTTGTAATAAAAGTAAATTTGCATCAAGCATAGTACATCTACATAAATTTGCATGGTATCAGAGATGAGGTGAAGACAAGCCCTATTTGTAGCAATCACCAGAAAGGATAATGGGTTCCACAAGCTATAGATTCAAGGAGGAAGACAAATTGACTGGGAAGGATGACTTCCATGCTTGGAAAATGATATTGGATCTCAAATTGGAAGACCAAGATGTCATGGACTATGTGTAGGGTAAAATACAAGAACCTCCATCCACTGCTACTGCTGCTGCCAAAACAAAGTATAAGAAGGGGGAGATCAAAGCAAAGTTGATGATCTGGGAATCCATTCATAAAAGCCTGGTGGCCTACATCTCTGAGTTGGGCACATCCAAAGAGATGTATGATAAATTGATCCTCATGCTCAATGCCAAGAATGTGAATCAAGTACTATTCTTCAAGAATCAATTGAAGAATCTAAAGAAAGGCAGGGATGAGTCTGTCCAATCATACTTTCTGAAGCTGACTGAAATCAGGAACAATTTGCTAGCTATTGGGGAGACAATAGCTGATCGAGAAATGGTACTCACCACACTTGGAGGGCTCTCATCTGAAAGGCATGTGTTCAACACTACCATTCTAAATAATAATGTGATACCTAACTTTGATGAAGTACTATCAAGATTCATTCAAGAAAAATCAAGAATGGAGGAGTATGGAAATGGAGGAAATGCTGCATATGCTGCTCATTCTAGAAAGAAGAACTCTAGTGGTCCGAAGAATAAGGGAAAAGCAGGGGCCCAAGGAAAGAAAGGAAAATGTTTTACTTGTCATAGGCCTGGTCACTATGGTAGAGAATGTCCTTTCAAGAAGGATTCTCCCGATAGTGATGACAACAACAAAAACCGAAGGAATGGCAATCAAAGGAACAACATGTTCAAGGGAAAAAGGAAGGCTTCCTCTGGCAGAAATGATCAACCTTTCAAAAGGTCAAGAAATTCCAGGTATGAGGAATCACATGTTGTTGATAAAATAAATGAATACATTCTTGTATCTGCCCTCTCTGTTACATCCTCACTCGACACTATGGACGTCTGGTTGATAGATAGTGGGGCCTCAAGGCATATCACTGGGTTCAAGGAAGCACTTTCTGATATGATTGAGAAGGATACTAATTTGGAAATTATCCTTGGAGATAATGCCACATATCCCGTGAAAGGGACAAGGACTGTGACCCTCCACTTGTCTCAAAGTCAAGTCCTTCACTTGCAAGATGTACACTATGTACCAAATTTAAAGAAGAACCTTGTGTCTATATTGGCCATGGAAGACAAAGGTTTCAATGTGGCATTCACTGATGGGAAAGTGCTCATGTGGAAGAAGAGCTTTAAGGAAGCTATCTCGATTGGGTTTAGAGTTGATACACTCTACCAGGTTGGAGGAAGTCCGCTGGGAGCAATGACATGTGATACTATTCAACAGACTGAACTATGGCACCGAAGGTTTGGACACCTTCACTACAAAGCCCTTCCCAAAGCAAGGAAGGTGGTTACAGGGATGCCTGAGTTTCCAAATAATCATGAAGGTGTATGTAAGGGCTGTGCCGAAGGAAAGCATACAAGGGGACCTTTCCACACTCTAATGTCACAAAGACATCTGATATCTTGGAATTGATCCATTCTGATCTATCCGGTATGCTGCCTGTGACATCCTTGGGAGGATGTTCATATTATATGGCGTTCATAGATGAATTCTCTCGCAAAACCTGGATATACTTCTTAAAGAAGAAGGATGAGGCTTTCATGTGGTTTCATACATTGAAAGCCTTGATGGAAAATATGACAAGGAAAAAGATCAAGATTTTGAGATCTGATAATGGCACTGAATATGAGTCAAATGAGTTCAAGGACTTTTGCAGAGAAGCTGTCATTAAGAGGGAGAACACAACTGTCTATATTCCCGAACAAAATGGTGTTGCTAAACGAAAGAACTGGACCATTGTGGAAGATGCCCGTGCCATGCTATGTGACCAAGGTCTGCTGAAGTTTATATGGGGAGAAGCTGCAAACACTGTCGTGTACATACAAAACTGATGCCCACATTTCACTCTAGAATCCAAAACTCCCAAAGAGGTTTTCTCTGGTAAGAAACCTGATGTCTCACATTTTAGAGTTTTTGGATTTACCGTCTACTTTCATGTGCCGAAAGAAAAGAGGAGCAAGTTGGATGCTTCTGGGAAGAAAGGAATGTTTGTGGGCTATAGTGAAACTTCGAAGGCCTATAGAGTCTATGTGCTTGGTCAAAAGGAAGTGGAGATATGCCACAATGTCACAGTTGACGAAGATACTTCCCTGAGGAAAGTAGTCAGTCTTCCAAGATCTGGGGAAGATAATGAAGCAAGGCCTGGAAATCAAGAGGAACCAAAGGATGAAATAATGCTTGATGTTGAAGGACCGATGGACCCGATCGATCCACCTCCTTCACTAGGAAATAGACCATCATGGCTCAGGGACACTCTCGAGGATGCTGAGGGACATGCTGCCCCAAGGGGGACATTTCGTGAAAGCAAGAAGTTGAATAGATACCAAGGGTATCTAGTAGCCATGAGTACTATTATACAATTCAAGCCTAGATCCTTTGAGGAAGCTGTAAAGCATCAAGTCTCGAAGGATGCTATGAACGAAGAGTATGAGTCCATTATGAAGAATGATGTCTGGGATGTGGTTCCAAGACCAAAGGACAAAGTCGTTGTCACCTCGAAATGGCTCTTCAAGATCAAGCATGGATCTGATGGAAGTGCTGAAAAGTTCAAGGCAATATTCGTTGCCCGTGGCTTCTCTCAAAAGGAAGGCATAGATTATGATGAAATATTTGCACCTATGGCCTAATATACCACCATTCGATCTGTTATAGCCCTTGCTACTATGCAAGGATGGAGTCTTCATTAGATGGATGTGAAGACCGCATTTCTGCATGGTGCGATAAAGGAAGAGGTATATGTGGAGCAACCTCTGGGGTTCGAAGTCTAGGATCAGGACACCCATGTCTGCAGGTTGAAGAAGGCCCTCTATGGGTTGAAGCAAGCACCTAGAGCTTGGTATGAGAGGATAGATAGCTACTTGATGAAGCTGGGCTTCACTCGAAGTAATGTTGATTCGAACCTTTACTTCAAGTTTGTCAAGGGAAAGCCTCTCATCCTGGTGTTGTATGTGGATGACCTCTTCCTGACAGGTGCTAACCCTCTCATTCATCAGTGCAAGAGGGAGCTCACTGCTAAGTTCAAGATGAAGGACCTAGAATCGTGCACTACTTCCTAGGCTTGGAAGTGCGGCGAGAGGCCTGGAGAGATTTCCTTTCTCAAGGAAAATACATTGTGAATCTTCTCGAAAGATTTGGTAGGGTGGTGCAAGTCCATGTCCAACACCAATGGAAATCAACTTTAAAGTTGAGTGGCGGTAGCCTCTTGGGCCGTATTGTCGATCCTACGCGTGTAGTCACTTATGGGGGCCACGATGTTCTTGGTAAACTCATCAGGATATGTTTTGCGGTGAACACTTTAGATGGCAGTGGTTGAGCCTCATCACTTTCACTAGGTTGGTGCCGAAGTCTTGGGTTACGCCGGGGCACGATAAACCATGAAAGTGAGATACACTGCCGGGAGCGTGACACTCCTTGGATATACTGATGCCGATTGGGCTAGCAGCGTGGTGGATCGTAAGAGCACATCGGGATGCTACTTCAATCTTGGTTCTGCTCGATCTCATGGATGAGCAGGAAGCAGAAGTCGGTGGCTTTGCGCACCGCAGAGGCCGAATACATCGCAGCGAGTATGGCCTGTTGTGAAGCAGTTTGGTTGTGAAAGCTCTTTAGTGAGTTGTTCGGACATGTGCTAGACCACGCGTGATGCTGCGCGATAGCAGTGGGATTATTATACGAAATCAGGTGTTCACAATGGTCAACATATTGATATTAGGTACCACTATATCCGGGATATGGTACAGCGAGGCGCCGTAAGGCTCGATCATATAGGAACTGATGAGCAGGTCGCGGATATTCTCACAAAGCCCCTGGGGAAGGTCAAGTTCCTAACCTTCCGTGAGAGCCTTGGTATCGTGGAACGACCCTATGATGTGGGTCATGTTGGACGATGAGCTCTAAGAGCTCTGGGGGGCTTTGGGGATAGCTTCTCGGAGCTATAAGCACTCACGAGGCTAGGCTTGCCAAACCTTGTGGTGCTTCTACCCCACCGTTATGATGTTTGAGTTGGTTCACCTCTCATTATCTGTGCCCTGTATGCATCCTACACATTGAGTTCAAGGCTCATGGGAAGTATCTTTCATTTGGCCAATGAGGTGGGAAAAGCTAGAGACTAGTAGTAAAGACGATGGACGCATTAGAGATTGCCATACTCTCTATCTAGGATGGCACGGTCCAACCACTTGATCTGGGATCAAGTATAGTGAGGTTTCGGACCTCCAACTGACTTCGAGTCAGGTAAACCAACTTCGGGTTGGTATGAAACTCTTTGTGATTCTAATAGAGGTTTCGGACCTCTGGGCTAAATCTGTCAGCCGGGGGATGATGTCTTTGTGATTGACCTACTTTTGTTCTGAAATAAAGAGGCCAGCAAAGCAAGTTACGGCGGGATGACGCACGATGTTTGTTTGCACAGGTGGATGGAGTTCTCCCTAGTTGAGAGGGAGTGTTAAAATTGGACAACTAGGTCCAAACTCCATGTTGTGATACTCAGATGAAGATACCAATATTTTTATTGGGTTCCTCTTTCGGAGAGGTGTAAGATCGATATAAAATTCATCTTAATTTGATGAGCGGAACATTTATTTTGAATTTATTTTTAATAATTTCAAATATGTGCAGATCGGCCTTAAGGTTTTACACCCCCAGCGGATGTGTCACACACCTCAATGATGGATATATATATAGTCAACATTGGAGATCATTTCACTCACTCTCATCACACACATCTTCTCTTCTGATTTAGTACGAGCTCCTTGGAGGCAAATTCGATTCACACGTGGGAAAGAGGACGATTTACTGCAGTAAGGGTTGACCGAAATTTACTGCAACTCACCGCAGCTAGGGTTTCCATGCTAGTTTGACCAGTGTTGACTTTGGTCAACAAATGGTCCAAAAGGGCTGAAATTTGATGGAGAGTTCGATTTTGGAAGGCCGTACTCATTGGCACAAAAATCGAGGTCAAAAGGTTGACCGAAGACTAAGTTGCGTTGACTTTATTGCTGCTGCCCTGCGTTGACCTTTCTGGACAGCGATGACTTTTCTGAGGTTGACTTTGAGTTGACTGGGTGACTGATTTGAGGGTTGCTATGACACAAGCTAGGTTGGCCGACCAAGAAGACTTTGCTGGTTGAAGCATCCTGCTGACCCCCATAACGCACCAACACATTCTTCTGTTTCTGGTTTGTCTTCTATAGATCCACTGGTATGTTCTATCAGCATTTTACTTGACTGTTTATGTGATTGCTGTAATAAAAGGTAAAGTTGCATCAAGCATAGAACATCTACATAAATTTACAGAAGGAGAGATGGAGAGAAGGGGGGAGAGAAAGAAAGAGAAGGACATAGGGAGGGATATGGTAACAGAGTTGGAGAGAGAGAGAGAGATGGGAGAGAAAGGGAGAGATAGGAAGGAAGAGAGAGAGGATGAGAGTGGAGAGAGGGGGCGAGAGAGAGATGGAGTTGGAGGGGGAGAGTGTTGACAATTTGAAAGGCTATAAGTTATTACAAATTCTCTTCTTGATAGTTACTTGTGAATGTACTTATGTCTTCTCTTCTTTAGGTTAAGTTAATCTTTCATCAAGTCAATTATCAAAACTTAAGACACAAAGATTAGGCTCCTAGAGCCAGGGCAAAAACTCGCAAAGAATTCTTCTTATTGATCTTCCAATGACAAGTACCAAGACGCAGACTTAGATCTTCTAGAACTTTGGTCTTCACCTTGTGTATGCTTCTGATTGAATTTCTTGGACTGTGAGAAGGTAAATCAAGGATTTACCTTGTTCACTCTTACTCCTGCTTCTTCATTGTCTCTTATTCACACTGATATTCTTCTTTTATCTATTTACCGCACTTCTATTCTCCTTTTATAAGTCCGCACTAAATACTATCTTGTGTATATATATGTATGTTGCCTCTGCTGTAATATCCGCAGTCTCTGCTTGTTCGCAATTCCCTTAGTATATATATGTATGTTGCCTCTGTTATAATATCCGCAGTGTCTGTTGTTCGCAATTCCCTTAGTATCTCTGCGGTGGTTTAGGCTCAGGCTTATCCGCAATTTCAGAGTAATACGTATTCAATTGTGTCATCTACATTCACTTCAGAGAAATTTGCATCAGCTCTTGAGTTGTCCGCATTTACTTCAGAACTGTCCGTTGATCTATTTCTATATGCAATGAAAACTACATTCCAAATGATCTGCAACTATACTTATATATATACATGATTGTGCTTGCTATTAGGTCGACCATCCAACTGAGTGATAGGCCGACTGTAAATTTATGTAGATGTTCTATGCTTGATGCAACTTTACTTTTCACCAAAGCAATCACATAAACAATCAAGTAAAATGCTGATAGAACATACTAGTGGATCTATAGAAGAAAAACCAAAAACAGGAAAATGTGGTGGTGCGTTACGGCGGTCAACAGGATGCTTCAACCAACAAAGTCTCCTTGGTCAGCCAACCCAGCATGTGTCACAACAGCCCTCAAAACAGCCACACGGTCAACTCAAAGTCAACCCCAGAAAAGTCAACGATGCCCCAACGGCAGCAACGGCAACAACACCAGCAACAACGGCAGCAACACCAGCGACAACGGCAATAACAACGGCAGCAACGACAACAATAATGGCAGCAACGTCTTCATCCTTCTTTCCCACGTGTGAACTGAAACTGCCTCCAAGGAGCTCGAACCAATCAGAAGAGGAGAGATGATGTGTGAGGATGAGATGAGTGAAATGTCCTCCAACGTTGACTCTATTTATATCAATCACTGAGGTGTGTGACACATTTGCTAGGGGTGTAAAACCTTAAGGCCGACCTGCACATATTTGAAATTATTAAAAATAAATTCAAAATAAATGTTCTGCTCATCGGATTAAGATCAATTTTAAATCGATCTTACACCTCTCCGAAAGAGGAACCCAATAAAAACATTAGTATCTTCATCTGAGCATCACAACATGGAGTTTGGACCTAGTTGTCCAATTTTAACACCGACTTGTCCATTGTGAATAGGACAACATGAATTGAGATTTCTTCATTATTTAATGTGGCGACCTTTGTTGTAACTACAGCTTGACTTTCATCGTTGATTATGGGCTAGACTGCCAGCAAGGTCTTGGAGCATATATGGCACTTAATTACATTTTACATCTTTGACTCCTTTTCATATTTACATAGTCAACATGAAGACCGACCTAGTTACACTTTTCAACAGAGAGAGAGGGATGTGAGAAGAAAGGCATAGAGAGAGAAAAGTAGAGAGAGAGAGAGAGGGAGTGATAAGGAAGATGGAGAGAGAGGGAGAGAGGACAATAGGAGGGAAGAGAGATAGAAGT
Organism: Pinus albicaulis; assembly: GCA_034641835.2. NCBI lineage: Eukaryota > Viridiplantae > Streptophyta > Pinopsida > Pinales > Pinaceae > Pinus > Pinus albicaulis. The sequence goes on from CM076572.1 coordinate 595,957,606, forward strand.
GGGGAAGAGGGAGAGAGAGACGGAGAGAGAGAGGAGGGAGGGATAGATAGATAGATTGGAGAAAGAGAGTGTATGTTTTGGGGGTGATAGAGAGAGAGAGAGAGGGAGAGAGAGAGGAGGGAGGGACAGATAGATAGATTGGAGAAAGAGAGTGTATGTTTTGGGGGTGATTTAGAGAGACAGAGGGAGATAGAGATATAGATGGAAGGTGAAGAGAGGGAAGAAGAGAGAAATGGAGAGAGGGAGGGAGGGGCAAAGAGATTTAGATATGGAGTGAGAGAGTGTGTGTTTGGGGGGGTGAGATAGAGAGATAAAGAAGGAGAGATGGAGGGAGATATAGATATAGATTGAGGGGGGAGAGAGGGAAGAAGATTTCTTGCACTAGATTCATTGATTTCAGTGTAGATGGTGATTTCTAATCCTATTTGATTGTTTGCACTAGATGAATTGATTTTACTGTAGATGTTGATTTCTAATGATATTTGATTGCTTGCACTAGATGCATTGATTCCAATGTAGATGATTTCTAATCCTATTTGATTGCTTGCACTAAATGCATTGATTTCAGTGTAGATGGTGATTTCTAATCCTATTTGATTGCTTGCACTAGATTTATTAATTTCAAATGTAGATGTTGATTTCTAACTATATTTGATTGCTTGCACTAGATGCATTGATTTCAATGTAGACGATTTTTAATCATATTTGATTGCTTGCACTAAATGCATTGATTTCAGTTTAGATGGTGATTTCTAATCTTATTTGATTCCTTGCACTAGATGCATTGATTTCAGTGTAGATGTTGGTTTCTAATCCTATTTGCTTACTTGCACTAGATGCATTAACTTGAGTTTAGATGTTGATTTATAATCTTATTTTATTGTTTGCATTAGATGCATTGACTTTAGTGTAGATGTTTTCTAATCTTATTTGATTGCGTGCATTAGATGCATTGATTTCGGTGTAGATGTTGATTTCTTATTTGATGTAATTGGATAAATGATGGTAAATCCACTTTAAAGTGATTGGATTAGCAGCGTGCATTGATTTCAATGTAAACACAAAAAATTATTGACAACGTACATTGATTTTTGTGTTATAGTAATTCAACCTATTAATATTGGAGAGCAAGAGAGACAAGGTATGATGTTTACTACAACAGCTCGAGCTAAATATTTAAATGGTTTATGATTTCAATTGTCCTTTTCATATAATCGATATGAAAAGATGATAAAACTAACAAGGATGACAATAAGAATAGTAGAAGAAAATAGTTTGAGATTAATCACAATGAAAGCTATTTGTAATTGAATACATTCTTATTATTCATATTATCTATCATTCAACACTATTACATTGTCACTTTCATTTAAAATATGTATTTCATCATTTTTCATCATTAAAGTTATTAACAATATTTATCATCTCAACAAACTGAGGTAACTAAGCAAATTTAAAATTTAAATGACCAGAGTAATCTCAAACATGTTAGTATATTTAAAATGATAATATTAATATTAGATGTATTTACACATTATTGATAAAATTAATCATATCTTCCATAGATTTTCCTTGGTTGCACGACTGAAACTAGCCTAGATCCATCTTAACTCCGGATCTATCCAGCGCCGAGAGGGATCAAAATCTCGAGGTGCAAACCTCTCCTCAAATTTTGCACTCAAAAAAGAGGTTTCACATCGAGAGATTTGATCCCTCTCGACGCTTGATAGATCCGAGTTAAGATGGATCTAGGTTGGTCTATTTGCAACCTTCAAAAATCTTTGAGTTGTCATCTTTGATGATACAAGATGATAGGATCCTCTGAGTGATAAATAAAATTATCGAATTGAGCAGGGGTCTGACCATCCTAAATCAATCTTCTGTGAAATCTTGCGATCACTGGGAACTTGAGATGAATTGTTATCACAAGAATGGATTATGATTACATCGATATTCTTTGGAATATAAGTCACTTGTTTATGGTCCACGGGATATGGATTTGCAGACTGGCTTTGATATCTGCTTTTATGATTTGGGTGTCGATAAGGAGCACTTGTGATTTGATTTCCCCTTATCATGCGTGTGGCAATTTCCTGATTTACTTTAGGTACTGAAGTTGTTGAGTTGGTTACAGAATCTTCTCTTGGATTTTTCATCGTCTGAACTGCAACATTTAAATATGTTTTTATTTCAACTGATTTGTCATCTTCTTGAGTTGTGATATTGACTAGATCGGTATTCATTCATTTTTCTTCAACTTGGACTGTTACAGCTATTATGTGATAATCATTGACAATTTCTCCAGGAAGACTTGGATCTACTTTATGAAGGCCAAGGATGAGATTGCCATTCAGTTTCAGGAGTTTAAAGCTTTTGTGGAGAACCAGATAAGGAGGAAGGTCAAAGTTCTGACATCAAACAATGGGGGTGAGTATACCTCTAATGACTTCAAGAATTTTTGCAAGGAGGCAATAATAAAGGAGCTAACAATGCCTTACAGGTCACAACCCACAGCAGAATGGGGTTGCAAAGTGGAAGAACATGGCCATTATCGAAACTACCAAGGCAATGATCCATAACTAGGATCCGCCCATGTTTTTTGGGGCAGCAACATGCAACACAATAGTGTACATTCAAAACAAGATTCCTCACAAGGTCTTGCAAGACAAGACTCTTGAGTAAGTGTTCACAAGGGTGAAACCAAGGGTGAGCCATTTTCATATCTTCGAGTGTCAGATATATATCCATTTACCTTCAAAGAAGAGGATGAAGCAAAAGCCCTCACATAGAATGGCACCTTTGTAGGTTACAGTGATACTTAAAAGGCATATAGGGTGTGTACATTATGTCACAGGGGAAGACTATGGTGAGCAGGGATGTTAAGTTTGAGGAGAGTTAAGCCTTTAGGGAGTGACATGAACCCTTACGAGCAATGGCAGAGGATAAGGAGCAAGAGAATTTGAAGGTTGAGACAGACAAGTAGCACCAATAGCAAGGACTCAGTCTTTAGATTAAGAGGAGTTGGAGGCTCCTACTTCTGTTAGGAGGAGGCCAAGATGGCTTGAACAGACACTAAGAGATGCTTAGGAGCATGTGGAGGCTCCTAGGAGTACCTTCAAGGAGAGCAGAACAGCAAGACAATTTCTTAGACATATGGTGCTCATGAGTGGCATCATTGATTCCAAGCCTAGCAATTATGAGGAGGCAACAAGCAAGCAGTTTGGAGGGATGCCATCGTGGAGTATGCCTCCATCACGAAGAATGATATGTGGGGCATTGGACCTAGGCTAGAGGGGAAACCAATTGTTAGCTTCAAGTGAATCTACAAAATCAAGTATGTTGTTGATGGCAATATTAAGAAGCATAATGCTAGGTTCATGGTGAAAGAGTTATGTTAGTAGGGAGTGGATGTGAAGATAGCCTTCCTTAACGGGGTTATTAAGGAAGAGGTGTACATTGAACAACCATAGGGATTTGAGGTGCATGGGAGAGAATCTCATGGATGCTAGTTGAAAGACACTATATGGACTCAAGCAGGCATCTAGAGCATGGTACTCGAGGATTTATGGGTATTTGTTAGGAATGGGCTTCACCAAGAGAGGGGTGGATTCCAATTTATACTTTACACTCGTTGGAGATAATACACTCATCTTGGTGTTGTAAGTTGATGATCTATTTCTCACAAGGTCAAAGAAGCTCATAGAGATGTGCAAGCAAGATCATGTTACAAAGTTCGAGATGAAGGACATTGGCATGATAAGCTTCCTTTTGGGTTTGGAAGTGTGGCAACAAACATGTGAGGTTTTCCTAAGACAAGTAAATATGCAATTGATATCTTAAGGAGGTTCGAGATGGTGGACTGCAAACCTATGTTTACACCCATGATTGCTAACTTAAAGAAGTTGAATACTTTTAAGTCAAAGTTGGTGGATTCCACATTGTAAAGGTAACTAATAGGTTCCTTGACGCATGTACTCAACACTTGGCCAAACATATGCTTTGTTGTAACACCCTAAGTCAGTTTATGGTGGAACCGAGGAGGGTGCATTGGTTAGCAGGGAAGCATGTGCTCAAACATCTACAAGGGAGTGCAGTAGGAGGGCTACAAAGATTCAGATTAGGTTAGGAGTGCAGTGAATATGAAGAGAACCTAAGTGTATTTCTTCAACTTGGGGTCAACAGTGATCTCATGGTTTAGCAAGAAGCAGAGCTCAGTGGCACTCAATTCAACAAAGGTTAATTACATGGTAGTGAGTTTGACAAATGGTGAGGCCATTTGGTTTTGCAAGATGCTCACAAGGTTATTTGGTTTAGAGTTGGACCCCGCAATGATTCACAACAATAACTAAAGTTGCATCGAATTCTCAAAGAATCCATTGTTTCATGAAAATTCCAAGCATATAGAGATCACGTATCATTTCATTAGAGACAGTGTCAAGAGGGGAGTTGTGAAGCTCCAATATATCTCCACAAACGAGCAGGTTGTAAATAATGTCACCAAGCCTCTAACGAAGGGGAAGTTTGTCTTCTACAAGGATAAGTTAGGGATGGTGCAAAATATCTTCCTCGCTAGGGGGGAGTGTTGGTGTTGATAGCTCAAACAAGTGCTTCTGCATAGGCCAAGGGTCAAGAATGCAGAAGATGTCCAAAAGCCTCTTTAGGTACTTGTTGATGTTGAGCAAGGGACTTTTATGATTTTTGTCCTTAGTTTCACTTAGGAAAGGCACATTAATTAATTAATGTTGGTTATTAAGCTAAGATTTCTATGAAAAATGAATTTTATTCATTTTAGTGAATTAGATCTAATCTCTACCATTTATCTCAGGTGAGACTTTGGATCTAATCCTAGCCACTCATCACTTAAGAGATTAGGGTTAGGGATTCGGCTTAATGAAAATAATAAAAGAAGCCTAAGGGAGAGGAGGTTATTAAGCTAAGGTTTCGAATGAAAAAAAAGAATTTAATTCAATTTAAAGAATTAAATCTAATCTCTATCGTTGATCTCAAGTGAGGCTTAGGATCTAATCCTAGCCACTCATCACTTGAGATATTAGGATTAGGGATTTGGTTTAATGAAAATTATAAAAGAAGCATAAGGGAGAGGAGGAAGACACATCGAATGCATGGGAGAGAAATTTTCTCAAGACAGTGAGAGACTCAAGACTGATGAGAAAATACAGCTATGTAGTGAGCTGAATTTGGGAGAAGGATTTGAGGAGGCCAAGTTTGTGGAGAGAATAGGTTAAGATTTGGAGAGGGCGTAATTTGTGAAGGTTCGAGTTTTCTAGCCAGGGTTTGCGGAAGAGGAGAGAGGCAATTTTCTCTAGTGCACAAGGGGTTGTACAGATTGAGGAAGAGGAGGTTGAATTTACAGGTGGAGGCCAACTTATTTCCAAGGTTGAGAATTTCCAGTATGCTAAATTCTTCAAGAAGCCGAAATTTTCAGGCAGCCTAAAATCCAAGTTCTATTGTGCTCTTTTTATGTGTATTATCTAAGGGTTATTTTCCATGTTAGGGAAGCCCTAATTGTCTCGAATAATAGAGAATGAAAATTTGTTGGGCAATTTTTTGCTATGCTTTGTGATTGATTTTCTATTAAATTTCCACTGTAATTATTTAAGTTAAAATACCAATGTATTTTATATTTAGCAGTTTTCAGGAACAATAAATTACTAGGGTGAATTTGATTTCTACGTATAAAATAAATTGTTGAGAATATTAAATCAAAACATGTATTGAAAAATTAACACTAGACTAGTGCCTCGATTTATTTGAGCAGTGGAGGCTTTTTAAGGAAAATTTAATGAAGACGACCTTGATGAAGAAGGTGAGAGAGCAAGAGTCTCTTCTTACAAACCCTCGCGACTTCCTTATATGGGAGATTTTAAGTTCAAGAGATGCACATATCAAAGTTCTCTTCAAGGATTCAAAGAAAACAATTTCAAATAGCATGAGGAACCAAGATTTCAAGATAAATATTGCAATTAAACATGGCACACATAGAAACCCTAATTCACATATTATATCCTGCAAAACATAGGCAAGGTAAACAACAGACTTCCAAAAATTCCACAAGAATATCTTCAATCTATCCCAAAGAAGCCTCCTCATGCAAAAATCCTCCTCAACGGACAATTGGCACCATATATTTACATTGAACCAAATATAAGAGAATACAAGAGCTAGTACGAACCTCTGAAGGAGGAGAAGTGTCACGAATTATGATGATGATAAATGAAAAGTGACTTCCCTCTATTTATATGAGTAACCAAGTCATCTTTTCATAATTTTACAAGCAAATTCCTACAACAAGTTTACTTGAGTGTTCAACTAGGTCAAAGGTCATAAGATGACCTTGAAATAGCTCTAAAGCATAATACTATGCCAAAAATAATACACACATGTGGGAGACAAATGATCTCCATCATGATGTCATCCTCCAAAAAGGGAAATAATGCATCAAGTGCATGTGTACATCTCCAAAAGGCACCTCCTCCACCATGACATTATCCAAAAGGAGGCCTACATCACCTTCTCCATGCATGTAGAAGTGATGTGGCACCACTTAGGCAAGCACTGGCATCAAAGAGGGATGTGCTAGCCCTCCCAAGTCATCTCGGTGACAACCATCCTCATCTGGGCTCTGCAACAAGGCATCATCTATCACACAGGGTCAAGGCCAGCCTAGGAGCATCTTGGATCCATCTAGGCACATCATCAAATAGTCCAACACCCAAGTTTTCAAGCTCAACACTACAGCATCTGGAGGCTCGTCAAGAGGTGTAGAAGCATGTGGAAGTTACTCAAGCCCCACTGCCCATATTTAGAGGGTCAACATTGTGGCCACAAAATCACATTTTCTCTCAGAACAGGGCGAAGGATGCCTTGGAAGGTGCTTAAGAGGAGTTAAGTTGTCCCTCGAGGGATTTTTGTTGCATGTGTGATACCACTTGAACAAAACCTCTCAAGATCAAGTGAGATCAACTTCTTTAGGGGCATAAAACCATTAAAGCATCATAATGGACCACATATAATGCTAGGGGAACAGAAATACTTCACACAACTAATGTTCAAACGTTTACTAGATCAGGACCTTGTAAACAAGTTACCTCACTTATCTCAAGGATGATTAGGTAAAGAACCCTATTAGGTGTTTCCAAACCCCAAGGGGAATGACATGTTCCAAGTTGACCCATCACTCCATAGGTGTGTGTGATATGGTGGTCATGGAGTGGGAGAGACTTTAAGGCAGATGCCATAAACATGACACCTGCTAATGGGGGTCCAACATCCAAAGTGTTGTAACAGTGTATGGAGGGAGCAATCATGGTGACATGAGTTACCCCAATCCTCGGCCTGCTTTTTCCACCCCTCTAGTTTTCCTTTTAATTTAATGATTTGTATTTGTTTGGAGCATAGCTTAGGAGCCTAAGCTTGTTTTATGCTTTTCCAATACCCCTTTAAGACGTAGCAATTTCTTGCTCATCAAGGTTGGGACATTCAAGAGTTCCTTTATTTTGATGAAGCAATGAATGCTTGAGGAAGTGGGTGATGGCTAATGACGAGGGTGCTCATGTTAGGTTATTGCCCATGCACTATGTCTCGACCATCTTTTGCATCTTACATTTTCTTTCTATTGTGGTTTCGTATGCATTTATCATTCTTTAAACTGCATCAACCTCTAGGGCCAAGATTTCATAACCTGACTAAAGGATGTGGATATATGGTACCAATCCCAATGGCCAATTGTTGAAAATAGTAGCGAGAAAGTGATTCCTTGATTTATGCCTTAATTCAAGGAGTCAAAGTCGAGTTCCTTTTTGTGCATGGTCAAGTTCCTAAAATTTAGGAGTTTCCCTAAAAATTAGGAGTGCATGAGGCAGTTAACTAATGTGTTGAAGTTGAAGGTCAAGTTTTGATCTTATAGTGCGAGTTGATTGAGGAAAAGCATGAATGATTGAGTTTCAAGTGGTTGATTGGAAATAGAACGAGTTGCATGAGAAGTTAACTCATGCTAACTCATCAATCACAAAAGCACTTTCCTTAATTAGAAACTCACTAATTTTAGCCATTTGAATTGCTTTAAAAGAAGCAAAGGCACAATATTAATCATTGTTTTGATGAGCATGATTTGGTGAGACCAAGCAATAGGAAGTACGAGTTTGTGCGTGGAGCTTGTGAGAGAAAGAGAACGAGCCTAGGTGAGGCTTGTGGGAGTTTGAAGAAGGACGAGTTCCTTGGGTTAGGAAGCAGGGATGAAGGTGCAAGCAAGGGTGTTTCAGTTTTAGTGTAAATAGAGAGAACATGGTTGTTCTCTAATGAAACTCTATTGTATTGTAAAAGATCCATTGTTCAACCTTCTTCAATAGAATTCTCAATAACAAGCAGAGGGTTTTCCCAGTTGGGTTCCCTAGACAATTCCATGTTGTTGAATTATGTAATTGTACTTTTAATTATGCTCCTATTATGTTGCATCTAGTAGAGAAATTGTGTTTATTTGAGAAGAAATTATATTTCAGATTGCTCATATTAGCAGATCAGAATTTTGTGGATTTTCTACACCAATGACAATCAACCAAAAGAAAGAATGTGAATAACAGGGAAGGATGGAAAGTGGTAAGTATGGATTACCCTAGACACACTGTATCAATCAGTAACTCCCCAGTAGTGCCCTTCCAAAACCCTAAGGCCTCAAAGGAAGTTCCACTAAACTAGAGTCAAAGACTAATGTCCCAAGTGAAGTGTGGGAACAAGGATACAATCAAGATCAGTCAATCATCCAGTTTGCCCCGTGATCCATGTTAGCATGCCCATAACATTAAATGAAAGCACATGATTGCTAGAATTGTTAAAGTACCTTTTGATACATGACCCACCTTCCTTTAAGAAGAATGCCTGATGAGATAGGGATCTAACTGAAGCAATAGGTGGAGAATTCTAGCATAATGTTATTTGTTGTCCCTCATAGGGTTGTTGGTTGGTTGGCTGTCAAATGAGGAGAAAAATCGTCTCCTATGGTTTACCCACTTTTGGTGGGTAACATTCTGCACTAATGTCTCTAATGCAATATCAAATTTGAAAAAAATACAAGGACAAACTCTCATCGAAAGACAAATTTCAGTTTTTAAAACTTCCCTCCAACCTTGTCTTCTCTAACAATGTGCTTCTCATCCAACCTTTTCTTGTTGTGATGCAATCTCATCCAACCTTATCTGGTGTGATGTGATCTGATCCATATTTTTCTCATTGTTGTGTGTCATTGCAAACACACCTACCAAACTTTTGACCACTCCCAACAGTCTCATTGTACCCAACAATGGTTATCCCAACATTAACATTTCCCAGGTCCTCGTCATACTACCCAAATCATTGTCTGTCAGCAATCTTCCACATCATGCTTTGTTTTTATCAATGTTGCAAACATCGGCATCAAGATAAAATCAGCAAGAGTAAAGAAAACCAAAATATCATAAATATCGGTAAAAATCAGCAAACAACAGAAAATTTAAGATACCACCATAATATCGGTAAAATCGGCAAACATCGACTAGGCCAAAAAATTGAAATTTTGGGATTTTATCACGATAAAATTGGGATGTTTACAACACTAGTTTTATTATTTTATTGCTCTCGCTCCTTGTATTCTTGCCAACTTGATTTTTTCTTTTTGTTAAGTTCCCTTGAACCTAGCACCTGGAAGTAAATCTCAAACAAACCTTACACGATTTATTAATTTATGCATAGCTAGGTTCATAACAAAAAATGCACAGAAAAAACACACAGAAATCATCATTACACATTGGACACAGGATATATCATGGAAAACCTACAAAGGGGAAAAACCAGCAAAGTTGTTCTTATTAAAAAATTGGGCAATGGCCCATCAAAGGAAAGAAACAAATAGTTTGAGTAGCCTCACTACTACTCCCTAACTGCCCCTTGCTCACTTTCCTCAGGCCCCTGCTCGACCTGCGAATTTGACTGAAATCCCTTCACTCAAACTATGTACAAGGTGCCTTCACCTCTCCCTCAGATCTCCCTTTATAAATTATTAATAACTAAAAACCCTAACCCTAGATATCAATGGCCATGATTAAATCTTGCCATCTCAAGATCAACGGTTGTGACTTTATCTCTCATTGAGATCGCTTAAATCACTTTAAGTGACTCAACTTTATAATAAAGTCACTTTTAATCATCAAATACGAAAGGTACTAGATAAAATCACTTTACAAAATTTATCATCTAGAGAGGCAATCTTCCACATGCTAAGACACCAAGCCATTGTGGAAGTCCTACTAAGCTACACAATCCAACACTTTTAATTTCACTCAGACCACTTGAAAATTCTTTAAGTTTCCCCAATTTGACTGTCAAAATGGTGCCTGCTACACTCAGTGGTTGTTGCAATCCCTACGAGGTTGTGTTATTATCTTTCATACCACCCAATAGTTCTTTGAATTTTGCTTATTTAATTGTCAAATCGTGCGTCTTGCATATGTTGTTAGACAGTTTTCCTAGCCTCCAAAATTCGTCAAACATCAAATTACTAATTTACCATTAAGCAAATTCATCTGCAATCCTTCTCCAACATGACCTGTTAGAGCTGCCAAGCCATCAATTTCATGTACCCCTTGCAGTCACCTACCAAGCCATCAATCCCTCTACAATATTGTTGTAGCTTTCATACTATCAAACACACAACCATCAAACCAATTGCCAAAAAATCATGTTTTCTTGGTTCAGAATTGTTTTTATTCACAAGCTTTGTTGCCATTTATTTGTTGTCCAATCCCTCACATGCTACAGACACTCCTAGTTCAGTGGTTTCCATCTCTTTTGGTTCAATGCTTGATTTTGCCTCTAAACATGAGTAGTAATCTTGTGTTGTTTCTATTTGTCATAACACCCATTCTGTCTACCCAAATCATTCCCTACCATCAATAACCCAAGTTGTTTCTGTTGCTCCCATTTATCCTCGTGTTTTCTTACTTTGTTTAATATTTTTTTTCTAAAGAAGTTTTCCCCGATCAATCCCAACACCAAGTTGCCACTTCACCCTCATTGTTGCCTAACATCTCAAAGATGCCATTTGACCCACCTCTCTATCAAAGATTGTGTATGCCCCTAACCATCAAAACAAGACATCCAGACCAATTCTTGTATTCATACCCAAATTTAAGTTTAAATTTAATCACATTTTTAAGTTTGTCAGTCATATAAATATATTTTAACTAAAAATTTCATCTTCCTAAGTAATCAATACATCAAACTCTTAATATGTAAAACAATAAAGTATGCACCTCTCTCATGTTTTCATTTTGTCTTTTGTGCATCTACTCCACCTACCTATGTGATTCGCTACCTCACACACTTCCCTTTGCATACCACAAGTCCTGGCCACACCCATGCTACGTGTCCACAAACATTCCTTTTATCAAGGCCTTCGTCAAAATGTCTACCAGTTGTTGATTTGTAGGCACATACTATAGTCGAACTGATCCACGTTGTACACAATACCTGATGAAGCAGTATTGTGTGTCAATATGTTTCGATCAATCATGAAATATTAGATTCTCAAATAGCTTGATGCAACTCTGATTGACAAAGTGAATGATGGTCAACTCTATCTCCTGACAAAACAGTGCCACTAGCAACTTCTGAAGCCATATGTCACCATGCGCGTTGCCAAGTACTCTACTTTTGCAGAGCCTAATGCAATAGATCTATGCTTCCTATTGTACCACGAGATCGTTGAGTTGTAACGCAATCAAGACTACTGCAATTTTCAAACTGATAACTAATTTCGATGAAACAATATTACTTCTTTAGAGCATTTCAATCATCAAGCAGATATACATGAAAAATTTCAACCATTCACTTCTACAATAGACAATAAAAATCACAGTGAACAATGAGACAAGAGACGCCAAAATTTAGGCTCATGGCCAAGGCAAAACCCACAAGGGGAAACCCAACAATATGTCCTTATGAGAGAGAGTTCATTTCATCAATTATAGATTAGTCAACATATCCTTGATAATATCATATGGGCAAAGATTTCGCCTTCTTTTTCAGTGACAGATATAAGGAGCCATAGAACTTTGCTTTACCACAGAGATAAGTTCCATAGAGAAGCTCGCACACAACAGAGAATAATGCAACAGGGAAGCTTGCATACTACAAATAGTACTACCACAAAGAAGCTTGTATATCATAAGAAACACTACCACAGTGAGGCTCACATACCATAGGAAACACTGTAACAGAGAGGCTTGCATACCATAGGAAACACTGCCACAAAGAGGCTTGCATTTCATAAGAAACAATGTCACAAAGAGGCTTGCATACCTCAAATAAGAGTCCCACAAACTTGCTTGCATACCTCAGAGAAGAGTGCCTCAAACATGCTCGCATACCTTAGAGAAGAGTGCCTTAGACTTGCTCGCATACCTCAAAGAAGAGCGATCCGAAATTTTCCTAGAAGGGAAGCGAGTAGGCTCAATATATAGTTGTTTTTCCATGCGAATAGTTGCGTCTCTTGGGTAAGTCGACTTGATCATTTTATGGGCCAACTTAAGTAATTTGGAGGCATATATTCATATTCAAATTTTTCTTTTTCTTTTCATGATGAAAATACTATCCACGATTACCCTATTTCCAACAGAGACAACCCCTAATCCCATGTTGAAGCAACACCCTGAAGTGCTTTTTTGATCGACTGCATTACCTACCCAGTCTGCATCAATGTAGCTAATCAACCTAACACCATCTCCCCAAATATATTTCAACCCATACTCAACTATATCAAGTAGGTATCACAACACATGCTTTGTTGTTGTCCAATGCACTCTCTTTAGTTCCACCGTGAACTGACTAAGAGAATTGACTACAAAGAAAATATCTGGCATTGTGTTGACCAAATAGATAAGAGAGCCAATAAGTTGTCTATATAGAGTGGGGTCCACTGCCTTCTACTTAGATGCATCAATATTCCTCCATTTAGTTACCATAGGTGTAGACATGGGTCTACAGTCCAACATCCTAAATTTCTTAAAGATCTCCAAAATATATTTCCCTTGACCAAGGAAAATTTCCCCTTCTGTCTGCCACACTTCTAGTCCTAGAAAAGGGCACATCAACCCCAAATCCTTCATCTTGAACTCTGTTGCTAAGTCCACCTTGTGATCTTTTATGAGCCCTGGTGACCCAGTCAAAAACAGATCATCCACATAAGATAGTAGAGATTAGAATTTTCCTCACTCATCACGAAGCCCATCGCCTACAAGTAATTGTCAATATGCCTTGGGAGCTTGCTTGAGCCCATATACTACTCTCTTCAATTTGCATACATGTGTCTCCCTGTTGAATGCATCAAACCCTTCTAGTTTTTCAATGTACACCTCCTCTTATATGACTTCGTTCAAAAACGTCGTCTTGACATCCATCTAATAAATTTGTCATCCCATCTGTGTCGCAAGTGAGATCACAACACTAATGGAAGTATACCTGGCTACAGGAGCAAATGTTTCCTCATAATCAATTCCCTCTTTCTAAGAGAATCCCTTAGCCATGAAACTAGCTTTGAATTTTTCTATGTTGCCATCTGCAGCATGCTTGATTTTATAGATCCAACAAGAACCAACCACTGTCCTATCCAACGGTCTACGCACCACCTCCCAAACACCATTTTTCATGATGGAGTTGTACTCCTCCACCATAGCATCCTGCAAAACTTGTTGTTGTGCAACCTCCTAATAGTTGGACAGCTCACTTTTAATGAGTTGACTCATTAACACCATGTAACCTGAATATCTCTCTAGTGGTCTTTTATCCTCGGTGCTCGATCTAGGAGCTCCCACAAACTCCTGAGCATCTCTCAATGTCCAAAGCACCATGTCGTTCCTCCTGCCAACTAAAGTGGGTGGAGCTTCATGCTCATCTTCATGTTGTTACTCCATATTCTACAAACTCTCCTCAACACTTGTACATGTGCCTATACTAGTCATTGTACTTGTACTTGTGCCCTACGCCTAGATTGTTGTTCAAACCTTGGAGCTTTTGTCTGCTAACTCTAATCAGTTGTTGGAAATTCTGGAAACGTACTAAAGGCTTTCTCCTCTTGAAACTTAACGTCCCATCTCACAACAATATTCCAAGTCCTTGGAATATAAATCCTATATGCGTTGGATGTCTTGTTGTAACCAACGAAATACCTTTTCTCTGCAATAGAATCTAGCTTTGTACACTTCTCAGCTCAAACATGACAATAAGCAATATTATTCGAAGTTTTCAGAAGAAGACTGTGTATGAAATTTTTCTTGTCCAACGTTTCGAATGGACACTCCACCCATCATCAGAGACAAGCTTTCTGGTCCCTGATGATGGGTGGAGTGCCCACCCGAAACGTTGGACAAGAAATATTTCATATACAGTCTTTTCAGAAAACTTCTAACAATATGAATAGTTGTGAAACTCCAATAAGCAATACTGCCAAAAATCCTGAAATGACCGACTTCTAGATTCTTCCCCGTAAATGCCTCCTCAGGTGTCATCTTTCCCAACACCTTATGTGGGACCCTATTTTGAATGTATATTGTTGTGCTACATACTTTTTCCCAAAGATATCTAGGCATATCTCAACAATATAGCATGGCCCTTGCTACTCCAACTATGGCTCTATTCTTGCATTCTGCAACCCCATTATGCTACGGATTGTATGGAGTTGTCCATTCTCTCTTGATTCCTTCCTTGGCACTGAACTCCTTGAAGATTTTCTCGATATACTCACCCCCATTGTTTGTCTGAAGTACCTTTATCTTCTTTCCTATCGAGTTCTCCACAAGAGACTTGACTCTTGGAAGAAACTGAAGACTTCGTCTTTTGTCTTCAAGAGTATATCCAGGTCTTCCTGGAGAAATCATCAATGAAGGTCACAAAATATTCATAACACCTGAGAGATCGTGTGGACAATGGACCAAAAATATCAGAATGTATCTACTATCAACTCTAAAACACCCTTGGTTCTACTATCACTCCTTGGAAATGTTGCTTTTGAGAATTTTCCAAGTACACACCCTTTACATGCATCACTGTGCTCTGTACTCATCTCTGGAATACCTGTCACCGTTTCTATGAGCAACTTAAGTGCTCCATGATGGATATGACCCATCCTCCTATGCCACAGCTCTCCCATATCTCTGCTACTACTGTTGTTAACCAATGCCTTTGGAACTTCAAACTGGAACTTATGCAACTTGTTGCTTCTAACCACAATCTCCTTTGCTAACTTCCAATCCTGGTGTTACAAATACACCTTTTGTCCTCGAAAGAGTACATCATATCCCTTATCCTGAAGAGTAGAAACTGAAATTAGATTCATACCCATACCTGGCATGTACAACACATTTGTTATAAGGATATTCTTGCCTGACTCCCTCTAAAATGTGATTTTCCCTCTCCAACTAGAGTACCTTGGCCTTGTTTCCCATTTCTATTTGGAATCTCATCTCCTCTGCTTTCTAGATGGAGAAATACTCTCTCACTCTTGTCATATGACATGAAACCCCACTGTCGATGTTCCAAACACATGTGGTAGTTGAGTTAGATAAGCAAGCAATGAGAATAACTCTTGCTCATAATCTTGAAGATGGTTCATCAATGTTTGTTGAAGTTGTTGTTTGTTGCGTCTTCTTTTCACCTTTCTTCCTATTAAGACATTGACTGACATAGTGTCCCTGTTGATGACAGTCGAAACACTTGATTTTACTCATGTCTTTCTTCTTCTTTTCTCCCTTGGGGTTAAACCCTTTGCTTGAGCCTTTCTTGGGTTTGCCCTTTCCTGCAAGAGGAATGTTCTCGGCATCCTCACCCTTCTGGCCACTGTTGTTACCTGCATTGACATAGCTTTTCCTAAGCTCTTCCTGAGTGAAAACGCTCCAAAGAAGATCTTAGCTAGGAAGGTCTTGTATTCCAGTAATCACTTGGACAAAGACATCCCACTGCTTTAACAACCCATTCAACGCATTTCTCACAAGCTATTCATCTTCCACTTTTTCTCCAACAGCGGCTAACTCATCTCTGACTTGTCTGACCCTAGTAAGGTAGCTGACAACGCTTTCTCCCTTGTTTTGTCTGGTGCTTCATAGCTTCTTTTTGAGGATCAATTTCCTGTTCACAGTTGCACTCTGGAAAAGATTCAGGATGGCATCTGACATCTTCTTACATGTATCCAACTCTGCAATATGAGGTAGGATATGATCTTTGACCCCATCTTGGATAATACGCCTAGCTTTGGTTCCTTGCGACAGGTCACTAACTACGTTAGATCTATCGGTACAACAACATTAGATGTTGCATATTCCTTCAATCCATGCTCCTCTAGCAACAAAGTACCCTAGATTTCCAGATACCAAAGTTTGATACACCATCAATTCTATATTGATCCCTCAAACCAGCTGAAGCCATTTTTGAAACCCTCGAACTAAAAAACCCCAATATATCTTAAGAAAATCGATCTGTGTGATGAAACCCTTTATTTCTCTTTCGAAACCCTAGTGCTCAGATAAAGAAAAACCAGGATTTGTAGCAGCTCTAATACCATGTGAGATTTCCACTACCCAAAAGGTGTTATTAACCCAGTAAATTATTTTGAATACTAATACACAGCAAATTAGATTTTCGATTGAAAGTAATGAATAAAAAACATGAACAGCACCATTCACCAAATTAAAATGTGGCAGAACATATGAGAAACCAATCACATAAATGACACAAGTATTTTTTGACAAATGTCCCTAGAAAAGCCCCAAGATGGGAAAAACCAATTTCCAAGATGAGGTTTTTATTATTAAATATTCAGCAAATCTGCTAATGAGAGATTACATTTACTACTTGCCTCACACCAATGAATCAATCTTCACTCTGGTTGATCAAATCGACTAGGAAAACCCACACGACCCTCCTTCTGCAATTCACTCAGCCTTTCCTGGCACTCGCACGGCCTTCAGGCAACTCGTACTGCAATTTGGAAATTCACACTGCCCTTCCGGCTACTCGCACAGCCTCTGGCAACTCGTGCGGCTCTCCAGCAACTAACACTAGCAACTCATACGGCCTTCTTTGCAGAATAATTCAGCCAACAAAACCTCCCTTTAAAACTTAGAAGCTAGAAGTTCCTCAAATGAAGAATAAACCCAGAAATCTCCTTCTCAATTACCCAAAAGGTGTTATTAACCCGGTAAATTGTTCTGATTACTTATACAGAGCAAAATTAAATTTTCAGATGAAAGTAATGAATAAAAAACATGAACAACACCATTAACCAAGTTAAAATGCAGCAGAACATATGAGAAACCAATCACACAAATGACACAAATATTTTTGGACAAATGTCCCTGGAAAAACCCCAAGATGGGAAAAACCAGTTTTCAAGATGAGGGTTTTATTATTAAATCTTCAGCAAATCTACTAATGAGAAATTATATTTATTGCTTGCCTCACACTGGCAAATCAATCTTCACTCTGGCCGATCAAATTGACTAGGAAAACCCACACGGCCCCTCTTCTGCAAATCATTCAGCCTTTCTTGGCACTCACACAGCCTTCTCCCAACTCGTACTACTCTTCTAGCAATTCGCACTGCCCTTCCGGAAACTCGCGCAGCCTCTGGCAACTCACATGGCCTTCTTTGTAGAATAATTCAGCCAGCAAAACCTCCCTCTGAAACTCAGAAGTTGGAAGTCTCTCGAATGAAGACTAAACCCAGAAATCTCCTCAATTATTGTTGCTGAAACCCTCCTGGTGTCTTACTGAAAACTCACCCAACTCGATGTGGTCCAATGTTGCCCATCAGTTTTCTTTTATAATCTCTCATTCACAAATGAACAGCCAAGATTAGAAGATATCTTGTCCCAATCAATAGTTAAGATCATCTATGAAACTTTCAAGAAGCTTCTAGAGGAAAATCAACCTTATCTCAACTAATGCCAATTAATTAACCAGTTTTCTTAAGTTTTAACTGCATCTACTTAATTAAGACATTTTCCCTAGGTAAAACTTAGGAAAAATTACAAGGGCTTGGAGATAATTCATTCCTCTGTGTTCCTAGCCTCAGTGACACCACTCAAGGCTAGAACACCTGTCCGAGCTGCAATATTTAACACACACTGCACATTGTTAAACACAAATTGGCCCAGTTTTTTGTCATCTCAACACTGCCTTAATAAGCAAAGCATGGACTCTGACTATTGCAAAGCCAATATTTGTTCAAGCAAGCCCGAAAATATCTACATATTTTAATTCACTAAAGTTGATCATAAAACAGTGACCTAGCAAAAAATTCAAATTGGATATCACCACCTTTGAAATGCAAGTTTACCATTTCTGTCAACTTCTAAAGCGGCTGCTTCACTGGCCATCATTTTGGACTGTAGGGAGATGACATGGCCACAAAGGATGTATCGTACTATCGGTATCCCCTAACATTCAAGAACCCTCAGAAGAAAAGCCCACAGTGAACACAGGCTTTATAGAGAAGCTGAACAGAGTCCAAACCCAAATCGTCGCAAATATGTTTGATGTTCTGCAAATTAAGAACTCACTCTGCTGCAGCTCTTTTAAGGAAGGTATTCTAGCATTTTATAGCCCCAGAATTGTTTATTATTCCATTAGAACAGCCACACAAGGTATACATGTACTCTGATACATTACCCAAAACCCTACAATTATCCCTTGTAATCATTTTACTTGAAATTAAGTATTCTTTGTTTTTTCAACTTCAGATGCAACATCAATTCATTTCTGTTAAGTTCACCATACTCCTGAATAGGCAAATGTTTTGCTTGAAACATCTCTATTGCATGCAACATCAGAACCATGAAGCTTTAATCCTCCAAATGCCCTTATATATGTGAATAGTGTTGTTTGATTTGCCTCGATCTACTTAGTTATTGTGTTCAATTTTGGAATTGCTTCATTATTTTCTCCTGTTTCTTCAAGAAGTGTTGGGCAGTTCTTGTATCTATCCTGATTCCTTTCTTTTCTACGCTTTGAGAGTTCCATGTAGAGAGTGGAAGGCTTGAGAGAAACAAAGACTACCACTAGTTCAGATAAGAAATCTATTTAAAACTAGGTATCTTTGAACAACAAAATAGGGTTTTAGCTAAATGCTGCAGGTTAGTGTTTGGTTGAAAAGCCTATTGTATGCGACATTAGAAACATGAAGCTTTACTCCTCCCAATGTCCTTACATATATGAATAATGTTGTTTGATTTGCCTTTAACTATTTCTTTATCGTGTCTAAATTTAAATTGCTTTATTACTTATCCTCTTTTTTAAAAACAGTAAATTTCTGTGTCTTTTGTGAATGCTTTGCTAGTTCCATGTAAAGAGTGGAAGGCTTACAGGGAACAAAGATTGCCACTAGTCCATACAAGAAAATATAATAGGGCTAGGTGTCCTTGAACAGCAAAAATAAGGTACATGCTGCCGGTTCATATGAAGTGCAAAGACATCAAAAGCAGTTAAGAACAGAATGTCACTCAAAATGTAATAAATGCTTGAAAGATCATACAAACCTGTTGGCGAACTGCTGCCAATATTTGTGCATCGACATGTCGAATCTCACTTCGGATCTTTTGCATCATAGGCTCTACACCCGATAAAGATGCTTCTGTAGGTTACAAGGCAACAACTTTAGAGACAAGTTTTTGAAACAGCTCTATCACAATCACAAGAAACCACATTTGGGTATTATGTATTTAGATATCTATGCCATGTCAACTTTCACAAATGGCCAATATCAATCTTTTGACTACTCACACAGGAGGCCTACTGCAAGAAATTGACTCTCCTGATTGCTTTTTGATTAAGAACTATAACAACAACAAAATAATGGACAAGGTCCTCCTATGACTTTGACAAATCTGTGAAATGTGTTCAAACATTTATTCCTTCAAAATCATGTGATGCCACCTCTCAGCTCTCTATCTATCACAAGAGGGTTTTGAGATGTTTGTCTGTCACAGTCCAAACAACCAAAAAGAGCAAGAGCTCCAATGATTTTGTCATCCTTGTCTTTTAGTTGCAGATCCTTCGATAATGATATCAGCAATTATTTATGTCTCTGACAGATATGATGATAATCAATGAGATCTCATATGTATAGCTATTTTTGAGCTCTTACACACTAAGTTTGCTTATGTTATTACCATGTAACTAGAGATTTGATAAGGCCTCTAACATAATAAGAGTTTATTGACAGCTACAATTTTAACTATATGCATTAAATCTTAATATCTATAAAGTGCTTATTTCTTTGTGTATCTTTCTCTTTCATATTCAACCTGAAGTAAAATAGGATTTGAGTTAGTGGGGCTTAATCAATTAAAGTATGCAAACCCCCTTCAAAGACTATGTTCCTAGTGAAATATATCATATGGAATTGCAGTATATATGGGTGAATGCCATCTTCCAGTTTTAAAACTAGATTTTACTCCCTGTAGTGTGGATGGGATGGTGATGTGCACATTGATGAAGGACACATTCACTTTTTTGACTATCCAGCCATGGTGATAGCTGCAGTATTCAAGGCTTCCCCCTTAAGCCATCACCTGTTCCTCTGATATTATTAGCTACCACACGTATGAACGTGTGCACATGCACATGTATCCACACAGAATTGCTGTCTGTGATTATCTGCTCTATCTCCTGTCATTTTCTGTTATGCGGATTCTTTTTGGAGGGCCATTGCACAAAGCATCCACCTTTAACGTCAGCATCAATACAAAGTTCAGACTTTTTAAACTAACCTCGTGAAGCCATTACAGTTTACCTGTTTATAAGAAATTGTTGTGCAAAAGCAGCAGAAGGGTACAAGGAATAGGAACTAATGTTCTTGCCAGTACCATCTCACATAAAAATACAAAGTGGGAAGAGATTAGGAATGGTAAACAAAGGAAGAAGAGACTGCGAATGGTAAAGTATATCGCCTCCATGTTAAAGTTCAGTGGGCATTCTTGATTTTCTGTATCAAAAATCGATTCTATCAATGACTACAAATGCAAAAAATAAAGACCAAAAGAAAAATACCAAGGCTTTATGCAAGTCTAAATTAAAGGTATTATTTGCCCTCATTTCTGAGACCATGTGATGACCATCGTTCAAGAGTTTATGCAGCTCAAGGCATCAGCAATCAGTGAAAGCAGCTACTAATGTCATCTTAACTTCTGCTTTTGATTTTGAGCCTGTCCACCAAATCCACCAATCAAGTATTTGCTACAAATTTTGAAGTTCTCAGACATGAAATTGTATGCTATTTGAAAATAATGGACTACATTCAAATATATTTATGCAAAATAAGTCGGATGCCAATAGCAAGCTGAAGCCAGAGTTGCGGTGAAGGCATGAATCTGAAAATATTTTGATTGGATGATAAGGATCATAACACT
This sequence comes from Pinus albicaulis, assembly GCA_034641835.2. Lineage (NCBI taxonomy): Eukaryota > Viridiplantae > Streptophyta > Pinopsida > Pinales > Pinaceae > Pinus > Pinus albicaulis. Next base: position 595,979,055 of record CM076572.1, read on the forward strand.
TCAGAATTTTGAGGGCAGGATTGTGTGATATTTCCACTGGACAATATTGCTAAAGGAAATATCAATCTTGCCCAATTTTGTCTTATTTCATGTTTGCACTTAGGAGATGTGGGTTCAGGGGTCCCACATGAATTTTGGGATTAAGTGGAAGCCCAAACATTAGGAAGGAAGGGAAATATTGCAGCTCTAGTGGAGCGTGGGGGCCACCCCATGGAGAATTACGGCCGACATGTGGAATACGCTCTCATTGGAGCGAAGTTGGTGGGGAAAAGTCGAGTTGGGCCCACATGGGCATTTTGGATACTCTTTGACAAAAAGAGCAAGAAACACTCATTTGGGGCATTCATGATCATTTGAGAAAATTGTTTTTGACATAGCACGCTTGAGCTGAAGCCAAGTCTACAAGTGTTGTTTAGCACACGAGTGTTTGTGAGCGGAAATCTCAACCCTTGCTTCGGTGGACTTCGAGTACCAGCCCAAGGAGGGAGTCCTACCTATACTAGTTCGTACCAGCAGCAAGGAGGGCGAGTTTGTGGAGAGGTTCAGCAGCAGCAGCATAGGGACTGCGCAGTCCTTGGAGGAGGCATGCTTGGAGGTTGAGGAGTGAAGGGAGTTAGGGGTTGAAACTTGAGGTGGAGTCCGGGGAAGTGTTGTGGGGGCTTTTCCAGCATTTTGGTGGAGCAGCAAACGCAACATTTGCTACAAGTTACATATTCTGCTTGGGGAGGAAGGACAAGCATTTGAGGGTCAGTTTTGGAGCTTCAAAACTAGGACAAACCCTTTCTGGGTTTTTCTGGATTTGTTGAGGAGAGGCCAAGATTAATTTGGCAGAATTTTTTAGGCAGATTTGAGGGGTCAAACAGGGATCCTTCATGGGTTTTTGTGGGTTATTGGTGAAGAGCACGTGTTAATTTCCCGGAATTTTCAAAGCATCGGAGGAGTCCCTAGCAGCAGTTCTTTGCAGCAAATAGTGTATTTTTTGGGCAGTTTAGCGCAGTGCCAGGAGAGAGGAGCAGCAGATCAGAGAGGGATTCATATCTTCCATTTGAGCCTTGCTAGCTTGCCTTGTGCAAGCCAAGGTGCATTCTTTCCAGCACCACATTGTACCCTCTTATTCATTAATAAAATGGCTCAGATCAGCGCAGTTCAGGGAGGTTTCCAGTTGTTAAATGTGTTGTAAATTTTTGTATGTGTTTCTGCTATGTTTGCTTTGTTTAGCATTGTATATTCCCATTAGGAATATTAGAGATTGACATTAAGGACTGATATTAAGGACTGATTACTGTGAAGTTGTATCTTACCTAGAAAGTAACTCTTATTCCAAATATAATACCATCGTTTTATTAAAATGCAATATTTGGTTTCCAAATTCCTTCTATGCTCTCAGAATACATCAATCACTAATAAACACTTCAAAAGAAAATCTTTGTAATTTTGAAAACCAAAAAGTGGCTACTTTTATGTTAGGGTCTATTTTCCAAACTAAAAGACAGCCATAAAATATGCTTCATAGTAATCATTAGGGTTTATGTTGGCTAATACAATGAATTTGAGGCATACATGCACGAAGAGTTTACACATTCTGGAAGTTGTCTTTTATTCTCTCAGGAAACCATGCTGCCAATCCATATGATATAAATTATAATGTTCCTCTGATATCCATATCGTATACTTATAAATTATAGCCCAATGGTAGACATAAATGATAAGTTATAATGCGTCATGCACAGATGTGTAAGACTGTTTTCCTAAGTTATTGTGGAATTGTGTTAATTTTGGGCAACTAGGTCCAAATTCCATGTTGCATTGCTCATAAGATGATGATGATATTTTTGTTGGATTCCTCTTTCAGAGAGGTGCATGATTGATCTAAAGATCATCTTGTTTGGATAAGCATAACTTATATTTTGATTTTATTTTCCACACATGTGCAAATTATCAAGGTCGGCCAAAATTGTAGACTTGCAAGCTTGCGGATCAGAAGCTGAAGGAGTGCAGACTGTTTTTAGGGCTCTTTGCTGATGTGTTGACCAACGTTGACCATGGGTCAAAGCTTGGAGTTTGACCTCCATTCTTGTGCAGAAAATCCGATCTCTTGAGGCCGCATTAGAGGGCACAAAGATCGAGGAGAACGGTTGACCTTTGACCGCGGCCCTAGACAGCAGCGTTGACCTGTGTTGACCATCGTTGACCTTTCGGGAGCTGTCTTTGAGGGATGTGTGTGACACTTGGAGGATTGGTTGATCTAATGTTGGAGAAGACTTTGCTGGCTGGTGCATCCTATTGACTGCCGTAACGAACATTATTCTCTATCTTTGCTGGACAAGAAGAATTGTAAATTCTGATTTATATTATTGGCATGTCTTCTATTGATCATTTATTATGTTCTATCAGCATTTTACTTTCAAGTTTATGTGATTGCTCAATCTGAATTGGGCCCTAAAAGAGATTGAACTAAATTGCATTTTAAGCATAGAACAGACCATAATTTTACAAGTTGCCCATGGGAGTGTGGTCTAGCAGCAAGCAGTGAGGCAATCGAACTTGTATTAACATGGAGACCCAGGTTCAAAACACCCGACTTAGTGCAGATGAGGCCAGGTGCAAATCCTGGGTGACTTTGACAGCATAAATATGCACCTCACAGCGGGGCAGTTTAGCCAAAGAGATTCTATAATATGTATTTCTCAATAAACAAAAAATATTGTGGAGTTGCTATGGGATGGTTCGAGGAACATATATGAGGAGTACATTTCTTACGTCTTTCCGATGTTACTATGAAATGGATTAAGGAACATATATGAGAAATCCATGCAGACAAATCAATATAAGGAGAAAAGCACACAGCCTCGTCAACAGAGGCAATACAGTGCACTTAAAGGTGGGTAGCAGAGACATTAGGACGTAAAGAGGCAATTGAGGCAGCTGAACAAAGCCCAAAATTTGTGGGGCTATCCTACAGTATCTATCTCTCATCTCATCTCCTTATGATTACATAAATTGTTTAAGAAAGAATTGAATTTTCAGTCCATAGACTAAGCAGTGACGTCTTTCAATAGCATAGCTATATCCTGCAGCACAAGTGCGATGATTTGCTATCCAACTCAAGGAAGTCTAAAACATTTGAAGATCTTACATCCTGTACCAAAGCTTTACCATCAATTTTTTTCTAGCAGATTAATGGACTTTCAAACAAAAGTGAGACAGTAGCACGCACACTAAAGAAGCTGCTGTGAAAACATAATTGACAGTGAAAAAACAGAAGCCTGTAGATTATGAACCATAGGACAAAACAAGATAATATGGGGTAAGTTGAGATAAATACAGTTATCAAGAATACAATTATACAAGCTATGCAAAAACCAGACAAATTAGGAGAGAGTGAAGAGTGAGTAGAGAACTAGCGCAGAAAGATGAGAAACTGACCCGTGGGAAACATTTGATTGATATACTCCAAAGTATTAGATTTATCCATTGTTGACATTATTGCACTTCCCGCTTAAAATTCTTAATCTAACAAGCTGTCAAAGACATGTCAAAGATATTAGAAGCTCACAATTACGTTCTCTAGAAACATAAAACAAACTGCTAAATGTCCATAGTAATCATAGTCTTCTTTACCCACATTGTTAAGGACATGTAAATTGAAAATAATCTAACAAAAGATTGGAAAAAATGTACAAAATTAATTAATGCTCAAATGTATAAAATATAGCAGTTAGGTTCCGGTGGGGTGAGAGAGGGAGCTCAGTTTCCGTATTGGAGCAACAGGGTCACCTACAACAAAATTATGCAGCTAGTCCTCCCCGAGAGCTAACTGTAATAAAAATAAGAGTAGATAGAAACAGGAGCACTTTCTTAAGATGTAGACTTAGGCTAGAATCCCAAGGAACCTGCCTCGTAATCTCAGAGTATCCGCTGATCTGTAAATGAAGCAGGTGGCCCAGCAAAAACGGAGATGTTTTCCCAAGAGCAAATTGCTAAATATGATTAGGAACTCTGGCAAACGCAATCTTATCAGTACAAAACAGAAGTCAATCCTTTCTCCTCCTTTCTGATGTTTTACCGCTTTGAGAAACAATAGACGAATAAGTTAAATGCGGTGCTTGCAGAACCTCTCACTTAAATGAAAGAGGGTAATTCATTCGTTGAAGTGACTTGACTCCAGGCCCTGATGGTATCCCAGCAAAATATTTTGAAAAAATTCTAAGATCAACCATCTCCTCTTCTGGCGTACATTGTTCAGAAGGTTCCTATGACTTAAAGGGAGCACCCAACAATCAGTGCAACTTTCTAGTTTCAACCTGGCAAACACTAACGACCATGTTGGTATATATCGCATCTTATATACCCATCAGTGACCCCAAATGACCCCCAGAGGACAAGCCTGTAATAAAATCAATAATTGGAGATCCATCTCGCTCTGCAATTTTGACCATAAAGTATTAGCCAAAGCACCGGATGACAGATTGAGGACATTTATGGGTGCTTTTGTTTCTAATTGTCAAACAGACCCAATGTTTCTTAAGCTAGATAAGGAAAATTTTCTGTCAAACTATAGTGAGACTTCCTTATAGCAATATTAAAGAAGAGAAGTGTTACCTGACAATATCTTCTGGACTGTGAGAATCTTCAGAACAACTAACGTTTCGTTTCCTCTAAACAGGATGCCAACCAGGATGTCTAATTGTAGTAGATCTACCTGATCTGCGAAGACAATTGGAAGCCCTCTCCACTCAGCGCTTGAACACCAATCTAGCTATGGAGAAGCATTTCTGTAAAATTGAGATCAAATTGGTTCAAATCAGATCAGTGGGTGTTGCCATCTCTTTCGATACAGAGACGGTTATGATAAGCCAAAGTAGTAGTCCGCAGGCGGGTCTTGGACCCCTTGTCAAGTCTCGGAATGTTGTCTAGTCTATTGCGTTCTGTATGGTATTTTAAATACTGAGGTGCGGTTCTTCCAGTTGTGTCCTTGTAGTCATGTTCCTTCCTATATGTAAAGTGGAAAACCGGGCGAGCGAGCAGGAGTGTTTTCGTTCTGCCCAGTGCCGGGTCACTAAGCCTTGCTATGTTGTAACTTCCATGAAAAATAAGGTTTTAAGTCCGACAAAAATAGAAACACGAGGGGCTTTTGGTATCGAGAGAAATTAAGATTACTTCTCAATTTCTTAATTTCTGTTTATGGTTGGGTTTATTTGTAATATATTTTTTTATTAGTAATTATGGATTTTAATTTTTATTTTATGTTGGTTTATTAATTAATGTGGTATTTTTTTAATTATGAATTTTTATTTTTATTTTATGTTAGTTTATTAAGTAATATATAGTATATTTTGTTTTAATGTTGTAATTAGATTAGATTATTTATTGGATGGAAAATCGATCTACATATTGGGATGTTATCATCATGATTATCTTGGACACTTATTGGGATTGCTTAATTCCTCCAAAAGTGGATTTCATCTTCAAGCTTTTTCCATGAAATCTGAATCTAGTAGGTACTAAATCTCACTCAAACCAACTGGGCTACACCTTATAGATCTAGTACGTTACAAATATTATTATAGAGGTTGTAACCAAGTGGTCTACACCTTATATATATGGTACATTACAAATCTTATTATAGTGGTTGTATAGTACATTTTGTTTTTCTTAGTGTAATGATACAATTCTTAAAATTTTAGAACTTGAAAATTGAAAGAGGACTTTAATGAAATATATTATGGGATTTTGAGAGTTGACATTAATTTTAAAATATAGAAACTTGTTATAATGCATGCCAGTTCCTTGGTAAAAAGGGAAGGTAGTATCTTGAAGTACCACTTAGCTTCAAGATGATAAAAATATGAGGATTTGTTTTGGCTATGGACAAATATCATGCAATGTAGTTGCATGATCCAAGCTATCGATTGGTAGTCTCTCCACGTGTGTCACAAGTGAAAGATTTGCTCTAACATGTTGGACCTAGTTATACGATTAGTTCAGCATCGCCATGTTGATGCAACATTGTTATACAGCTTGGAAGCTTTGTACATTGGGGGAATAAAGAGGGCACAATGTCACACTATAATCAATAGTGTTTTGTTTTCACTATTGGTTTCCCTTTTTCTAGGAAAATGAATTTTTTTGGCAAAAGCTAATAAAGTTTCTTAAACTAGATAGAAATATTGCAACATTAAATTATACACTTAATCAAGTGTTGTATTATATATGTTCAAAGATGTATGCTTCAAAAGTCATTGAAAGACCTCAAGTGCAAGTTTCTGACTATTTTTGGAATAAAAGCAACAAAAAAAGTTGAGCTCTTAACTCAATTCATGAAGCAACTATTTATGCATGCTATTTTTTAATATAGCTCGAGTATAAGAGATTTTATATTTATTCATGATGTTAAATGAGAATTAAAAATTTGTGAATGTTTTTTTCCCTCAAAGAGATCAACTTAGAGAAGAAAGAAAAAATTCTCTTACATATTTGGATCTCCTTGCTTTTATTTGTTGACAATGTGATCCACTTTGCCTCCTCTTCAACACAAATAGGTTTTGTGTCCAATTTTCATGATCTTAGACTATTGGTGGTTAATCTTAGTAAAACCAATGTCATGGTTTTGGATGCATCTCATAACACTTTATCTGACCACCACTTACACTTCAAAGAGAGTGAATTGAGTTACTATGATTTACACATATGTGGGGTTACAATTTTTTGACCCTCAATTTAGTTTAATGCATGCATTCCAGCTTTGCCTCGACAAGGGATATTGTCACATCCCTTGCTCAAGATGTAGTGTTGTTGAAAACACTTTTAGGACATTTCGTTCAAGATACACCTCTCAAAAATGTTCACCAAACATATTGTTCTTTACAATTCCAATGCCTACATACCCAACCTATTGATATTGATATGTTGACTATGGCATGCACATCGATTTATATGTAGTATTTATCGAAATCAACACCAAGGGGTTTGTAGTTACATTCTAAAGCTCCTATCAATGTTTCCCCGAGATCTCTATTAACATCAACCAAATATCCTCATTAATATCAATCAACAATCACAATGTATGTCAACCTCGAATCACATTGACATTGAAGTAAGGTTGCCCATCAGTGACAACCTAACCATGTTAGAAGAGTGAAATATTTTATATTCAATAGTTAGAGGAAAGTGAACTATTTGTAATTGAACCTTTTAGAACTCAAAATTTAAGGAGGATTGAGGCTCTGATAGGGAGTTTGCTTGCTTTGATGTAGTTCCTCAGTTCCTTAATTGCACACAAATTAGTTCCATTCCATGGCTCCTATCAATGTTGCCATGCGATATATGTTGACATCGACCAAATATCCTTGTTAATATCAACCTATGACTACAATGTATATCAACCTTAAATCATGTTGAAATTGAAGTAAGGTTACCCATCAATGACAACCTAAGATCTAAGTCAACCACAACCATGTTAGATAAGTCAACAATTTATTATTCAATAGTTGCATGAAAGTGAACTATTTGTAATTCAACCTTGTACCACTCAATATTTAAGGAGGATCAAGGAGTTTCTTTGGTTTGATGTAGTTCCTTAGTTCTTTAGTTTGACACAAATTGCCATAGTTTCAAGAATTTTTAATTAGCCTAATTGATCGCTTTACAGAGCAGTATAGGGGAGATGTGTAAGGGTAAAAAAAAAATCAGATAAAAAAACATTGGTTTATATAATGTACCAGTGCATTTTCCGAAATATAGGTAAATACACATGTCATCTAACATACGACTATTCAGAATGGATTAATACCATTTGGATCTACAAAGATTGTATGAGACAACAAAAATATAAAAAAAATATCCAAGAAAAGAAAATTTAAAAAGCAGTGAGAAATGCATCATCATGAAAGTTTTGTTCATCACAGAGAAAGCCACTGAGAGCAAGTAACTATGGCAGTTTAATGTGGCCTTCTTCTTTGATTTGATTATCTTTCATATATATGTAAAACATGATGTCTTAAGCATGTGTTAGTCCCTTCTTCGATAGGGTATCTGCTACAGTATTGGCCTCCCTAAAAATATGTTGGAAGGTGATTTGATAGAAGGTTTGTCTAAGCTCATTGATGTGAGCAATCCATCAATTTAGATATGGAGGTGTTGGCTATGATCCCATCAATAAGTGATTTGGAGTCACCATATATATATGTATGTTATTAATGGTCATCTTGAGAACCAAAGTAGCGCCCAAAGAACCAATACCTTTGCATGCATTCGTTCCAGTACTTACAAACCATGAAATTTTATAATGTGACCTGTGATCCATCCTTAGCCATGCTCCACAACCGCAGATGTGTAGGAGTAATATAAGTATGTATGTCAACATTTTTAAGTCTTGGTTAAATATGTAGTTGATTAAAAGATGTTTATAATAATCAAATCAAAAAATTAGCTTAATATGTTTGTTATGTTTGTTAGACTGTTTGAGTAACTTGGCTCAATCAAGTTCCACTTCAATCACGCTCCACTTCAAAAAAATTGGCACAATATGTTTGTTAGACTGGTTGAGGTAACTTGGCTCAATCAAGTTCCACTTCAAGTTCCAAATGGTTTTTGGCCTCCAAATTTATAGAACCCATGGTTAGTTATTGTAAATTTTTATGGGATATTTCTATACTTGAGCAAAATTTTTACTTTTCTCACGAATTATACAAAATGATTAAGTAAAATGCGGATAGACATAAGTGGATCTGAGAAGACAAATCGAGAAACGAGAGAAAATGTGGTGGTTCGTTACGGCGGTCAACGGGATGCTTCCTTCCCGGCAAAGTCTCCTTGGTCGGCCAACCCGGCATGTGTCACAACGGTCCTCCGATCGATCGCTTGATCAACTGCCGATGCGCTCCAAAAAGTCAACCTTTATCACGGAAAAGTCAACGCGATTACACATCCGGCTAAGTCAACGGCGTGGTCGTCGCCCGTGACCTGAAGGTTCTATGCCAGGCGTGAGCGCCCCAAGTGATGAGAACTTCCCTCCAAAATTCGACCCAATCGGACCATGCGTTGACCAAAGTCAACATGGGTCAAACTTTCTGCAAAACCCTGGCAGAAAATCGTCCATCCATTCAGTGATGGGCACTGTCCTTCTTCTCGCTTTCACACGTGTGCAGTGAACTGCGTCTCCAGAGCTCAGTACTAACTGAGATGAGAAAAGTGTGGCAGGTTGTGTTGTGATGAAATGCTCTCCAACTTTGCGTGTATTTATGTCCATCATTGGGGCGTGTAAGCACATGTTGGGGTGTGGCTAAAACCGACTTTTTTACACATATAATTTATTAAAGATAATAAATTCCAAAATAAATGTTACTTGCTCATCGGATTAAGACATATTATATATGGATTTACCTCTCTCAGAAAGAGAATCATAAAAATATTAGCCTCTTAATCTGAGCATCCTTAACATGGAGTTTTGGACCTAGTTGTCCAAATTCCAACAGTTATAAATGTGGAAAAACTCCAGGCGAATTTTTGCCCCAGTAACCAGCGGAATGGGAATCCCAAGATTTGCTGGTGTTGCATCAATATTTGTCTATACTGAAGAAGGTCTTCTGAAATTTCTTATGGCTAAGACTATTTGCCTGATCCCTTTTGTCAAGGCATTTCCTGTCAGTCCTGTAGTGCTTGCCAGTTTTTTAACGAGCTCCAGAGCGAGCTTTGCCGTCTCTATTTGGAATTCGGACGCGTTAGGATTTTAGTACGTGAGTGAGATAATTCTAGGAATTAGCCCTTTGCAGCTTCCTATTTTAGCTCAGTTGGAGCCGTCTTCTGCCAACTTTTGTAGTATGGACAGCCTCATTGAAATAAATCCTCAGCAGTATAATTCTCAACTTAATGTCAGCAGTATGAATAATGCTACTTCCTAACTTGATTACGCAGCATACACAACCCTTAAATACCAAAATACAGCTTAGCTAAGGGGGGCACGACCTAGCGGTACAAAAAAAAAAATAACATTGAAATCCCATCATTCACTGACTATTGGAACCTAAAAATAAATTGCTAGCTGATCATCATGGATTCATTCTAAATGTTAACAGTAAAAACCGAGCCGGTGATGTTGAATGTCAAAACCTTAGAAAGAAAAAATGAAAGATGAATTGAAGGGAATTAAATTCTTGCTGTCGTAGAAGTAGGCGACTCTATCTTTCGGAGGTATTTCGAACTGCAAAAAGACACCTGCCCTACGCGTTGCTTCCTGGCTTTTGCGGCTTCCTGTTTCCAGCGTTGTTTCCTGTTTCGGCGGCCGAACTGCAAAAAGACACCTACCCTACTGCAGACTGTATGAAACTTGATTCAGTCCGCAATCGTTTCGTGTTACAGAAATAAGACGCTTAGTTGACTCGAACCTGGTCAGCCTTGATCTCGCGAAACCCTCTTTTGCTTTCGGCAGTTCCAGTTGACTATATTGTGGTATAATCTAACTATTTGTGTGCAAGATTATAAAGCCTCATTCAAGAATTATTACCAATTTGATGTGATATGTAGCAACAATTTGGATTCTTAAAGAAAACAACAAGAATGTGAACTTGTTAGTTTTTCCAAACCTTTTAATCATGGTTTATCATCTCCACCCAATGTTACTTCATCATGGTTTATCATCTCCACCCAATGTTACTTCATCTAGTTCATTTGAGGATAGTAGGACATGCATTAGAGATAACCCCAAGCATAGTATCTAAAATGGGGCTTAAAAAAATTTCACCTCACATCACAAAAAATTTCAACATCATATAGCAGGGATTCTCTTTGGATTGGACAACTAGTATGGCAATACCTCTTTTCAAGAGTGGGGACATCAATAATCCCTCCAATTATTGAACCATAATGATAAACCCATTGTTTGCAAAGTTATTTGGAAGCATGTTAGAAAAGAAAATCAGCAAGTGGGCAGAAGAAAGAGATAAACGTGCTAAAGGGCAAGCAGGTTTTAGACCTAAACATTCCACAGCTGGTCATTGTATAACTTTAAGGCACGTCATTGAAAAAGTTTGGGAAAAAAAGGAAGAAGTTTTTTGTTGCTTTGTTGATTTTAAAAAAGCCTTTGACACGGTTCCTAGGGATAAGCTTTGGCGCAAATGGAGGAACTCAGGGTTCCCAGGCATTTGAGAGCAACTGTGCATAGGCTGTATGAAGAGGTGAAAGTCAAAATTAGAACTTCAGCAGGGATTTCTGAAAGTTTTAGAAGCAATATCGAGGTCAAGCAAGGTTGCCCTTTCTCTCCTACCCTTTTTGGTTTATATATTGACAAGCTTGAAGAGTGGCTAAATTCGCAAGGGTGTGACGATATCCATTTGAGCAAGTTTGTTATAAGGCTTCTTTTGTGCAAATGACCTTATACTGATTTCTAAATCGGCTCTTGGTTTGCAAGAGCACTTAAGTTCCCTTGAGCATTTCTGTAGAAGGGTGGGGATGCAAGTCAATATTAGCAAAACAAAAGTAGTGGTTTTCTCTAACAAAAGAAAGCATAAAGCATAACCAGCATAAGTTCTACTTTGAAGGCAGCATTCTGGAAGAAGTTGCAGACTACAAATACCTCGAAATTGACTTCAACAAAAATTTAAGTTGGGATGGTTGTAGAAAGAAAAGAACTTTGGGGGGTTGGAAAGCATTTTATGCTCTTCAAAACAGGTGTAGAGAGGTGGAGGTGTGGGACTGGAAAACCACTATAACACTTTTTGGGCTTCTAGTGATTCTAGTGATTCTCTACGGTTGCGAATTGTGGGCCAGCAGCACAACCGACATGCAGTGGAAACAAATTAAGAAAATTTAGAAGTGTTTGATTACAAACAAATTCAAAATTAAAAGTGCAGTTCCTTATGCTATCTTGTTAAGTGAAACAAGGGCTTCTCCTATCGAAGCAATTGTTATGGTGCGAGTCATAAGATATTTGAAAATAATTGAGCAAATGGAAGGGGGTAGATGGCCTAAGGCTATGTTTAATGACAGGTTGTGCAAAAGAAAGAAGACTTAGATGCGGCAAAATATCAAATGGTTTAGTAAATGGGGTATTTGCTTGAGCATGTGTCCTACAAACAGTAAAGCGATAAAAACTTGTGTTATGGATAAGTTCCATAAATGTACTTGGGAGAAAGAGTTAGGGAGAAAGAAGAAGTACTACATTGAAGAGTTTAACCCCACTCATAATCATCAACAAAAAGCACACATAGGGGCCAATATTTCTTGGAGATCTAAAATTCTTATTGCTCAATTAATGACTAATTCTCATTAACTATGTTATGAAACAGGGCATTGGAAAAGGTTGAAAGAAATGTGGGAGGAAAGAGTATGTATTTTTTGCTCTTCCAGAAGAGTGGAAACAGAAAAACATTTCATTTAGAATGTGAGACCTTCAAAGATAGTAGGGAAAATTATACAGGTATTTTGGCAGCTAGCTCCTGGGATAATCTATTCAGCAAAGAGTTTGTCGGAAGTTGGGAGCGTTTATTGTAAAACTCCACATGAAAAGGGCTGATTACAAGAGTCAGATGGAGAAGCATCTGTCCCATAGGCTATTTTTAGCCTCGTGGACATTAAATTACTTACTTACTTTCTTTCTTTCTTAGCAAGGAAGGTCTCCCATCAAAAAACGGGTTGAGTTCAAAAATGTGTTGTAGAGGAAGTTCTTTCCAATTAGATATGAAGGTATAAGTATACACAATAGAGTTCCAATGATTGTCTATTAAATCACATATTACATGGGACAAGGAAGTGATAATGCCAAAGTTCATCATGAGATTTATAGCCACATTCAAAAAGAAATGGCTTTGTCAAACTTTAACATTTTTTATGGTGGATATGCCAAGGATAGGTACATGGAGGCAAAGGGAAGTTGGTTTAGGTCACCTTGATTGAAGGTGCATACAAAAATTCCTCTAAATAGAAATATGGATAGAAGTTGGAGCCTCTAAAGAAAACTCGTGTGAGAAAATCTAGGGGAATGAGGAAGGGAGCAAGTTAGACATTATTTGCAAGCAATGTGGAAGGGCCATACATGACGAAGAGAAGTGTTATAAACTTAATCCAGGTAAATACCTTAATAAAGTGAAGAAGTGTTTTACTTGCTAATCTTGAGTAGGAGGAACGAATCATGATGGTGTTGAAGTGAATGAGAAATTATCATGGCAAACCTTTAACCCAAATCCTGAATTAAAATATAGAGATCAATTATTCCATGTGAAGATGCAAATTGAGAAGGTGTTGGTTAAGGCCACCTACAACACCAGTAGTCAAAAGAACCTCATTAGAGAGGCACTGGTAAGAAAGTTGAGTTTGACCACTCTATACCATCATGATCCATATCCATTATGATTGTTAGTGTCGGTTGTCAATAAATAGTACATGTTCTATTTTTTTAATTTTAACTACTTCCATTAATGAGATCAAATGTGATGTGGTACCACTATATGCATATGAAGTTGTTATTAACCCAAAAACCAAGCAAGCATAAGAAACACACAATTTAGTAAAGTAATGCCTAAATTTGTAGGTTTTAAACTTGTACGATTAATTAATAAAATAGTTTTTTAATAAAACATAAAAGATGAAATGGAAAACAGACACATTAACACATAGACTTTACCTTGGAAACCAAAACCAGGAAATCCATAAATAGTTTTCAGTATATTTTCCTTTACATTATATGTGTGTATGTGTTGCGACATCCATAATTGCCAATCCATTTACCCTGTATTATAAAATAATTGTCATTCCTTAATCGAAACTACAAACCATGGGATAAACTATCATGCACCATAAAGCCACTAAAGTTGAAAAACATATACTAGGAACTGCAAAAAAATGCCCCAAATTTTTTTTGGGAGCTTCCAGCCCTAACCTTCCTTTGACCCCCTCTGTTGTTCCTCGCGCAACATATAGCACATGAACATAGTCATGCAAAAAATATAACACATACCCAACATTCTCCAGCTTGTTGTTTTCTTTGCACATAAGGGGTTGAAGAAGTACATGATCAACAATTCAGGGCAATAATTCCCATTGTTTCTCTACACCAAGAGAGCTTCTCAATGCTCATATATTTTATTAATGAACCTGTAACATTCTTCAAAGTGTCCACCTTCATGAACAATGCCTTCTTGTCTTCAATCATATCTCTCACAAAGTGGTACTAAACATCAATATGCTTTGTCTTAGAATGATATGTTGGGTTCTTTGCTAGGAAGATTGCACTCTAACTATCATAATTTATCCTCATAGCTTGTTGTACCAACCCAATATTGAACACAATATTTGTATCCATATTTCTTCCTTGATTGCATGAGAGGCTACCATGTATTCAACTTCTATAGTTGAGAGTGTCATTACAGATTATCTCTTACTCATCCAACTCATTACTCCTCCAAATAGGTTAAACACATACCCACTTGTAGATATTTTTTGGTCCATATCTCTAGCCCAATTTGCAACAACAAATCCATGTATGTCCAACACTTTGTTTAATCCTAGTCTTGATAGAAAAATCCATAGCCAGTAGTGCCACACAAATATCTAAAAAGCCTTTTTACTATTGTCTAATGCCCCTTCCCTATTATTGACATATACTTGCTCAATGCTCCCACTACATGTGCAATGTTTGACAGAGTGCAAACCATTGCATACATCAAACTTCCAATTATATAGGCACATGAGACACAAGACATGTCCTCCTCCTTTTCTTGTGTCTTGGGACATTGATCTACGTATAACTTTACACCTACATGAATAGGCACTTTTATCAGTTTACATTCTTACATATTAAACCTCTGCAACATTGTCTCAACATACCTCATCTTATTTGACCAGAGTTCCCTGGTAGCCCAATATTTTATAATTTCTATTCCCAAAATGAATTTTGCAATATCGAGATCCCTCATTTCAAATTTTGAGGGCAACTAGGTTTTCACTTCTCGGATGATTTCCTTGTCATTTCCAATTAGCAACATATCATCCTCATACAAGACCAAAAAAATAAGATGATCACCAACTAATTTGAAATATATACAATGATCCTCTTTGCTCCTTGTGAAGCCAAGTCCCAATATATAAGTATCAATTATTTTATACTTAATCCTTGGTGATTGCTTTAACCTATATAAGGACCTTTTTAGCCTGCACACCAGCTTTTTCTTTCCCTTCACCACAAATCCTTCTCGCTACTTCATATAGATTTCTTCTTTTAGGTCCCCATGTAGGAATATTTTCTTTATGTCCATCTATTTTACTTTAAAATCAAAAGAAGTAGCAATAGGTAAAATACATCTACTAGAAGTAAACATGGAAATTGGAGAAACGATCTCACTAAAGTCAATTCCCTCTATTTGGGAATACCCTTTTGCTAATAACTGAGCTTTGTATTTCTCCACTGCTTTCTACATTCAACTTCTTCTTAAACACCCATTTTCTACCAATGGTATTTCTTCCAACTGGTAACTTCACTAGATCCTAAGCCTCATTATTTTCCAAGGATGTGAGTTATTTAACCAAGGCCCTTTTCTAGAGTTTGTCATCCTTTGAATCCATTATCTCCCTAATAGTTCTAGGATCATAATCGTTAATAAACAAAGAAAAAATTAAATGGAAATCAATTGGATTATATCTTTATGGTTTCCTTATTTCTCAAACCTATCTTCTCAATACTAGAGTATGTGGTTCTTCTTCTTATTCATGTTCTTCTATAGAATCTAATTCATCATCCTTTAATTCAAATTATATTTTTTTTGGTTCTTCTTCCCTTGGTAGAACTCCCTAGTTAGCAAAATTTTTTATTTCTATAGATATCACATATCTGCCATACACTACTTTCCCAGTTTCTAGGTTCCAAAGCTTATAACCTTTCTCACCATCTTTACATCCAATAACAATATAATTTTTAGCTTTCTTATCTAATTTACTCCTATTCTCCTTTAGAATGTGTACATAAACATCACAACCAAATACCATACGATGTTTAAGAGGGTTCCCCACTTGCCCATACCTCACATGGATTCTTGTCATCTAACATTGATGAGGGTGATCTATTCACCAGGTTACACGTAGTGTCCATGGCCTCTACCCAAAATTCTTTTCCTAACCCAACACCATTGAGCATGTTCCTTTCTTTCTCCATCATCATCCTATTTAATCTTTCTATAACTCCATTCTACTTTGGTGTGTATGGAGTATTATTTTGCCTTGCTATACCATACTTCTTACATAATTATTGGAATTCATTCCCATAGAATTATCCACCATTATCTATACTTGGCACCTTGATTTTCTTCTTTATATGATTTTCCACAAGAGCCTTAAACTCTTTGAATTTGTCAAAGACCTCAAATTTCTTCTTGAGGAAATAAATACAACTATTCCTCAAGAAGTCATTTATAAATGAGACATAGTACACAGATTTACCTAGTGATGGAACTAGCACAAGTTTAAACACATAATTACATACCAACTATAATATTCCCTTTGACCTTGTAGAACTAGAGGAGAATCTTACCGATTCTATTTCCCATATAAGTAATGTGATTAAAATTAAAATACAAAGAGAAATTATACATACCTTATACCATACCATTACCATGCAATACTCAAAGGACCTTCTCTTTGATATCTCCCATTGTTTAATGCCACATCATGGTCTTATCTCCAAAGGTTGTAGGAGTTCTCTTTCTTATGCTCCACTCTTAGGAACAATGGAACTATTACATCCATCATTAATAGTGCTTCTCAACAACTTATATAGAGTTCCAATATGAACTCCCCTTAGTAATACTATTGCTCCTCAAACCATCCTACAAGTATGCTTTTCAAACATTGTTTTTACACCTGCATTGCTCATCTTGGTTAAAAAAAAAAAAAAAAAATTCCAATCCTGGGATGTGCAGAACACTAGGGAGTGTTCTAATCCTTTCACCCATGAGCTCCAATGTAACATTTCCAGTTCCCTCAATGACTTACAGAGGTTACGAGGTACACAAATTTTTCTTTTTCCTTTTCCTAGCTTGATAATAAGCTTTGATACTACTTTGTCACATACACCTACTAAATTTATCCTAATCACACTTGCAAAACCTATTTTCAAATCTCATACACTTTGTTAGAAACTTTACATGTAAAAATTTCTTCAAATACTTTGTGTACAACCAATTAAGTGGTATTTTTCTTGTATACATTTTGTATAAAATCAAATAAAAAAACATTGCTCTAATTCCATTTGTGACATACCAACTCAAATATGTCACTCAATCTTTGATTTTTGTCTCTTAGGCATTTTATCAAATACTTTGTATGAAAATTGTAATAAATAACCTTAAAATCATTTCTTCAAAATCTTTGCATGTAAATAGATGTATGTTAGCTACAACAATATTATCTCCATCCACAAAACAACATTTTCATTCGAGCACTTCATCAAACAATTTGTATGCAATGGATCATTAGACCATTTAGGCATTTCTTCAAACACTTTGCATGCAAAATAATATAAAAAAATCTTTAGGGTATACCTCCTAAATTATAGCAGTCCAAATTCTAAAAATTGAACTTAATGATCAATAGGACTTTCCCTCACAATGGTTCAAATTTAAACCTCTCAAACCTCCCTGATGAAAAGTTATAGCAAAAATGTTAACATGTCCTATTTGATGCATGATTTTAGGAGCATTCAGAAGCTCTAATTTCTCAGATCATGTATCCTAAAATATCATGACCCAAGGTATAAAATTTGGACCAGATTATCAATGGAATTTTCCCTCACTGTGACCCAAGTTTCGACTTCTAGAACACCCAACAACAAAAGTTATAGCAAAAATTCCAACATGAATTGTTTGATGCACAATTTTAGGAGCATTCCAGAATCTCAAATTCCTCTGATCATATCCCCTAAAATATTGTGACCCAAGGTCTGAAAGTTGAACCAGATGATCAATAAGATTTCCCCTCACCATGGTCCAAGTTTTAGATTCTAGAACCTCCTAGAAGAAAAATCATAACATAATGCCAACATGACTTGTTTAAAGATGCATTTAGGAATCCCAACTTCCTCTTATCATATTTCCTAAAATTCTACGACCCAAGATATAAAACTGGACCAAAGGATCAACATGATTCCCCTTGCCATGGTCCAATTTTCAGCTTTGGGAACCTCCCAAAAGAAATGTTATATGTAAACACCGCTCCCATATTTACCCACTTTGACTAGCCTGTTGGGGTAAATATGAGATGAGGGATAGTATAACATGACTTAACCTCCTAAGTACAATTAAGGAAGTCGAATCGACCAACTAAAACTTTATTGACCTTCCTAAGGAGCTACAGGACCCCCAAGAGCTAAACCACCCCTCCAGGTGCCTAAACCCTAAGTCAGATTGCTTTTTCACTAACCTGAATTTTGAGTTGTGTGCACAAGCCTACATCCATGCTACTGTAGGACTCGAGTAGCATGCACAAGCTTGAAAGGGAGCGAATGTAGTCCCAATTTCCTAGTTCTATGCTTTCAATCGTGAAATTTGTGCCACCTTTTCAGGGCTAGACTCCACATCACATCCCAAAACTTGACAAAACTTTCCAAAACAATAAATGACACAAAGACAAAGCCTCTAACACACAAATTGATCGAGGACTTGACCTAAATAAGCCTAACCATGACATTAATTTCATCAAACACATGGCGAACATGTAATCTACAGGTTAAGAATGCATATATGAACATAGGGGTGTCATACTTATCTGAAAATCACCAAGAAGGTCTAATGACCTCTCATAATAGTTGTAATAACATCTATTATCTCATGCATTCATTAACCATTCATCAACAAATCTAACATATAGAGAGCCATGGCTAGAAGTTGTTATGAAACCATGCTTATAACCAACATATAACCAAAACAATAACCATGATAGAAAAGTCATCAAAGCCACATAATAAAAAGTATAATTATTGATGAAATACAAGAGGAAAAGAGATCTTATTAACATATTCAAAAGCCAACCAAGTCAAGGAATTTCACGTACCATCCGACCATAGATTGGGTTGAACCAAATATTTCTTTTAGCCAACCACCCTCATGCCACATTCGAAGCATGAATGTGGGACTCACAAAAAACAACCAGGATTCCTTGATCTTTACCACGATCCCACTAAAACCAATCAAGGATTCCTAGGCCCAAAACAAGCACCTACAAAACTAGGCTTTATCATAATCCTGCCATTACTGATTAAGGGATTCCTAGGCCCAAACAATAAACATACACTATCAGGCTTTACCGCAATCCCACCAAAATTGGTCAAGGGATCACTAGGCCCTAAACAAGCTTGGATGCCTCCGAACTTCTTCACTAATTCCTTGAGGAATTTTCCCGTCTCCACCCTCAGGATTTAGTGAAATCCCAATCGGTCAAGGGACTCCTAGGCCCTTGGGAATTTTATTGAGACAACCTCACCCAATTCCAAACCATATGACAATCTAAAGCTCAACCAACTGAAAGAACCCCATCACACCATGGCTATCCACAAATGGAAAGGAAAAGCTGAAACCATTGTCACACCTAGAAAAAACCATGCCAATGACAACAAGAGAACCAAATACACACATGCATGTACCATGCATGCCAAAACCAGTAAGGAAATCATACATGCAACTCGATGCATGCATGTAATCCCATTGTAGCTGCTTGATCCAACTCTTCATTGCTTGATCTTTGATTTCCTTTGCTTTCTTATCCTTCCTTTGCATTCCTCTCTCAAATGCTAGAGTGTTGCTCTCAGTGAGAGAGAGATAACAGAGATAGCTCAAAACTGGATTGACAAAAGGTTGAACTGAAAAAGGCCATGAACTGATCCTCCGAAGTCTTTTTATCATTGAAGCCTCTTTTTTCTTGATTTTCCTTCAATTTCCTTCTCATGCAAATCTGTGACCTTTCACCTTCCTTTTCTACTATTTTCCATTATTTTCATAAATAAATGTCAATTAATACCTCTCTGCCTTTTCAATGTATTTGTTAATTTCCTTAGCCATAATAAACCGAAATGAACGCCCACTAGGATGTTTTTCCTAACATTCAGTTTGGAATACATGTCCCATGACCTTGGTCTTATTTTCCATTTATTAACTTTATTACATGAACTTTTAACTCAAGGTTATTACAGACCCCTCCCCCTTAGGGGAACACCATCCTCTGTGTTCTATGACACCTAAAACCATAAAAACCATTGAAAACCAAATATACTTCCCATGGAGATTTATAACCCAACTCACTACAGTATTTACAATGACCTCTGCTGAAAACAAACAACATATTGCTTACTGGAGATTTATAACACAACTCCTTACGATATTTACAATAGCAACCACATATACTTATGCACATTTGTTTCAACCATCAAATAACCATACTATCTATAGAGATTTATAACACATCTCGATATAGTATTTACAATAATATACACATTACACATATTCACACTTGTTCTAACCAACAAATAAAAGGATATGGTGCTCGTATCAGCAACAAAGGAATCCAGAGGCTCACTCCTCCACCCTCAAAATAATACCAGGATTCACCTTCTTCCCAAGAATTCTATAATCCAATGCCAAAGTCAAACTTGCATCCAATGGTCAATGCTACTGTCCTTGCGCTACTTGTTCCCTCAATGAACAATTACCAACTCATTGTTCCATGGCGCATTCCCAATGTGCTTATGATTCCATCTAGCAATGTTAATTATCAAAACAAATCCTTCCCCGAACCTTCCCTTTTCTATTACACGATCCCTCGGGAAATCTGGTCATCCCCTTCCATGCAGTCACTCACCTTCCAAGTTCCCCGACATCCCCTTTCCTAGGTGATCCATCCCTGCAAGAGGTTTCATGGCATCAAAAGGTCCAAAAACCAAGGCTTATCCCTGCCTCAAAACCATCATATCAGTCATAAAATTCTCATGGAAATCAATAAACACTGTTAGTTACCAGTGTCCCACAATGGCCCTGCTCCTGAAGTGTTTTACCAACATACTGCTACATGTTCCAATTCCTTTCAGTGTTGCTGCTAACATTCTCGCAATCAGTTCCAACCACCCAACCAAGAATTTCCGTGTTTTCCTATACCAAGCACATAAATTTCATTAGATTCAAAATAAATTGAAACAAATTCACATCATACCTCATCGATGGCCCATAAATAAGGTACACTTTCAATTATGTTCACTTTCTGTCACAACAAGTCAAACTAGTTGTTTGATCAAATCATCATGAATAAACATATCACATTCGGTTAGCTCAAAACTCAACCATCATAAATCAGATTCATAGATCACATGAATAATTAATATGGAAATAAAACACTGATACTTATCCTTCAATCGATATGTTGCTTCTACCTTTGTTCTTTGTATGTAGACACACCAAATCGGTTTACACACCCGATAAGCACCCAATACTTCTCTTCTCTTGAATCACCTACACATAAACACAATGTACATCACATGCATGCACCCAGACATGGTATTCCACACAACACATACACCTACACCCAACATACAACACAACACATACCCTACACTTGGTGTACAACACAACGTATACACCTACACCCGTTGTACAACACAATACATACACCCACACCCGGTGTACAACACAATACATATACGAACACACAGTACAATATAATGAATACACATGCCTTGACACAATGACTACACATAACAAAGTACCACATATACACAACACAACATGTACGACATGTACACAACACCACCTGCACAACGTGTACACAACACCAAATGTACAAAACACCACCAGCACAATGTGTATACAGCACCACGTGTACATAACACCACGTGCACAATGTGTGCACAACACTACATGTACACAACACCACATGCACAACATGTACACAACACCACCTGCACGATGTGTACACATCACCACCTGCACAACATGTACACATCACCACATGCACGCAACACCACATGTACCACATGTACATAGCACCACATGCACACAACACTACATGCACAATATGCACACTGCACATAAAACATGCACACAAAACTATATGTACACAACACCACATATCCAACATGCACACAACACTATATGTACATAGTACCACATATGCAACATGCACACAATACTATATGTGCATAATACTACACATACAACATGCACACAACACTATATGTACACAATACCGCATATGCAACATGCACACAACACTATAGGTACAACATGTACAATAGATACACAACATTAGTACTGAACATCCAAAAATCACATTGTCTCTACCAAGCAACCTTGCTTCTAGTGTCTTATCAATGATTGTCCTATAATGTCGTAGATCACTCTACTTTCATTCCGCTAATGTATCCCTCAACATAACGTGTCCATAACATAAACATAGACATAGTACGAGCATATAATATCAATTCATATCCACATGACATTGACCTCATATATCTATCAGGTTACTCTACCCACTTGATTCCTCGTAAACCAGGAACCCATTCATGCCATTCACCTGCATAAGCAATCATTCCTCCACAAAAATGATTCTTGACGACCTTATCAGACAATCATGATCTCTGATGACCTTGCCAGACAAAGACATACATACATATATATACATATACACAATCACGATCATTGATAACCCTGTTAGATAACAACATACATACATACATACTTGTATACATATATACACATCAAAAAAATCATGATCACAACACAATTACCAAATATCATAAGATTAAGGTCAAGAGAATTCCCTTTATCCGTGCACAACATGCACAACAGTTCCCAACATAGCCAAGTCATATGACAGCTCAAATCCATTTAATTTACCTTTATAATGACTGTCCTTTCACTGTCCATTTACACCGATGGACCCAACCAATCCAAATGGTTGTCATACTCTTGCCTTCAACTTCCCTTATACATGCATTGAGCTTCATTCAGGTCTTACATGACCTATTTGGTACCACACAACTCTCCCCAAGCTCCATTAACTTCCTCCTTCCCAACCAATTCCCAAGACCCTCACAACATAAAAGGAAAGAACAAGAAACAAACTAGAAGAAAACCATGAAAACCAACAACAATATGACACCACGAGCAGAAATGGGCTTGTGGGCTTGAGATCCAAGCTATGAGGTTTTGCACCCATCGATGTTTGGGAAAAATCCATTATGGGTTTTTGACATGTGATGGATGAGGATGATAATTCTCGTCGAGACGAATCCAACGCATCAAAAATCATCCAATTTCGAGTTGTCGTTGAGGAGAAATGAATTTTTTAAGTTGACAAATAATTATTGGTTTTCAAGTCATGTAGGCTTAAAGTAAAATTCATCCAATAGTGATAAGAGGCTCAGTATTTAGCTAAAAAATGAAAGTGCTCATAAATGCTCCAAACCAGAATGACTGGATAGAGCTTGTCACCAGGATTTCGGCACAATTCATTTCGTCAAAATCCGAGTTCATATGAGTAAGTTATGACTTGCTATCTGTTTTCTCAAACATGTAAAAAATGTGCAAAATAGTAACACACTGATGACTTGGAAGTCTAGTTAGCATCTCAGGAATATCCAGGGTATATTCTCCAATTTTCAACCAATGACATTGTGGCAAGTGTCACAGTCAGATTCGCCAATGTTGCTCAGGAATTGAATTTTTTTTCCTATTCTAAGGTTGAATTTCTAAGTATGGGTGCATTGTAATTTTTTTTATATATTATGGTGGAATTTGAGCCAATGGAGAAGGGACACATGGAGCAGTCATGGGCTTCCACGTGACCTCCCCCATCAAAATGAAGGTGGGCGCAATACATTTTTTAAACCAAATTCAAGGAGCGCATATATTTTTTAACCAAGGTCCAATTCAATTGTTCGTTCAACAAAATTTTATCACCGAGGAGGGGTGGAGGTCGGGGTCGACCCCGCAACCTCCCCCATACAAGCGCCAACACCAACCATCATACCACATAGCCTGTCTTAACATACAAGGGTGCCTGCTTATACTTAATATTTATACGTTCCACTGTTGGGCGAAGGAGGGGGCCAACCCCCTCGTAATATGACCACCACCTTGTGATCGTGTGGAGGGCTGATGAGATAAGCATGCTTAGTGTTAGCCACTACAGTTAATGCCATTTAAATCGCGCTTATCTCCAATTAATGACGCGGTTAATCTGGCGGAATATTTGGTGGATTTCGCCAAATGCGGCGGAGCTCCAGATTTACTAGACTCAATTTCCATATTTGGAGGCAAAATTGTAGGAAAATTGGTTTTTGCCATAACTAAGGAAATTTTCAACCAATTTTGGCTCAGGAAGAGTCATTATTGGTAGATTTTGATGTTTTGGAGCCATTGGAGCAGGTTGCAGAGGCAAAAGGAGATTCTAAACCACATTTTTTCATAATTGAAGCCAATACAAAGGCCCATGCAATGAAAGCTAGACCAAGGAGATGTAGCCTAGGAGGGGTGAACTCATTCATCAAAACCATGTGTATTTTACTCAGTTGTCTGTGTTTGCTATGTTTTTATATGCTATTGTTCAACATTTAGTTTCCATGCTTTTATGTTCATGAAATCCACTTAATCTCATCAAGTTTGTTTGTTTATCAATCATAATCACATCTATAAACCCTTGTACAAGAAGCAAACATAAGCACTTTCATTATAAATCTGAAATTGATATTAGCACAAAAATAACTAACCATCAATTTCAGATCAAATATATGTGTCTCTTCATTTATTCATGGGAGCCCCTCATTTGGATATAAAAGGGGGGTGAAGGCAAGTCATTTTAGTCATCCAAGTGTGCATCATTTCATAGAATTCTCTCTGAAATATGTCGAGATCAAAAAGGAGGGTGAAGGTGAGATAGAGATATGTCTTTTGGGCCTACATACACTTATGATGAGGCCAAACTACTACAGGAGGTAGGCCACAGGCCTAGAGGAAAATTTGGGCATGATTTTTGGTGTTATTTATATTTGTTTTGGGTCTGAGTTAAGCTGGAAGGGAGGTCGCATAGCTTGAGGTGGTCTGGACACCTGTGCATAGTGTTTTGACGATTGTTTCCCTGTTTCAAGCAGTCGTTATCCTAATCTCTGAGTGTAGACTTGGCCACAATCATGTTGTTCTTATCACAACATAAACAACGTGCCATTTATAGCAGCGAAGGGAGGAGAATCTTGTTGAGGGGAAGCCGCAATCTTCTACGTGCCTATTGGAGTGTTTTAGGGATGCAAAAAAATTATATGGGTGCCCTAACCATTAAGGAACTACAAAAACGTGCACAATCAGAGGTATGTTAATGAGATAGTGTCGAATTAATGGTAGTTTGGATCAATGAAGGGAAGCGTGAGGAAGTCAAAGAGGAGGTGTAGACCTTATCGTTAGATGCCCTAAACCAAGGACAGTTTCCATAGTGATTGGGAAACAAACTTGGAGAAAATTTTGTTGGATATTGGGTCAAAGTGTTGAATATTTCTTGAATCGGTTAATGGGATGCTTGTAGGAGGCCTCAGGAGTTTTTTGGAGGAGCCCACATGGATTTTTAAGAGCCCTACCAAAGGCCTACCAAGAAGTCAAGGTGACAACAATCACATCACATTGGAGGGCAAGAGGACAACAACAAGGAGAGTTGAAAATGGACCCTTGTATGATGGATTGATGGTGTCCTAGGTGATGACATATTGATTTTCCCATATTTGTGCAATAACTCCTTTATTGCAGAGCAAAGGGCATATTGGTGGAGTCTGTAGGAAGCCATGTGTAAGGGTCTCCCAGGTGTGGGGATGCCCTAACTAGGTCCAGATGTTACAACGTGGACTGTTGGAGGGAAACATGAGAGAGGAGCAAGTGTGGACGATATTAGGTGCTTATGGTCTGATGGAGGACAACGTGATAGCGTCCAAGTAGGTGCCGAAGTGTAACACCTTGATGGACAAAGGTGACTGCTAGTCTAACATTTGTTGGAGTTCAAGGGTCTGATAAACCATGAGTAGGATTGTGGAGCCCGAGACTTGTGTGTGGAGAAGGACTTCTGAAACAAATGATGGGCAGTCCTCCTAGCCCATATTCATTGTGGGAGATGGAAATATTGCAGTGGTAGGTGGAAGCCCTCTATTCCCTATGTTGGTCTTCATCATTGAAGCACAAAATTACTATAGTGGGCTGAAGTCCTTGAGTAGTTGAGGAGAAAAAGTGGGCAGATTGATAGTTGTTCACAAGTGCAGTTGTGAATAACTGACATAAGTCTTGATGAGTTGTGCCCTTGATGGACGAAGGGAAAACTAGAGATCAGATTGGATTGTCGAGGTTCAGTGGCCATATGGACTTGGAGCATTAATAGAGACAGGAGTTGCACATCTGGAGCCGAAGGACCAGACATGTACAGGGTACGACCGAGAGGAAGTGACAGAGCATACTACATCTAGATGGTCATAGTATATTGTTTGTATCTTGTACTAGTGGATTTATGAGGACCATTATCCCTGGTACGATAGTCCTAGACTGTTGTATTATATGTTGTTAATATAAGGAAGTTGGGTTGAAAATTAAAAAGTTGTCTATATTCTTTGCATATGTGATTTACTGTTGTTTATATTCCATTGTTTAAAGTATTTATGTTGAGATTCATGGTTTGGTAACGTTAGTGATTTTAAGACTCTAACCTAAACCTAAGGTCATGGAAATTCAACATGGTATCAGAGCGTATCTGAGATACTTTGATGGGCAATGAATCAGAGTGTCCACATCAAAGAAACTCAAAAAGATTTTTCAGTGTCTATATCATGGAGCAGAGGGTTCAGCTGAAGACATGGAGATGTGGTCTTGACAAGTTACACAACGAGATGGTCTGGGAGTTCTGGTGGATTGGTGGTGAGCCTGGTGAACAACAGATTGTTGTAGGGAAAATTGTTGATTGTTGACTTCCATTGATTTACCATGAATGGATTGGACAAATCAAGGGTTTCTTTAGCTTGGACAAGATCAGGTTGATCGATATGGCTTCATGTGATGGACTGGATATTGGCAGGCTAGAGTCTTCATCGGATCCTGATGTTGCATATCCGAGACTGGAGGGATTTGCACTAGTAGTATTTGATCCAGGAGGATGAGTGCTTGTAGGAATGATCTAGTTGAGATCGTGTAGGCTCAAAGGGAGTCTAGCCTCAGAGGGAGTAGCCCTATGGAGGTTTGGTATTTTCAGGCTTAGATGCGATGAGGTAGAGACGCTACTAAGATTGTCGGGTTCATTCTACAAGGTTTGCTACAATGATGGATGCTAGATGGGCTAGTTTCGTCGTCAGATGATCGTTACTTCCTAGTCTTGGAAGTACCTACATCACTAAGAGGGAGTGTTGATTTTTGTGTAGCTTGGGAGGTACTCCAAGCCCTAGTGTTTGGGTTTTGGAGGTCAAAGCGCCACAAATGGGCTTGTGGGCTTGAGATCCAAGCTTGAAGGTTTTTCACCCATTGATGTTTGGGACAAAACCATGATGATTTTTCGACATGTGATGGATGATGATGATAGTGCTCGTTGAGACAAATCCAATGCATCGAAAATCATCCAATTCTAAGTTGTTGTTGAGGATAAATGGACTTTTGAAGTTGACAAGTAATTATTGGTTTTCAAGTCATGTAGGCTTGAAGTAAAATTCGTCCAATAGATGTGTCTCTTCATCTATTCGTGGGAGACCCTCATTTGGCTATAAAAGGAGGGTGAAGGCAAGTCATTTTAGTCATTTTAGTCATCCAAGTTAGCACCATTTCATAGAATTCTCTTTGAAATAGGTCAAGCTCAAGAAGGAGGATGAAGGTGAGATAGAAGTCTATATTTTGGCATACATACACTTGTGATGAGGCCAAGCTACTACAAGAGATAAGCCACAAGCCTAGAGGAAAATTTGGGCATGATTTTTGGTTTTATTTATCTATGTTGTGGGTTCAATTTAAGCTGGAAGGGAGGACGCATACCTTGAGGTGATGTGGACACCTGTGCGTACTATTTTGAGGACTGATTCCCTATTTCAGGCAGTCGTTGTCCTAACCTCTGAGTGCAGACTTGGCCGCAGTCTTGTAGGGAGGATTTGTGAGGACTATTATCCTTATAAAATCAGAAATAGGGTTCCATCTATAGCAATGAAGGGAGGAGTATCTTGTGGAGGGGAAGCCGTAGTCTTCTAGGTGCCTGTTGGAGTGTTTTAGGGACGTGAAAAAATTATGTGGGTGCCCTAACCAGTAAGGAAATACAAAAACACACACATGAAAAGGTATGTTGATGAGATGGTGTTGAATTAATGATATTTTGGATCAGTTAGGGGAATCTTGTGGAAGTCAAAGAGGAGGGGCAGACCTTATGGTTAGATGCCCTAAACGAGTGATAGTTTCAATAGTGACTGAGCAACAAACTTGGAGTGAAATTTTGTTGGGTATTGGGTCAAAGTTTTGACTATTGCTTGGATCGGTTGATGGGTTGTTTTTAGGAGGCCTTAGGAGTTGTTTGGAGGATCCCACATGGATTATTGGGAGGCCTACCAAGCAGCCAAGGTGATAGCATACACATCAGATTGGAGGGAAATAGGACAACAACAAGGAGAGTTTTAGATGGACCCTTGTATGATGGATTGATGGTGTCATAGGTGAGGACATATTGATGTGCCAAGATTTGTGAAATAGATCCTATATTGCAGAGCAAAGGGTATATTGGTGGAGCTTGTGGGTAGTTGCGTGTAAGGGTCTCCCAAGTGTGGGGATGCCCTAAATAGGTGTAGATGCTACAACGCGGACTTGGTCTCTCGTGGATTTTGGAAAGTAGCATGAGAGAGGACCAAGTGTGGACGATATTGGGCACTTATTGTCTGCTGGAGGACAACGTGATAGTGTCCAAGTAGGTGCCAAAGTGCAGCACCTTGATGGACAAAGGTGATTGATAGCCCGACAGTTGTTGGAGCTCAAGGGTTTGATCAACTAGGAGCAAGATTGTGGAGCCTAAGTCTTGAATGCGGAGAAGGAATTCTGTAGCAAATGATGGGAATTTCTCCTAACCCGTGTTCATTGTGGGAGATGGAAATCTTGTAGTGATAGGTGGCAACCCTCCGTGCCCTATGTTGGTCTTCATTGTTGCAGCACATGAAGACCATAGTGGGTTGAAGTCCTTGAGTAGCCGAGGAGAAACAATGGGTAGATTGAGAGTTGTTCACAAGTGGATTTGTGAAAAGCTTGATAGGAGTCTTGGTGTGTTGTTCCCTTGATGGATGAAGAGAAAACTAGAGAGCAGATTAGATTGTTGAGGTTTAGTGGCCAGATGGACTTGGAGCATTGATAGATGCAGGAGTTGCAGATCGGGAGCTGAAGGACATGGAAGGTACGGGGTATGACTGAGAGGAGCTGATAGAGCATGCTACAGCTAGATGGTCATAGTATGTTGTTTGTATCTTGTACTAGTGGACGTATGAGGGCCATTATCCCTGGTACAAGAGCCCTAGAGTGTTGCATTATATGTTGTTAATATAACGAAGTTGGGTTGAAAATTAAAAATTTGTCTATATTCTTTGCATATGTGATTTAATATTGTTTATATTTTACTCTACAAAGTAGTTCTATTGAGATTCTTGGTTTGGTAGCGTAAGTGATTTTAAGATTCTAACCTATACCCAAGGTCGTGGAAATTCAACACCAGACACAAACGTAGCGTAAGTGATTTTAAAACTCTAACCTATACCCAAGGTCCTGGAAATTCAACACCAGACACAAACGAAACTAAAAATAGAGTGCAAACAAATAGCAAAGATTCGAAAGCTCAAAATTGGAAACATACACCATGACTCAATCTCCATTATTTCCCAGCGCTTCCAAGGGAAATTTCAACCTAAGCCTTCTTCAAGATTCCATGGCAGTCTCTTTTCCCATGCAATTCCTTGCATCATATTGCCATAAACACACAATTGTCAGTGTAGAAACAAATATACAATATACCAGTTACCTTACCTTGCTATTCCAAGCACGTGGCCTTATATTTGAACATGTCCATGCCATCTCTCAAGGAACTCCAAATCCCTTGAAAAATCTAGCCATAACTAGAAATCAACTGTTCTACCTGTCAAGTACATGTTCATGAATGCAACACATATCCACATACTATCAGACAAAATTAAGGTTAAGAATACTTCATGTATTCATGCAAAGCACTCATTCGTTTGGAATTTTAGTTTCTAAACATAGCTCAAGGAATTCTCACCCAATTCCTTTCTTTTTCCTTTTCCCCTGTTGTAGTTGAGTCTTATTTCATGCTATCACATCACCCAACTATTATTTATATATAAAAAAATTAATTATTACCTTGTCATGCTAATACCAAGCATGCTACCCTACAATTGTTCACACAGCCAACCACATGTTCCAAATATCAAGACATTATATCTATTAATTTGAAATCAAAATTTACCAAAAATAACAACCATGTCATAATCAACAGTAAACTCACATCCATAAGTCATAATAATGCAACTAGCACCCACTTGCACTCAAATACATATTAGTTGTCTTAGCACATAATGTGTTGGTACAATCGTCTTAAAACATGATCATTCCTTCATGCAATCTTATAGACACATACTCATATCATGCAATTAATAAAAAAATCCAACAACGTGTAAACATTCGATGTTATATAAACCAAATAGACAACATAATTAACTCATACGTCAATGCATCTCAGGGGAGGCTATCACATCTACGCAAGCCAATCCATATTAGTATGACACAATATCACAAGCATATCGACTCATACCTGAATATCATAACCATAGCCATCTACACAGGAAAATCCAAATTAGCACAATACATATAGCATCAATATCTTAAATGCAATGACCATAATAATCATGCATATGACTGCAATGCATATAACAACAACTTACTATCATCCATGACTAATTTATGTATGTTCATATGACTACACTGATTAACTAGCATCTCCTATGCATGTAGCCACAAGCAATAATAGAACAACAAGCATGTACATAACCATAATTCTTATAACAACCATTAACCAAATACCTGCATGCCCAACATACAATACCTATATGACGATCTGATCTTACCCTGAGGTCCAATTTTGCAAGCTTGCTCTAATAATATGCATCACCTGCTCTATCTTAGCAAACATATCAACTTCATAACATACCAACAACACCATGATGACACAAACTACAACAATGAATATCACAATGCACGCATAACAATCACATAGACAACTAACATGCATGCATAACAATCACATAGAAAACTAACATGCATGCATGACAAACACATTCCGCCTATCCAGTCCAAGTGTTTGAACTTGGGAGCTCTGATACCACCCTATAACCACCCCTCCCATATCTACCCACTTTCATCAGTATGTCAGGGTAAACGTGAGATGAGGGCTACTAATACATGAATCAACCTCCTAAATATAGTTAAAGAAGTGGAATTGAAAAAATAAAACTTTATTGACCTTCCTTAGGAGCTACATGACCCCCAAGAGCTAAACCAAACCTCTAGGTGCCCAAACCCTAAGTCAGATTGATTTTTCACTGAACTGAACTCCCAGTCGCATGCACAAGCTTGCATCCATGCGACTGTAGGCCTCTAGTCACATACATAAGCCTACAAGGGAGAGACTAAAATCCCAATTTCCTAGTTTTATGCCGGCAACCGTAGAATCTATGCCACCTTTTCAAGGCTAAACTCCATATCACTACCCAAAACTTGATGAAAGTTTCCAAAACAATAAGTGACACAAACACAAATCCTTTAACACAAAACCTAACGCAAAACCTGATCAAGGACTTGGCCTAACCAAGCCTAACCATGACAACCATTTTGTCAAACACATGGCGAACATGTAATCTACAGGTCATGATGCATATCTAAACATAAGGGTCACATACTTATGTGAAAATCACCAATAAGGTTTGATGCCCTCTCATAATAGATGCAATAACATCTATTAGCTCATGCATTCATTAACCATTCATAAAAAAATCAAACCTATAGAGAGAGCCATTGCTAGAACCTGTTATGAAACAATGCTTATAACCAAACTATAACCAGAATAATAACCATGATAGAACAACCATCAAAGCCACATAATAAAAAGTATAATTACTCATGAAATAAGAGAGGAAAATAGATCTTATTAGCATATGCAAAATCCAACCAAGTCAGGGACTTCCATGTACCACCTGACCATAGATTGGGATGAAAAAAATATTTCTTTCAGCCAACTACCCCCGTGCCATATTCCAAGCATGAATGTGGGACTCATAAAAAAACAACCATACTTCCTTGGGCTTTACTACAATTCTACCAAAACCGGTCAAGGGACTTCTAGGCCCGAAACAAGAACCTACACAACTAGGCTTTACCACAATCTTTTCATTACTAGTTAAGGGATTCCTAGGCCAAAAAAATAAACATACACTAGTATACTTTACCGCAATCTCCCCAAAACCAGTCAAGGGATCACTAGGCCCTAAAAAATCTTGGATGCCTATGGATGTCTTCACCAATACCTCGAGGAATTTTCCTATTTCCACCCTCAGTATTTACTATAATACCGCCAAAAATGGTCAAGGGATTCCTAGGCCCTTGGGACTTTTCATGAGACCACCTCACCCAATTTCAAAACCATCTGGAAATCCAAAGCTCAACCAACTGAAAGAACCCCAACACACCATGGCTATATATAAATGGCAAGGCAAAGATGAAACCAATATCACACTTGGGAAAACCCATGACAATAAGATCAAGAGAACCAAATACACACATGCAAGTACCATGCATGCTAAAACCAACAAGGAAATCATACATGCAACTCGATACCTGCAAGTAATCCCGTTGTAGCCGCTTGATCCACACTACAAGAAAAAAGGACATTGGTGAGGGTCAAGCTTGTGACGGACCTTTAAGGTCCATCACCAATGTCACATATGGTGATGGTCCTTAAACAAGTGTCGTTGTAAGTGTATATAGTGATGGATCTTTAAGGTTCGTCACCAAAGCCATTTTCAATGACACTTTTGGTGAGGGTCGTTAAAGGCCCATCACTAATTCTCCCTTCGGTGACACTTCTAGTGACGAAATTTTAATGACCCTCAATAATGCTCTTTTTGTTACCTTAGGTGTCAGTCAAAAAATGTTCGTAATCATTGATCATTCCAATGAGTTTTTGATGACACTATGTGCCTGTTAATATATTTTTTGTCAAAAGATAACGATTTAAGACCATTACTGTGGAGTCTTTTTTATAATATGTCCAACCCCATAGTGGTTAGAGTCAGTCAATTTGTTAAGAAGTAATTAGTGTGTATCATTTCCCTCAAGCAATGACGAGTCAAATATATTTTTCCTATGAGTCAACACATGATTCATATCTATTATGTTTATTATCTAGAAAATTCCCTTTAGATAAAGTTTCACTAGTGTGTGTAGGAAATATATTATTTAATACTTAATCAAACTCTGTCAATTCTATTAATGAGAAATACCTAACACTCCTCATTAATCTGGGCACACCTTAAATTAATGCTTTAGCACACACTAACATTTCTTAGCACCTCACATGTCTTGGAACATCTTTGTACCTAGAACATCTTGTCATGATACTAACGCCAAGAACATGGTGGCATGTGCTAGCACAACATAGAACTCTCCTAGCATGTGTTGGCATGCATGTAGTCCCTAGCATTCCCTGGAACAACTTGGTTGCATGCATTGACATACATGAGCACTTGGAACACAATGCCACTTGGCATGTATTGGGACCTATTATTAGTGTGCCTAGCATGCCCATTTTGAAAAATATAAAGTACCAACTTATTAACCCTCTTATGTGTTCATTTCCTTGCATTTTAGCTTGGTTCTTCCATTTTGTTTCTTGGACATTTCTTGACACAAATTGACATACCTTGGCACCTTGCATGTATTGGCATATCTTAGCACTATTTGGAACATATAATTAGCACACCCTGGAACTCCCTAGCACACTTTGGCACTTCTTTTCATGCCTTGATATTCCCTATCATGTCTTACCAATTCTTAGCATACCTTGTGACTCCCTCCTTGGCATGATAGCTAGCACTCATTAACACTAGTCCCCGGCACATGTTTCTCATATTCATTAACTTCCATGAATTTTGACCTAGTGCTCCCTTAATGTTTTGTCCTAGTAATCCTTAACACTCCTTAACATGCATTAGCACTCTCTAGCACACCTAAGCACTCTTTAAAATTCCCTTCCACTTCATAGCATGCATAACTCTCCCTGGCACATATTGGCGCTTGGCACGTGTTGGCGCTTGGAAAGTATTAGCATTTATGGAATACATTGAGATGCCTTGGTATGATTTTGCATGGTTTAATATTAAATTTATTTGAGATCAATTGTTGGAATGTAGATGAGAAGCAACAAATGAATACTTGGCACTTAAAATGCACTAAGACTTTTCACTTGGCACCTATTGGCGCCTAGTGTACTTTGTGTGCCTAGCATGACCATCTTGGAAAAGGTAAATTGATGACTTATTAACCCTCTTACGTGTTCATTTCCTTGTAGTTTAAATTGTTTATCCCTTTTGTTGCCTTGATAGTCCATGGCACACATTGACACGCCCTTTCACATCTTGGCATGCCTTATCACTTGTCACATCTTAGCATGTTTGACATGCCTTTGCATCTGGCACATCTTAACATTCCCTAGCATGCCTTGGCATTCATGTCCTCACAGCTAACCTTTTCATTTTTTCACGACTTGGTAACCCAATCAAGTCCTTGGCCACTGCATTTCATGTGACAATATTGGCCTGCTTCAACCTCAACAACTTGACCAATTGCACCTACTACAAGTAGAGTGTGCCTTGTTCGCCTAAGAACTGCTTATAACTCATCTTATGCCACTCATGTCCAAACTTAACTTGTCCCACTTAACTAGTTACCAATACAAGGATCACACGATCTAGCCATGGCCATAAAACAACTAAGAAACATAGCTTACATAAGCAATATTTCACATGTATGTTCAGTTCATATAAACATTAGAAAATTAATTGAGAGTTTGCAAGAACCACAAGATGCACAAGGCACAAAGATATAGGCTGACACAAGTTGAGTGCCCCAAAAATTATACACAACAATGTACAATATGCAAATATCTAGAATAGTTTAAAACATGAGCATGTAGCCAAAGTGTGCCACGTCTCATTTAAAAAAAATAGCTAAAGGAAAAACAATGTTGTGCCTAGCACAAAGTGATTTCCCTTTGTCTAAAACTGCTATGTCGAGCCTCGTATAACAACCGCAGGCTTTCCTTCGGTAAATCCTATTCTGAACTTCTCCTAACACACTTCATCCTTAACACATCTGAATTTGCTGACACTTCATGACACACACTCTTATTCATTCCTTTCCATGAATTTTGACCTAGTTTTTCCTTGATATGCCCCGAAACTCCCTAACACTCTAGTTCAACATGCATTGACATTGTTCGACATGTGTTAGCATGAATTTTCATTCCTTTTCATGCCCTAACCCTTCCTAGCTTTCATGCCCTCACAACTACCCTTACTTAATTTGCAACTTTGGAACCCAACCAAGCCCTCGCTTGACTACAAGAGCTTGACCAAGTTACGGTTACTACAACTAGACTATGTTGTTGAATTACGTAGCTTGGGAGGTACTCCACAAGCCTAGTGAGACGGTTTTGTGTGAGTTTGGTCACAAAATGCTTTGTGGGAAAAGAAGCCACACAAAGGGATTTAGGACCCAAGATGGGGTTCAAAATCTAAAAGAAAATTAAAAAGGGAAATTAATATTTCCTAAGGTCTAAGTGGATAAAACCTGTAAGTTCTAGAGGGTTCCTAAGAGGTATAGGAAAAACTATTTAAGGAGGCCTTAGGATGAAGGAAATAACATCAAGTGAGAAGGATCTCATTTGATAAAGGGGGCGAAGAGAGATGTAGTCCTAAAGAGGCCATGATCATTAGCATGTCTAGCATTCATTAAGATGCCTCAGTATGATTTGGCATGGTTTAGTATTAAATTTATTGGAGATCAATTATTGGAAATTAGAAGAGAAGTAACAAAGGATGATTTGGCACTTAGAATGCACTAACACTTAGCACTTGAAACTTATTTCCACCTAGTGTTGGTGTGCATAGAATGCCCCTCCTGGAAAATGTAAATTTATGACTTATTAACCCTATGATGTGTTCATTTCCTTGTAGTTTAACTTGTTTCTCCTTTTTTTTTTGCCTTGATATTCCATGGCATGTATTGTCGCA
This sequence comes from Pinus albicaulis, assembly GCA_034641835.2. Lineage (NCBI taxonomy): Eukaryota > Viridiplantae > Streptophyta > Pinopsida > Pinales > Pinaceae > Pinus > Pinus albicaulis. The sequence goes on from CM076572.1 coordinate 596,015,407, forward strand.
TCCTTGCACATCTTGGCATTCCTTAGCACTTGGCACATATTAGAATATTTGACATGCCTTCGAACTATCTGGGACATGTTAGCATTCCCTAGTATGCCTTGGCACTCATGCCCTCACATCTAGCCTTACATTTTTTCACGACTTGGGAACCCAATCAAGTCCTTAGCTACTACAGTTCATGTGACATTGGTTTGCTTCACCTGTAACAACTTGATCAATTGCACCTACTACAAGTAGATTGTACCTTGTTCACCTAAACACTGCCTATACCTCATCTTAGGCCACTCATGTCCAAGCTGAACTTTACCCACTTAAGAACTTACCAGGACAAGGATCATATCTAGCCATGGCTGTAAAACAACCAAGAAACATAGCTTACATAGTCAATATTTCACATTTATGTCTAGTTCATATAAATAGTAGAGCATTAACTGAGAGTTTGCAAGAACTAAAAGATACACAAGATACACAACATATAAGTCGGAACAAGTAGAGTGCCCCAAAACTTATACACAACAATGTACAATATGCAATTATCTAAAATAGTTTAAAACATGACCATTCAGCCAAAGTGTGCCACATGTCATATAAAAATAATAGATAAAGGAAAAATAGTATTGTGCCCAACATAAAGTCTCCCTTTGTCTAAAACTGCTTTGTCGAGCCCCTTATCGCAATCGTAGGCTTGCATCTTGCAAATCCTATTATGATATTCTTCTAACACACTTCATCCTTGGCAGACTTGAATTCATTGACACTCCCTCACACACACTCTTAATTGTTCATTTCCATGCATTTTGACCTAGTTCTCCCTTGTGATGCATCAACACTCCTTAACACTCCTCAATATGCATTGACATTTTCCAACATGTGTTAGCACACCTTTTCATTCCTTGACATGCCCTAACCCTCCCTAGTTTTCATGCCCTCACAACTACCCTTACTTAATTTTCAAGTTGGGAACCCAACCAAGTCCTCGCTTGACTATAGGATCTTGACCAAGTTACGATTACTACAACTAGACTATGTTGTTGAATTATGTAGCTTGGGAGGTACTGCAAAATCCTAGTGATATGGGTTGAGTTTGGCTATAAAAGGATTTGTGGGAAAATAACCCAAGCGAAGGGGCTTTCGACCTGAGATGGGGTTTAAAATCTAAAAGAAAATAAAAAATAAAAAATAATATTTCCTAAGGTCTAAGTGGATAAATTTCGTAAGTTCTAGAGCGTTCTTAAGAGGCCTAGATAGGAAAATATATTTAAGGGGGCCTTAGTATGAAGGCAAGAACATCAAGTGAGAAGGATCTCATTTTATCAAGGCGGTGAGGAGAGATTTATTCCTAAAGTAGGTTGAGTTAGAGGGCGGAGTAAGCATTGCTAAAGGGAGGCCATGATCATCCACCAAGAATAAGATCATCATGTGAGGGTTCACATGAATGTCACATACCTTAATGGGTTCGAGATAGTAAGTAGGATGGAATATTGTTGGTTCCCTTATGGAAGATCGAGCTCAAGAGAGGCAGATCATGAGAGTTTGGGCATGTGCTTTCAGTGGTGTTTTTGTGAAGGCCGCATCAAATTTTGAAATAGTGGAGAGGGTTGATACCCTACCTTGTGGTGGTTAGTAGGTTGCAAGGTATGTGCTAATGACCAACACAAATGGAGGAGGCTATGCACTAGAATTTAGGGCCATAACACAAGTAGTCAAAGGTATAATATTGACTGAGGTAACTGTAGTTTGAGGGTCATAGAGATCTAAAGTTCAGATCAAAATTCAGTCAAAGAAATGCCCAAAATATATGAATCCATATGAGCTAGGAAGAGTCTCTTATGGAGGAAAGAGTTGTAGTTTTTGTTATGTTTGGATAGAATATGTTATAAAGAAAATAGAATAGAAGTATAATTCCCTATTTAGGGAGGTTTCCTAGCATGTTCAATCCATAAGGTATGCCATTAAGATTGTGACAAATATGCATAGAAGAAGAGGGGTGGTGACCCTTAGAGAGAGGTTTATCTCTGCAATATATACCACAAATTTGGAAGATGGTTTGCAGAAGTATGTGTGGAGATAGAAAATCCAAAGGAAGGTGGAACCTGAGTAGAAGATGGAGCAGAAGAAATGCGCCATGTGAGGAATGGATTGACATGAAGAGGACTTGATTTTGGTGGAATGTCCATAGATTTTTGGACATAGATTTGAAGCAGCCTATAAACATTTAGTCAATGGACTATTAATGGATGATTTGTGACCCTATTTAAGTCATCTACAAGTTGTTAGAAGGATGATAATATGACTAGTTCAGATTTGTTCATAGATTGGACACCAAATAAATTGGTACACAAGAATAGTGATTTTGAGAGCACTCAAATCACTATTAGGTGGCATATTTGAAGATCCCTAGATGCGGGAAACGTTGTGGGCACCCTCATTAGTAGAGTTGTAACTCACTGGCACTCCCTATCACACACTCTATATTCGTTCATTTCCATGCATTTTGAACTAGTTCTCCCTTATGTTTCTGTGGCACTCCCTAACACTCCCTTACACACATTGGAACACCCTGACACTTGGCACATCTTGGCATGTTGCCCTGGCACTCTAACATTCCTTGGTACTACCTAATATACATTGTCACTCCCTCCTTATCACACCTAGAATTTTCTAACAATCCATGTCACACACTCTTATTCATTCATTTCCATGCATTTGAAACTATTGCTCCCTTGTTTTTCCCTCTCACTCCATAACAATAACTGACATGCATTGGCACACCCTAGCACATGGCACATCTTGGCATGTTTCCCTACCATCTAGCATACCTTGTCACTCCATCCTTAGCACACCTGTAACTCACCGACACTTCCTGCCACAATCTCTTAATTGTTCATTTGCATGCATAATTTTCACCTAGTGCTCCCTTGTGTGTCCCTAGGACTCCCTAACACTTCCTATCATGTGTTGGCACACCTTGGCACCTGGAAAATATTGGCCACATGCCACTCTGGCACACTATCATGACTTAGCTTTGCCTAGTATACCATGTCACTCCTCCTTAACACACTTGGAACTCATTGACACTCCCTGTCACACACTCTTATTCATTCATTTCCATGCATTTTTACGTAGTGCTACCTTGTGTTTCCCTAGAAATCGCTAACACTCAACACACATTGGCACTTGGAACATCTTGGTATGCTTCCCTAGCCCTCTAACATTCCTTGGAAATATCTAGCATAACTTTTCACTCCCTCCTTAGAAAACCTGGAACTCCATAGCATGCCCTATAACTCCCTGGCACATATTGCCTCTTGGCACTTAGTGGCACTTGAAAATTATTGGCATCTTTTTGGATGCCCTAGAATTCCTTGGCATGGTTTAAGATAAAATTTATTTGAGATCAATTATTCACAATTAAGAGAGAAGTAATAGAGGATGATTTGGCACTTAAGACACGCTAAAACTTGGCCCTTGGCATGTATTGGCACTAGTGTTGGTATGCCAAGCATGCCCCTCTTGAAAAGGTAAGGTCCTGATTTATTAACCCTCATATGTGCTCATTTATTTGCATTTTAACTTGGTGTTCCCTTTTGTCGCTTGATAAGTCTCCTTGACACGCGTTGACATACCCTAACACTTGGCACATCTCGCCATGCCTTAATAGATGGCATGTCTTGGCATTCTTGGCATGCATTTGCATGCCTTGGCACTGTCTGGCACATGTTAGCACACCCTGGCACTTCTCGAAATTTCATAGAATTCCATAGCATGCCTTGTCACTCCCCCCTTGGCACGTCTGAGACTCGCTGACACTCCCCAACACACCCTCTTATTCATTCATTTCCATTCATTTTCACTCGATGATTTATGTTTGATGGGGTTCATGTCTAGAAAATGTTCCTTTAAGAGAATAAAAAAATGATCGCACCATTACCGACATAAGTAATTGTGATATTCTACTTGAATGACATTAGGAAACTACACAAGAGAATTTAAGAATGACATTTTTAGGGTTTTTTTATGGTGTGGGTATGGTAAGAAGTGAGTCGTAAATATGGTGTGTGAATGCTTATAATACCTTCTCACTCCCTCCATTTCATGACAACTAGCACTCATTGCCACTCCCTGACACACCCTCATATTCATTCACTTCCATGCATTTTGACCTAAGCTACCATAAAACTGTAGTTGTCCAGGCTAGATGAGGGTTTGACCTTAAACAAATTTGATTTCCCTTTGATTTTAAAGAAAATGCACCTGCAAAATATTTACAAATAGATCTATACCAAATCCTTATCCTCCTCCTTCAAATCTGCAAGAAAATAAGTCCCAAAAATATATACAAGATGGATAAAATTATTTACAAGGGTTATAAAATATATACAAGGTATATTTACAATTTTACAAGGGTTAGTTCAAGGAATATGAGTAAAACCATTCCTTAATTAACAAATAGTAAGATATTAAAATAGCAGATCGATTAAGTTAAAGAAAAATAGAGAGAAAATAAATGAGATAAATATATTTTGCCACAAGTAATGGCTAAGAAACCTTGCATTATTTTTTTGTCAGATAATACTTTAGAAGAAAAATAAGTGGTTTCTTTCACTTCTATGCTCAATAATTGGATAGTTTAAATCAAAACGTCCCCTCACGCTTGAGATATTATTCAAATAAAAATATTTATACACAATTTCAAAGATAGATTGTTAGATCCAGATGGGATTGCATGATAAAATGAAAGGAAGTCCTAAAGGTTTAACCGAAAACCCACTAGCAACATCCAAATCTATAGTACTTCTCCAAATCCAAGTACCAATGCAAGGTAACAATACACCAGTAAATATATGGAAGCAAATCGAAATAACAATTATATTATACGAGTAGAAAATTAAGCACAATGAATCAATATTACCATAGTCATGGAAGAAGAACAAAACCAAGATTTATCCACAAAGACTTGCTTTATTGATCATAAAATATTTCCAGTACAAAAGGTTCAGTAGCCAATAGCTTTAATTTTTCATGTTCAAATGAAGAGATTAAAGCCTCCTTATATAGGAAAAGAGAGAGCTAGAACCCTCCAAGTGGAAAAAATAGCTAGCTTGACTTGATCCATGGCTATATGCTTCTAACAAATTCGAATCCTTGATGATGTTGCACAGATCCAGAGGAAAAATATTTGTTGGCCTTGATAATGATTTCAGTGGACCATATCTTGACACTGGAGTGGTTTGGACCAATGGAATATCTTCAAAAAATATTTTCCTTGAAATTTTCTCCTTCAAAATAACTTCCTTAGACCAAAAAATTCGATTTTCCTAGGAAATTAATTCTTTTCGCCCAACGAATTTCTTGTGGGACTTTTCATGCTTGAATCATGGATATTCCTTGACTTTTTAGTTTATTTACTTCTTCGGAAATTCCACAACCTTTTTTAAATTATTTTTCCACTTGGAGAGATTTTTATTTTCTGTCATTTTAATTTTTCTGACCAATTTTCAACTAATCATTTGCCATTTTTTTCGTACAAATAAAAATAACGACTCTAAAGGGGTTAAACGTATTTTCCTACCCTCAAAGTGTGTCTAAATAGAAATTTTAAGAGTTTATGTGTAAAATTAAGTACTCATACCCCCTATAACTTCTATAGAAAACACTTTTTACATATTTTCATTAATTTTTACATAAAAATCCAATTTCAGAGGGGAATTTCAACAATTAAAAATTGACCTCTAAATACAACCAAATTATGCGACACTTTACAGATGATCTGGTATGGTAATTTACATAGACTCTATACATTAGGACTCACCTAAGACTTCATAATCGAGCCCTGCACTAGATTTGGGGAATGTGTGGGAGAAAAACTTACCGATTATAAGTTTTAAAAAACACAAATAATGAGCTAAGAAAAAAAACTCCCTAGAGTGAAAACTCTGTAGCAAAAATATTAAGCTATATAGATGTGTTACATTTCTTTATAAACATAGTAGAATCATTTTTACATAATGGCCCATAAGGATGCAAAATTTGGATTATAATTGAGGACCAGAAGCTGCATGATGATGATGAAATCTGAATATATATATAAATTACAAATTAAAAATTTTAAAATTTTAAAATAAATAAATTAAATAAAAAATTAAATAAATAAAAATAAATAAAAAATATATATATAAAAAAATGACTACTCTGAAATGTACTTCGCTCTTGGGGTAGTTGACACTTAAGTGTTCAACATATGATTCTACATGGGGACACATTGCTTCATGAAGGAATTTGAAAATCTAGAATTTGTATCAAAGCCCCAAAAACTACATCATGCAGTTATCAATTCAAATATAAATCAAAAGCATCATATAAAATTAAGTACTAGAATAGAGATTCTACTTTAATAATACTGAAATAAAATCTAATATAATAACATAGAATAGAAATACTAAAATATGAAATGAAATAAATAAATCAAATCAAATCAACAATAATAAGTTTAGAGAAAAAATATAGAATATGCCCTATGGCATTAGACGTCATATTTGTAGAACAACTTGAGCATTTGGTCATTTGTAGGTAAGTCAAGTGGTTCGTCACCCAATGTGCTCAGGAATAAAGAACTTTTTCTTGCGGTTCCTCTGATGATGTAAGGTCCAAGCCACAAATTGTTAAGATTTTTGTGACTTACTGACTTCTTGTTCCTACGATCCCATAATATTACCATGTATCCAACCTAAAAAGGTCTGGCTCGAGAATATTTGTCAAAAATATTTTTAACTTTAGATTGATTTTACAAATATGACCAGAATCATTTCTAAGAGTTTCATCAAACTCCACCATATAATTAATTTGATGTTGAACAACATATTTTTCATTAGTAAAATGTTGAAGAAGTTGATAAGTTGTAAGCCTAAGGTGCACAGGTAAAGTTACATCGAATCCATAAACAAGTTAAAATGGGTTTTTTCCAGTAGCTTTCTTCTTTGTAATCTCATTTTCCCATAGCACATACTTGATTTTGCTATCCTAAACCTGCTTATTGTCTCCTACTATCTTTTTTATAATGGTTATAGTAATTTTATTACTTGATTCTGCAATACCATCACCTTGAGGATAGTAGTTTGATGAATGAGACAAATAATTCCATACTTGAAATAAAAAGATGAAAAACCTGAAGAATCATAAGTCTTGTCATTATCAGTAGTAATCTTAGCTGGGACGCAAAATCGAGTAACGATTTGATTTTCAATAAAGTCCATAACAACATTTTCAGTATCATTCTTTGTAGGAATGGATTCAACCCATTTAGTAAAATAATCAGCGGCATTTAAAATCCATGAGTAGTCATTACCAGAATTATCATTGAATTTTCCAATGAAATCCAAACCCCAATGTTGAAAAGGAGCCTCAACAACCACAGGTTGTAAGAGCAGGGAACCTAACTTCTGCTTCTGAGTGAAAAGTTGAAGAGATTAGAAAATTATAACATACTTTTGCACATCTGAAAATATCATAGGCCAATAATAGTCAACTCTAAGAATTTTGTGGTTGGTAGTCTTTGTAGCGTGATGAACACCAAAAAATCTTGCATGAAACTCTGAAATGAGATTTTTCGATTCAAATTCATCAACACACATAACTATTATCCCTTTAGGATTTCTCCATCCAAGGCCATATTTCATGATGCAATACTTATTTTCTCTCAACCTTAGATCTCTTCTTCTATGAGCAAACAGATTATTAGGACATGTAAGATTTAGTAGATAATAAATGATGTCCTTATACCATTCAGTTTATCCTAACCTTTGAAGCTCAGGTGAAGCTAAAAATTTCAACAAATCATTCATACAAATAAGACCCAAAGCCTTCTCATTACCTTCGTTAAAAATATGATCCAGACCTTGGCCCTTAACGAGCTTAGTATGTCTGCTCTCCAAATCATATTATTGAAATTTTGTGACCCATCTAGCTCGAGTGCTTAAGAAATCAGTCTAAGTTAATACACATTTAACCATAGAGTGTAGTGTTAGTGTCAGTCAGTTTTGCCTATCACCACTGATCAAATGTGCTCTTTCAAAGTTGTTGTTAGGGTGTCGAGTCAAATTTTTATGGTTTCAGTAGGTTTTCAAATAAAAATTTGGTCATTGGAAAATGTATCTATGGCTATTTCCACTCTAAAATTTTTTGCGTGTTGATAATTTTCATTACCTAGCTGAGTGTACCATCATTCAAAGGTCATCATTATCATTCCAGTCATCATCGTCATCATTTCATACAGTTCAATGTCTCCATTAGGTCATTAGGGTTTCAAGCAAACCAAATCTATCATTCCATGCATAAAATCTGGCAATTGGAGGAGTGGTAATAGGTAATTTGTTCAATAAAGTTTGATTTCAAATGTAATTGGTGTTTTAATATGTAATAAGTTCATCATGTTCCAAAAGTTGCAAATAAAGTGTCAAAGTTACAAGTTTTCAAAGCAAAGTGAAAAGGATGTAGTGGGTTATCCCACTACCATGAAGAAAAGTGACCACCAAAAAACACAAGATCATTTGTTCATTCATATCATTCAAGAAGAGCTCCCATCCATCATCAACTGAAAATTCAGCAAAATCAAGTCAATTACTCTCCAAATTTGGTGTCAAAAGTAGCCACGATGTGCTTTCTGCCCTCCACGCTACGCTTTCTTCCCAAGGCTATGTTTTCTCTCTTGGAGGAATAAAACCAAGTTTTGAAGGCTTTTGAAGGTTTTAAATGTGTTAAGCATAATTGAACAAGTAAGTATCACCTCAGGAAACCCCTCCTTGTAGCTCAATTTCATGGTTTTAGTGTGAAAACCCTTTATTGACCTCCATGTTGTGTTTTTGTGGCTAGCCATTTTTTCATAGTTTGCAAAGTAAATTCACTTTCCACTAGATTTTTTAACCTTCTTCACACTATAAACCATCCCCCACAGCCTTCACATCCCCTCATTTACGTTTACCAAGCCCCAAACCCTAAACCCTAGCCCAATTCTGCCAATTTGGGCAGTTTTCCTAGTTAGGAATGTGTTAAAATTTCCTATCTCATTTCCCTTTCCCATTTCACTCCCTAAAGTTCCCTAAGACACCTGCCCATCTCCCTAAATTTTCCCACTCTAATCTCCCTTCCCTAACCCACTCATCCTATCCCTCTTCTCCCTTCCCCTGGTTTGTCATATTAGGGTTTTTACCCTTGCAAACAACCAAATGGAGGAGAGTAAATCTTATAACAATGGAGGCTAGGGGATAAGACATGAGCCCTTAACCACTCTTGAAATGATGTCTACACAATTTTCCAATCATTTTTTTTCAAGCAGTAGGGTGTTTTCCTTTTGTCAACTAGTTGATAAAGTCAAATACAATGCCACATTGACCAAGTTGTTTACCACTCAACTCAAAAGGGACAAAGTAACAATTGAAGGGGTTAATTTCACTATATCAACAGATATAGTAGCTGAGGCCACATGCATACCTAATCATGGTGAAAAATGGTTTGAGAACCAAGATCTATCCCTTCATGATTATCAACCCTATCTCAAAAGACATCATCAACAACACATGAAGAAGATTTTTCCTGTTGGGCACCTACTTGAGAAGTACACACCACGCATGAAGATCATCATGAATTACGTCACCTCTAAGGGAATAATTTATAGAATGTATGGGTATCATGTCAGACTTCTTATGTATTTCACAGGGTTAAAGCCACTGAATTTTCCCTATTACCTCTACAGAAGTTTGGCAAAGATGGTAGAAAAGGTCCAACATAAGGAGAGTAGTCTTGAAAGCAGCCTCTTCCACCGTTCTCTGATCAAAATCATTGTTTTACACCAACTTGAGCAGAAGAACATCACTTGGGAAAATTTCACACAGGAAAATGTTTTTTTGTCTTCTAGTAGCCAGCTTACTAGCCCTAGTTCTCCATCAACACCATCAGCACCTTCAACACCTTCTAGACATGTGGGGGTTGGCTCACCTAGCACCAATTTAGTGAGGAGGAAGATTGAGGTCACTAAGACCTACCAGAGAGGCAAAAGGCTTGGTTTTCCTCCTCATATTGAGGAAGGGGCCAAGCCCACATTAGCAGAGCAGGGATTACATTCACAACATGATCATACATCTATGCATGAGGAGGAACATGATTTTGAATTAGTAGACTTGGAGGCCAGTGAAGAGCATGAAAACCTAGAGAGGATCATCAAGGAAAAATATGCTCACACCAAAGAGCTCCAAGACAAATTGGAAAGGTCTAATATCATCATCTCCTTCCTAGAGCAAGAAATCAAATTTGTAATGTCAAAGTCAAACAATTGCAAGCCAAACTGAAGGAAACCCTAAAAATTAAAAATGAGAAGGATAGCTTGGAGATTCTTGTTGATGCTTCTTTAGTGGCATAACATACCTCATGAGGCGCCACTGGACCAATTTTGAGGATTTTTGGAGCAAATTTTGTTTTTTTGTTACATTTTGGTCAAAATTGGAAATTCAGAAAAACCAGTCATATTGGAAAAAGCGTAGCGTGGACCACGCTACGCTTTTGTTGGCGGGGTCCACTAGAGGAAAAATAAAATTTTTTGGATTCCTCTTGACAAGTACATCAATCTGAGTCAGTGGTTGGGCCATTTCAGCCAATTCTAAAGGGTCATATTTCCCAAAAACATGCTAAAAATCACCTTTCTGCCATGTTTTTGGAGCCTTCGCTACGCTTTCTGAGTATTCTTAGGATACTGAATATTTGGAGGGCCAGAAGCCACCTTTTTGAGTCCTTGATGAGCCTATAATATATCAGACATCCAGATATTTCCGATGGTACCTCCAGATCCTAATTTGGACAACTGGAAGGCCTTCAAATAAAAATAAACAAATAAATAAAATAAAAATAAAATAAAATAAAAAATGACTACTCTGAAATGTACTTCGCTCTTGGGGTAGTTGACGCTTAAGTGGTCAACATATGATTCTACATGGGGACACATTGCTTCATGAAGGAATGTGAAAATCCAGAATCTGTATCAAAGCCCCAAAAATTACATCATGCAGTTATCAATTCAAATATAAATCAAAATCATCATATAAAATTAAGTACTAGAATAGAAATTCTACTCTAATAATACTAAAATAAAATCTAATATAATAACATAGAATAGAAATAATAAAATATGAAATGAAATAAATAAATCAAATCAAATCAACAAGAATAAGGTTAGAGATACAATATAGAATATTCCCTATGGCATCAGACGTCATATTTGTAGAACAACTTGAGCATTTGGCCATTTGCAGGTAAATCAAGTGGTTCATCACCCAATGTGCTCAAGTATAAAGAACTTTTTCTTGCAGTTCCTCTGATGATATAAGGTCCAAGCCACAAATTGTTAAGATTTTTGTGACTTACCGACTTCTTGTTCCTACGATCCCATAATATTACCATGTATCCAACCTAAAAAGGTCTAGCTCAAGAATATTTGTCAAAAATATTTTTAAATTTAGAGTGATTTTACAAATATGACCAAAATCCTTTTTAAGAGTTTCATCCAACTCCACCATATAATCAATTTGATGTTGAACAACATATTTTTCATTAGTAAAATGTTGAAGAAGTTGATAAGTTGGAAGCCTAAGGTGCACAGGTAAAGTTACATCGAATCCATAAAAAAGTTCAAATGGGTTTTTTCCAGTAGCTTTCTTCTTTGTAATCTCATTTTCCCATAGTGCATACTTGATTTTGCTATCCTAAACTCGCTTATTGTCTCCTACTATATTTATATAATGGTTATAATATTTTTATTACTTGATTCCACAATACCATCACCTTGAGGATAGTAGTTTGATGAATGAGAAAAATAATTCCATACTTGAAATAAAAAGATGAAAAATCTGAAGAATCATAAGTCTTTTCATTATCAGTAGTAATCTTAGCTGGGACGCCAAATCGAGTAATGATTTGATTTTCAATAAAGTCCATAACAATATTTTTAGTATCATTCTTTGTAGGAATGGATTCAACCCATTTAGTAAAATAATCAGTGGCAAATAAAATCCATGAGTAGTCATTACCAAAATTATCATTGAATTTTCTAATGAAATCCAAACCCTAATGTTGAAAAGGAGCCTTAACAGCCACAGGTTGTAAGGGCAGGAAACCTAACTTTTGCTTTCGAGTGAACAATTGAAGAGCTTATAAAATTCTAACATAATTTTGCACATCTGAAAATATCATAGGCCAATAATAATCATCTCTAAGAATTTTGTGTTTGGTAGTCTTTGTAGCGTGATGAACACCAAAAAATCTTGCATGAAACTCTGAAATGAGAATTTTCGATTCAACTTCATCAACACACCTAACTATTATCCCTTCAGTATTTTTTCATCCAAGGCCATATTTCATGATGCAAAATTAGTTTCTCTCAACCTTAGATTTCTTCTTCTATGAGAAACCAAATTATTAGAACATGTAAGATTTAGTAGATAATAAACGACGTCCTTATACCATTCAATTTATCCTAACCTTTGAAGCGCAGGTGAAGCTAAGACTTTCGACAAATCATTCATACAAATAAGACCCAATCCTTCTCATTACCTTCGTTAAAAATATGATACAAACCTTGTCCGTTAGCGAGCTTAGTATGTCTACTCTCTAAATCATATTATCGAATTTTTGTGACCCATCTAGCTCGAGTGCCTAAGAAATCAATCTAATTTAATAAATATTTTACCATAGAGTGTGGCGTTAGTGTTAATCAGTTCTGCCTGTCACCAGTGATCAGATGTGCTCTTTCAAAGTTTTTGATAGGGTGTTTAGTCAATTTTTATGGTTTTAGTAGACTTTCAAATAAAAATTTGGTCATTGGATAGTGTGCCTATGGATATTTCCACTCCTTTCAAAAAATTTACGTGACGGTACTTGTCATTACTTAGCTGAGTGTACCTTCATTCAAAGGTCATCATTATCATTCCAGTCATCATCATCATCATTTCATACAATTCAGTGTCTCCATTAGGTCATTAGGGTTTCAAGCTCACCAAATATGTCATTCCATTTATAAAATATGGAAATTGGAGGATTGGTAATAGGTAATTTGTTCAATACAGTTTGATTTCAAATGTAATTTAAGTTTTAGTATGTAATAAGTTCATCATGTTCCAAAAGTTGCAAAGAAAGTGTCAAATTTACAAGTTTTCAAAGCAAAGTGAAAAGGACGTAGTGGGCCATCCCACTACCATGAAGAAAAGTGACCACCACAAAACACAAGCTCATTTGTTCATTCATCTCATTCAAGAAGAGCTCTCATCCATAATAAACTGAAAATTCAGCAAAATCAAGTCAATTAATCTCCAAATTTGGTGTCAAAAGTAGCCACGATGCGCTTTCTGCCCTCCACTCTATGCATTCTTCCCAAGGCCATGTTTTCTCTCTTGGAGGCATAAAACCAAGTTCTGAAGGCTTCTTAAGGTTTTCAATGTGTCAAGAATCAGTGAACAAGTAAGTTAAACCTCGAAAGGAAACCCCTCCTTGTAGCTCAATTTCATGGTTTTAGTGTGAAAACCTTTTATTGACCTCCATGTTGTGTTTTAGTGGCTAGCCATTTTTTCACAGTTTTCAAAGTAAATTCACTTTTCCATAGATTTTTTAACCTTCTTCACACTCTAAAACATCCCCCACAGCCTTCACATCCCCTCATTTCCATTTCCCAAGCCCCAAACCCTAAACCCTAGCCCAATTTTTCCAATTTGGGTAGTTTTCCTATTTAGGACTATGTTAAAATTTCCTAGCTTATTTCCCCTTCCCATTTCACTCCCTAAAGTTCCCTAAGACACCTGACCATCTCCCTAAATTTTCCCACTCTAATCTTTCTTCCCTAACCACTCATCCTATCCCTCTTCTCCGTTCCCCTGTTTTGTCATATTAGGGTTTTTACCCTTGCAAAAAACCAAATGGAGGAGAGGAAATCTTATAACAAAGGAGGTCAGGTGATAAGACATAAGCCCTTAACCACTCTTGAAATTATGTCTACACAATTTTCCAAGTTTTTTTTTCAAGCAGTAGGGTGTCTTCCTTTTGTCAACTAGTTGATAAAGTCAAATATATTGCCACATTGACCAAGTTGTTTGCCACTCAACTCAAAAGGGACAAATTAACGATTGAAGGGGTTGCTTTCACAATATCAACTGATATAGTAGTTGAGGCCACAAGCATACCTAATCATGGTGAAAAATGTTTTGAGAACCAATATCTATCATGATTATCAGCCCTATCTCAAAAAACATCATCAACAACACATGAAGAGTATTTTTCCTGTTGGGCACCTCCTTAAGAAGTACACAACACTCATGAAGATCATCATGAAGTAATTCACCTATAAGGGAATATTTTATAGAATATATGGGTATCATGTCAGCCTTTTTATGCATTTCATTGGGTTAAAGCCACTGAATTTTCCCTATTACCTCTACAGAAGTTTGGCAAAAAATGGTAGAAAAGGTCCAACATAAGTAGAGTAGTCTTGAAAGCAGCCTCTTCCACCATCCTCTAATCAAAATCATTGTTTTACACCAGCTTGAGCTAAAGAACATCACTTGGGAAACTTTCATGCAGGCAAATGTTTTTTTGTCTTCTAGTAGCCAGCCTACTTGCCCTAGTTCTCCATTAGTACCATCAGCACCTTCAACTCCTTCTAGACATGTGGAGGTTGGCTCACCTAGCACCATTTTAGTGAGGAGAAAGATTGAGGTCACTAACACCTACTAGAGAGGCATAAGGCTTGTTTTCCTCCTCATATTGAGGAAGGGGCCAATCCCACATCAGCAGAGCAGACATTACATTCACATCATGATCATACATCTATGCATGAGGAGGCACATGATTTTGACTTAGTAGACTTGGAGGCCAGTGAAGAGTATGAAAAAATAGAGAGGATCATCAAGGAAAAATATTCTCAGACCAAAGATCTCCAAGACAAATTGGAAAGGGCTAATTTCATCATTTCCTTCCTAGAGCAAGAAATCAAATTTGTAATGTCAAAGTCAAATAGTTGCAAGCCAAACTGAAGGAAACCCTAAAAAGTAAAAATGATAAGGATATCTTGGATATTCTTTTTGATGCTTATTTAGTGGCATAACATACCTCATGAGGCACCGCTGGATCAATTTTGAGGATTTTTGGAGCAAATTTTGTTTTTTGTGACATTTTGGTAAAAATTGGAAATTCAGAAAACCAATCATACTAGAAAAAGCGTAGCGTGGGCCACACTACACTTTTTTTGGCGAGGTCCACTAGAGGAAAAATCAACATTTTTGGATTCCTCTTGACAAGTACATCAATTTGAGTCAGCGTTTAGGCCATTTCAGCCAATTCTGAAGGGTCAAAATGCCTAAAAACATGCTAAAAATCACCTTTCTGCCTTGTTTTTGGAGCCTTCGCTACGCTTTATGAGTGCTCTTGGGAGATTGAATATTTGTAGGGATAGAAGCAACCTTTTTGAGTGCTTGATGAGCCTATCATGCATCAGACATCCAGATATTTCCAATGGTACCTCCAGATCCTAATTTGGACACCTAGAAGGCCTCCAAATAAAAATAAAAAATAAACAAATAAACAAATAAAAATAAATAAAATAAAAAATGACTACTCTGAAATGTACTTCGCTCTTGCGGTAGTTGACACTTAAGTGGTCAACATATGACTCTACATGGGGACACCTTGCTTCATGAAGGAATGTGAAAATCCAAATTTTGTATCAAAGCCCCAAAAATTACATCATGCAGTTATCAATTCAAATATAAATCAAAATCATCATATAAAATTATGTACTAGAATAGAAATTTTACTCTAATAATACTCAAATAAAATCTAATATAATAACATAGAATATAAATACTAAAATTTGAAATGAAATAAATAAATGAAATCAAATCAACAAGAATAAGGTGAGAGATACAATATAGAATATGCCCTATGGCTTCAGATGTCATATTTGTAGAACAACTTGAGCATTTGGCCATTTGCAGGTAAGTCAAGTGGTTCATCACTCAATGTGCTAAAGTATAAATACATTTATCTTGTGGTTCCTCTGATGATGTAAGGTCCAAGCCACAAATTGTTAAGATTTTTGTGACTTACTGACTTATCGTTGCTACGATCCCATAATATTACCATGTATCCAACCTCAAAAGGTCTAGCTCGATAATATTTGTCAATTTTTTTTTTTTTTTAAAACTTTAGATTGATTTTACAAATATGACCAAAAACATTTCTAAGAGTTTCATCCAACTCCACCATATAATCAATTTGATGTTGAACAACATATTTTTCATTAGTAAAATTTTGAAGAGGTTGAGAAGTTGGAAGCCTAAGGTGCACAGGTAAAGTTACATCGAATCCATAAACAAGTTCAAATGGGTTTTTCCAGTAGCTTTCTTCTTTGTAATCTCATTTTCCCATAGTGCATACTTGATTTTGCTATCCTTAACCCACTTATTGTCTCCTACTATCTTTTTTATAATGGTTATAATATTTTTATTACTTGATTCTGCAATACCATCACCTTGAGGATAGTAGTTTGATGAATGAGACAAATAATTCCACACTTGAAATAAAAAGATGAAAAATATGAAGAATCATAAGTCTTGTCATTATCAGTAGTAATCTTAGCTGGGACGCCAAATCGAGTAATGGTTTGATTTTCAATAAATTCCATAACAACCCTTTCAGTATCATTCTTTGTAGGAATGGATTCAACCCATTTAGTAAGATAATCAGTGGCATTTAAAATCCATGAGTAGTCATTACCAGAATTATCATTGAATTTTCCAATGAAATCCAAACCCTAATGCTGAAAAGGAGCCTCAACAACCACAGGTTGTAAGGGCAGGGAACCTAACTTCTACTTCCGAGTGAACAGTTGAAGAGCTTAGAAAATTCTAACATACTTTTACACATTTGAAAATATCATAGGCCAATAATAATCAGCTCTAAGAATTTTGTGTTTGGTAGTATCTGTAGCGTGATGAACACCAAAAAATCTTGCATGAAACTCTGAAATTAGATTTTTCGATGCAAACCTTGGCCCTTAACAAGCTTAGTATGTCTACTCTCCAAGTCATATTATTGAATTTTTGTGACCCATCTAGCTCGAGTGCCTTAGAAATCAACCTAAGTTAATACATATTTAACCATAGAGTGTGGCGTTAACGTCAATCAATTCTGCCTATCACCAGTGATCAAATGTGCTCTTTCAAAGTTGTTGTTAGGGCGTCGAGTCAAATTTTTATCATTTCAGTAGGTTTTCAAATAAAAATTTGGTCACTGGATAGTGTGTCTATGGCTATTTCCACTCCTTTCAAATTTTTTATGTGCCGGTAGCTGTCATTACTTAGCTGAGTGTACCATCATTCAAAGGTCATCATTATCATTCCAGTCATCATCATCATCATTTCATACAGTTTAGTGTCTCCATTAGGTCATTAGGGTTTCAAGCTCACCAAATCTGTCATTCCATGCATAAAATATGGCAATTGGAGGAGTGGTAATAGGTATTTTTTTCAATAAATTTTGATTTCAAATGCAATTTATGTTTTAATATGTAATAAGTTCATCATGTTCCAAAAGTTGCAAAGAAAGTGTCAAATTTACAAGTTTCCAAAGCAAAGTGAAAATGACATAGTGGGCCATCCAACTACCATGAAGAAAAGTGACCACCACAAAACACAAGCTCATTTGTTCATTCATATCATTCAAGAAGAGCTCTCATCCATCATCAACTGAAAATTCAGCAAAATCGAGTCAATTACTCTCCAAATGTGGTGTCAAAAGTAGCCACGATGCGCTTTCTGCCCTCCAAGCTACGCTTTCTTCCCAAGGCTATGTTTTCTCACTTGGAGGCATAAAACCAAGTTTTGAAGGCTTCTTAAGGTTTTCAATGTGTTAAGCATCAATGAACAAGTAAGTATCACCTCAGCAAACCCCTCCTTGTGGCTCAATTTCATGGTTTTAGTGTGAAAACCCCTTATTGACCTCCATGTTGTGTTTTAGTGGCTAGACATTTTTTCATAGTTTGCAAAGTAAATTCACTTTCCCATAGATTTTTTAACCTTCTTCACACTCTAAAACATCCTCCACAGCCTTCACATCCCCTCATTTCCATTTCCCAAGCCCCAAACCCTAAACCCTAGCCCAATTTTGCCAATTTGGTCAGTTTTCCTAGTTAGTATTGTGTTAAAATTTCCTAGCTCATTTCCATTTCCCATTTCACTCCCTAAAGTTCCCTAAGACACCTGCCCATCTCCCTAAATTTTCCCACTCTAATCTCCCTTCCCTAACCCACTCATCCTATCCCTCTTCTCCCTTCCCCTGTTTTGTCATATTAGGGTTTTTACCCTTGCAAACAACCAAATGGAGAGGAAATATTATAACAAAGGAGGCCAGGTGATAAGACATGAGCCCTTAACCACTCTTGAAATGATGTATACACCATTTTCCAAGCATTTTTTTCAAGCAGTAGGGTGTCTTCCTTTTGTCAACTAGTTGATAAAGTCAAATACAATGCCACATTGACCAAGTTGTTTGCCACTCAACTCAAAAGGGACAAAGTAACAATTGAAGGGGTTAATTTCACTATATCAACTGATATAGTAGCTGAGGCTACAGGCATACCTAATCATGGTGAAAAATGGTTTGAGAACCAAGATCTAGCCCTTCATGATTATGAACCCTATCTCAGAAGACATCATCAACAACACATGAAGAAGATTTTTCCTGTTGGGCACCTCCTTGAGAAGTACACACCACTCATGAAGATCATCTTGAAGTACGTCACCTCTAAGGGAAGATTTTATAGAATGTATTGGTATCATGTCAGACTTATTATGCATTTCACAGGGTTAAAGCCACTAAATTTTCCCTATTACCTCTACAGAAGTTTCGCAAAGATGGTAGAAAAGGTCCAACGTAAGTAGAGTAGTCTTGAAAGAAGCCTCTTCCACCATGCTCTGATCAAAATCATTGTTTTACACCAGATTTTAGCAGAAGAACATCACTTGGGAAACTTTCATGCATGCAAACGAATTTTTTTCTTCTAGTAGCCAGCCTACTAGCCCTAGTTCTTCATCAACACCATCAGCACCTTCAACACCTTCTAGAAATGTGGAGGTTGGCTCACCGAGCGCCATTTTAGTGAGGAGGAAGATTGAGGTCACTAAGACCTACCAGAGAGGCAGAAGGCTTGTTTTTTATCCTCATATTGAGGAATGGGCCAAGCCCACATCAACAGAGAAGGGATTATATTCACAACATGATCATACATCTATGCATGAGGAGGAGCATGATTCTGACTTAGTAGACTTAGAGGCTAGTGAAGAGCATGAAAACCTAGAGAGGATCATCAAAGAAAAATATTATTAGACCAAATATCTCCAAGATAAATTGGCAAGGGCTAATTTCATCATTTCCTTCCTAGAGCAAGAAATCAAATTTGTAATGTCAAAGTCAAACAGTTGCAAGCCAAACTGAAGGAAACCCTAAAAAGTTAAAATGAGAAGGGTAGCTTGTATTTTCTTGTTGATGCTTCTTTAGTGGCATAACATACCTCTTGAGGCACCACTGGACCAATTTTAAGGATTTTTGGAGAAAATTTTCTTTTTTTGTGACATTTTGGTCAAAATTGGAAATTCAGAAAACTAATCATACTGGAAAAAGTGTAGCGTGGGCCACACTATGCTTTTGTTTTAGGGGTCCATTAGAGGAAAAATCAAAATTTTTGGATTCCTCTTGACAAGTACATCAATCTGAGTCAGCGGTTGGGCCATTTCAACCAATTCTGAAGGGTCAAAATGCACAAAAACATGCTAAAAATCACCTTTCTGCCCTGTTTTTGGGGCCTTCGCTACACTTTTTGAGTAATCTTGGAAGATTGAATATTTGGAGGGCTAGAAGCCACATTTTTGAGTGCTTGATTAGCTTATCATGTATCAGACATCCAGATCTTTCCAATGGTACTTCCAAATCCTAATTTTGACACCTGGAAGGCTTCCAAATAAAAATAAATAAATAAATAAAAATAAATAAAATAAAATAAAATAAAAAATGACTACTCTGAAATGTACTTCACTCTTGCAATAATTGACACTTAATTGGTCAACATATGATTCTACATGGGGACACATTGCTTCATGAAGGAATGTGAAAATCCAGAATCGTTGTCAAAGCCCCAAAAATTACATCATGCAATTATCAATTCATATATAAATCAAAATTGTAAAATAAAATTAAGTACTAGAATAGAAATTCTACTCTAATAATACTAAAATAAAATCTAATATAATAACATAGAATAGAAATACTAAAATATGAAATGAAATAAATGAATGAAATCAAATAAACAAAAATAAGGTTAGAGATATAATATAGAATATGCCCTATGGCATCAGACGTCATATTTGTAGAATGACTTGAGCATTTGGCCATTTGTAGGTAAGTCAAGTGGTTCATCACCCAATGTGATCAAGTATAAAGAACTTTTTCTTGTGGTTCCTCTGATGATGTAAAGTCCAAACCACAAATTTTTAAGATTTTTTTGACTTACCGACTTCTTGTTCCTACGGTCCCATAATATTACCATGTATCCAACCTAAAAAGGCCTAGATCGAGAATATTTGTCAAAAATATTTTTAACTTTAAATTGATTTTACAAATATGACCAAAATCCTTTCTAATAGTTTCATCCAACTCCACCATATAATCATTTTGTTGTTGAACAACATATTTTTCATTAGTAAAATGTTGAAGAAGTTGATAAGTTGGAAGCCTAAGGTGCACAGGTAAAGTTACATCAAATACATAAACAAGTTCAAATGGGCTTTTTCCATTAGCTTTCTTCTTTGTAATCTCATTTTCCCATAGCGCATACTTGATTTTGCTATCCTAAACCTGTTTATTGTATCCTAATATCTTTTTTATAATGGTTATAATATTTTTATTACTTGATTTCACAATACCATCACCTTGAGGATAGTAGTTTGATGAATGAGACAAATAAATCCATACTTGAAATAAAAAGATGAAAAATATGAAGAATCATAAGTCTTGTCATTATTAGTAGTAATCTTAGCTGGGACGCCAAATCGAGCAATGATTTGATTTTCAATAAAGTCCATAACAACCTTTTTAGTATCATTCTTTGTAGGAATGGATTCAACCCATTTAGTAAAATAATCAGTGGCATTTAAAATCCATGAGCAGTCATTACTAGAATTATCATTGAATTTTCCAATGAAATCCAAACCCCAATGTTGAAAAGGAGCCTCAACAACCACAGGTTGTAAGGGCAAGGAACCTAACTTCTGCTTTTGAGTGAACAGTTGAAGATCTTAGGAAATTCTAACATAATTTTGCACATCTGAAAATATCACAGGCCAATAATAATCAGCTCTAAGAATTTTGTGTTTGGTAGTCTTTGTAGCGTGATGAACACCAAAAAATCTTGCATGAAACTCTGAAATGAGATTTTTCAATTCAACTTCATCAACACACCTAACTATTATCCCTTTAGTATTTCTCCATGCAAGGCCATATTTCATGATGCAATAATTAGTTTCTCTCAACCTTATATCTCTTCTTCTATGAGCAACCAAATTATTAGGACGTGTAAGATTTAGTATATAGTAAATGATGTCCTTATACTAGGGTAAAAATGCGAATTTGGGTTATACTTTTGTGAGAATCGGGGGCAGAAAACTTTTTTTCTCAACAATTCGGCCGAACTTTTATAAAATTTTGGTCGAAATGTTCGAGAGTTTGGCCGAACTTTCAAAATTAGTTCGGCCAAACTCATTTTGTCGTTTACATTGACGACATACTGATAGCGTTGGCAAACAGATTTTTGGCCGGATATGGGAAAAGCGGCAACAAAAGTTCGGCCGAACTAATAGTCCGGTTGAACTATTAGTTCGGCCTAACTTTTAAAATAGTTCGGCCAAACTTTTAAAATAGTTCGGCCAAACTTGTTCTTATAAATATATCGGCCCGCAAACCTTAACAGGTTTCGGGAGTATTACCATTGTCTGTTTGTTGTCCCGCGCCTCTCCATCTCGCGTCTGTCTGTCTCACATTTGTGTGTTTGTAGGGGCGATGAGGTGAGGTGTTGCTCTGTTGCGCTGTGACGACGAGGTGAGGTGTTGCTCTGTTTTTTTTGTTGATTTTAATATTTTTTTGTTGTTCGCGGGGAATTTGGTCTGCGTCCTCCACAATGTCTTCAGCCATCTCCCGGTTCATATTCTCGCTGCGGCTTCGTCCTCTTGTCGTCTGTGAATTTCCAGGTATGTTATCCTTCTCCTTTATCATTGAATTTACAGTTTTATGAAGGTTTTGTTTCGGGACCTAGCCTTTGTAGTTCCTCTTTATCTATCTCTGTGTTCGTGTCTGGCTTACAGATTACAGATTACCAAATTTCCAAAAGAATTAAATTTTGGAAAAAAACATAAAACTTACAGATTACCACGTTTCTAATTTCATCATTCATACCATCACAATTCATCTTCTTTTTTCAGATTCATAATTCATATAGTCACAATTCTTAATCTATATTCAGATTCATCATTTATAGAATAATTCATAAACAAATTCCAAAATTAAAATTCATTATTTCTGAATATTAAACGGTTAAACATTTAACAAGAAATCAGATTTATAGTACATAGTAAACTCTAATTTCAAATTTTCATTTCAGATATGTTAGAATAAGGACTAAAATTTTACATCATAAATGTGTGAGCTATATTCATAATCATAGAGATTAGTATTTTCTGGTTTAAAAGGAAGATTTCTAAAAATGTTTCACTCCAAACTTGCCAAATGAGAATGTCGTTATGCCAAATCCACTCTCCAAATTCCTGATATTAGGTTGTCACTGTCACTATGTTAATGCTCTTCAAACACCTGATATTAGGTTGTCACTATCACTATTTTAATTCTCTCCAAATGACTGATACTAGGTTGTCACTGTGACTATGTTAATGCTCTCCAAATGCATGTTACTGTTAGGTGCTTTCGGGCCTCAACCTCCTATAATTTGCAAAGGAAAGTGAAAAATGATGTTGTTTATGTTTAGGTGTTTGTTTTATAGGGTTTAGGTTTACTTTATATGTTTGTGGTCCTCTCCACCATACTCTTTCCTGCCATGCCTCCTTCCCTTTCTCAAGCAACTTTGATTTTTTTATGTTTTTACTAGCAACATTTTTTCGACAAAGGATTTGTTTCATCATCTTGGGAATGGATCCATAAAATTTCAAATTGATTCCATTTGCAAGAAGAATTTCTAATAAAGTTCAGGGATTCAAATATTCCAATTTGTTTTGGAACCTTCCCTAGGTGATTATAGGATTTATGGCCTACTCTGATACTTATAATATACACATAACCTAGTGACTAAAATAGATATTAGCGACTAAAATAGATATTAGCGAGGGTCTCATGCACTGTGCAGTTTGAACTATCACGTGCATGTCTGAGAGTTTGTGACATGCTAGAATTGAATCTATGTCAGAAAATTTCCCATTATAATTCTTGACGTATATAAGTTTTATGTTTCATTCTTTGTTGAACTGTGTGATGTGTCACTTTGGCTTGGAGGGTTCACGCCTTGCGGGCCCTTTGGAGGTTGCAAGTTTGTATAGCATGGATGTTGTGAGCCCTTACAATTTGTATAACATGGCTATTGTGGGCCCTAAGAATTGGTTCCATTTGAATTTGTTTTGCATTATAATTTTTGTTCATACATTAGAATTAGGTGAGCTACATCCATTTCCCTCAGAAATAGCTAACTAGTGTTGTCATTTCTTCCACTGAAAAAAAAATTTGCAAGCAGAGAAAAAATATCTTCATGTCAAATAAAAATTGAGAAATGACTATTTAGATATCTGTTTTCATTGCTTCCACTAAAATTTTCCATGGTCAGTTGCATCTCCATATGGTTCCTTTTCATTACCTGTTGAATACTTTGCCTTATAATCTATACCTGTTCTCTCCTCCACATACCATCGGTCCGCCTCCATCTGAGTAGATTTTTCTTGAGTTAACATATTTCAATTACAAAATACCAACAACCTGTTCATTGGCCTTATTATTATTATTATTATTATTTTTTTTTTTAATATAGATTTTTTTTTTTTTTTAATTATTTTTTTAATTTAATATTAGTGCACTTAAAAGTTGTAGTGCATCGGAAGAGACATGATATACAACCTTCTTAAATTGAAGGTCTCACTCTTTCATCATTAGTATAACTATTTGTCGCTTTTCTAGCCTTTTATTGTTTCCTAACAAATTTTTTTGTTTTGATAATAATTATAGATTTTTGTTAGGAAACAATAATTATAAATTCTTTTTGACAAATATATTAATAATGAAGGCTGAACCTAGCTACATTCTTCAACATCTAAGAGACACAACTGTATTATGATATTTTCCCTTCTTTCCAACTTAGTCCATCCTTCTAGAAAAATCCCTTTTAATGAAGGAAATATATCCATAGTGATCCACTGATATTTGTTCACCAACAACTATTCCATTTTGAACTTATATATCTCAAAACTATGCTCATTGAATTTATGCATCTATATCTTTAAACT
Source organism: Pinus albicaulis (assembly GCA_034641835.2). Taxonomy (NCBI): domain Eukaryota; kingdom Viridiplantae; phylum Streptophyta; class Pinopsida; order Pinales; family Pinaceae; genus Pinus; species Pinus albicaulis. The sequence goes on from CM076572.1 coordinate 596,040,042, forward strand.
ACTCAACTAATTTATTTCACCATAGGAATCAATTCGATATATCTTCCATTTTAATGGGGTCTATCACATTTCGAGAAAAACAAATTAGCCATAAAAGTTTCCCATTGAAACCAAAAGTAATTTGATACAAAACATAGGTTTTAACCTTATATAGTTAATTGTTTTAAATAGATTCTTAATAAAATGAAAAATATTCAATGTAAAACACATGCATTAACATATAATTGTGGTATTTTCTCTTCTTTCCAACTTAGTCCATCCTTCTAGTAAAATCCCTTTTAATGACGCAGATATATCCATAGTGATCCACTGATATTTGTTCACCAACAACTATTCCATTTTGGACTTATAATCTGAAAACTATGCTCATTGAATTTATGCATCTATATCTTTAAACTACTCAACTATTTTATTACAGCATAGGAATCATTTCGATATATCTCCCATTTTAATGGGGTTTATCAAATTTCGAGAAAAACACATTAGCCATAAAAGTTTCCATTGAAACCAAAAGTAATTTGATACAAAACATAGGTTTTAACCTTATATAGTTAATTGTTTCAAATAGATTCTTAATAAAATGAAAAATATTCAATGTAAAACACACGCATTAACATATAATTGTGATATTTTCCCTTCTTTCCAACCTAGTGGACATCCTTCAAGAAAAATCCCTTTTAATGAAGAAAATATATCCATAGTGATCCACTGATATTTGTTCACCAACAACTATTCCATTTTGAACTTATATATCTCAAAACTATGCTCATTGAATTTATGCATCTATATCTTTAAACTACTCAACTATTTTATTTCACCATAGGAATCAATTCGATATATCTCCCATTTTAATGGGGTCTATCACATTTCGAGAAAAACACATTAGCCATAAAAGTTTCCCATTGAAACCAAAAGTAATTTGATACAAAACATAGATTTTAACCTTATATAGTTAATTGTTTCAAATAGATTCTTAATAAAATGAAAAATATTCAATGTAAAACACATGCACATTAGCATATAATTGTGATATTTTCCCTTCTTTTCAACATAGTCCATCCTTCTAGAAAAATCCCTTTTAATGAAGCAGATATATCCATAGTGATCCACTGATATTTGTTCCCCAACAACTATTCCATTTTGGACTTATATATCTCAAAACTATGCTCATTGAATTTATGCATCTATATCTTTAAACTACTCAACTATTTTATTACACCATAGGAATCATTTTGATATATCTCCCATTTTAATGGGGTCTATCACATTTCGAGAAAAACACATTAGCCATAAAAGTTTCCCATTGAAACCAAAAATAATTTGATACAAAACATAGGTTTTAACCTTATATAGTTAATTGTTTCAAATAGATTCTTAATAAAATGAAAAATATTCAATGTAAAACACATGCATTAACATATAATTTTGATATTTTCCCTTCTTTCCAACTTAGTGGACATCGTTCTAGAAAAATATCTTTTAATGAAGTAGATATATCCACAGTGATCCACTAATATTTGTTCACCAACAACTATTGCATTTTGGAATTGTATATCTCAAAACTATGTTCATTGAATTTATGCATCTATATCTTTAAACTACTCAATTGTTTTATTAAACCATATGAATAATTTCGATATATCTCCCATTTTAATGGGGTCTATCACATTTCGAGAAAAACACATTAGCCATAAAAGTTTCCCATTGAAACAAAAAGTAATTTGATACAAAACATAGGTTTTAACCTTATATAGTTAATTGTTTCAAATAGATTTTTAATAAAATGAAAAATATTCAATGTAAAACACATGCACATTAACATATAATTGTGATATTTTCCATTCTTTCCAACTTAGTGGACATCCTTCTAGAAAAATCCCTTTTAATGAAGCAGATATATCCATAGTGATCCACTGATATTTTTTCACCAACAACTATTCCATTTTGGACTTATATCTCAAAACTATGCTCATTGAATTTATGCATCTATATCTTTAAACTACTCAACTATTTTATTACACCATAGGAATCATTTCGATATATCTCCCATTTTAATGGGGTCTATCACATTTCGAGAAAAACACATTAGCCATAAAATTTTCCCATTGAAACCAAAATTAATTTGATACAAAACATAGGTTTTAATTAACATATAATTTACTCGAGAAACCCAAAACCATAAGATCATTTTTTTATTAGTATATTAATTTCTAGACCATCAAACACACACCCACACACACACATAAGTATGTATGTATATATGTATGTATCCCACGAAAATTATAAACTACCAATCCATTACCTTGGATCAGATAAAACTTTAGTTTTTTAATTGAAACTATAGAACCATGGGGTAAACTACCATGCACTAGAAAAATGCTAAAAGAAAAAACCATGTGATGAAAACCATCATAAAGGGAGATTTGTTTTTCCCAAAAACGTATTTTTGGGGCACTACCCTTGAACAGATGTGTGTGGGGGATTTTTATTCTCTATGAAACCCTAAAGTGGCAGTCCTTTCCTCCCATTTTATTCCCACCACCATTCTTAGAAAAATATATAGTGCATGGGGGTATTCACATAAAGAATATAACACATACCAAACATCCAATAATTCTTCTTAATATGACCATCAATGTTGCAATGGTTAGAATCATTTCTACTACCCTTGCATGGATGTGTAGTGGCCATTTTATTATTATCCTCTTATTTCCAGTTCTTATTCCCCTCCTTCAAAGCTTCTTGGTGCTATTTTTTCCCCAAATGACTTAAGTACCCTTATTTTGGCCTATGGTTTCTAGATAATGTGCGTATACACATGACTCATACATTATCCTTAGCTTGGAAAGAATCACTTGTTTTTGTAGACGGTTATATAGACCCCACATATACTTAACGAGTACATTTGGGCTCTTGGGAAAGATATCCAATAATATGACCATATTTTTTAACTTAGTACACTCTTATACACACTTATGTCTACATAAAGTAGTGTGAGTGATTCCACGGGTCCTCTACACACTTCATAGGATATAATTGGGACAGGTAGTGTTAACTTCTACAAGTTTTATAGGTAGGGCCTGTAAAGGGATAGGTAGCCTCTGGATCTCTTCTTTTATGAAAGGTTACATATCCATTAAATGCCCCTACAGTCAATCTCTGGAATATATCTAAATAGAAGTTCTTCATTTTAATATCCATAAACCACAACCAATGTAAGGAAAATCGTGTACATGTGTCATTTCTCCCATAAACTCTTAAGGTAAACTTTAAAACATGTGTCATTGGCTTTCTCCCATTAAATTTAAAGCATGTGTCATTTCTCAAGGCTTTCTCCCATTAATTCAAGGCAAACTTTAAGGCCTAAAAACTGAAAGTAGCTTAACTTCGATAGGATAGGATCCCCCAAACTCAAATGGAGTAAAATGTAAAATGTTAAAAGTGGAGTGCTTTATGATGTAATGGATCTTACTAATCTACATTGACATGGCTATATTGAACTTCCATAGGATAGTATCCCCCAAACTCAAGGTGAGTAAAATGTTAAATGTTAAAAGTGGAGTGTTTTATGATGTAATGGATCTTAATAATCTAGATTGACATGGATATATTTTATTAATGTACTGAAATTTACACCTTCCATGTTGCTTTATTATTTTAAAATGTTAAAAGTGGAGTGTTTTAGGATGTAATGGATATAAATAAAATATATTGTGTTAAATATGATGTAATGGATCTTAATAATCTAGATTAACATGGCCGTATTTTATTAATGTACCTAAATTCACATACTCCATGTTGCTTTATTCTTGTAAAATTTTAAAAGTGGAGTGTATTAATGTACCTAAATTAACACCTTCCATGTTGCTTTATTTTTTTAAAATGTTAAAAGTGGAGTGTTTTATGATGTAATGGATATAAATAATCTAGTTTTACATGGCTACAGTGATATGATGATATTGTATGTTGATGTTGAAGTTGTGAAGTTCTTGTACATATCAATTATTATAAATTATTAAACAATTTGATAAGTGCTAAATCATACTTCTTATTAAGGACATAACTATTTTTTGATGATAGTGTAGGTTGATGTTGAAGTTGTGAAATTCTCTTACATATCAAGGATAAATGATAGTGCAAGCCAAAAATGACATTATTATAAATTATTAAACAATTTGATAAGTGTTAAATCATACTTCTTATTAAGGACATAACTAATTTGTCATAACAGAACTATGATATATAAGCACAGTCTTCAATTCCATTGTTTTGTAGGTAAAGTACTATCTTCACATTAAAGCATTTTACAAGGTTACTCTAAAACTAAAGGCTTTCTCCCATTAATTAAAGGCAAAATTTAATTAATAAAAATTGAACCTAAAGTGGATGAACTTCCATAGGATTTTAGTCTGTCTGTTGAGTGGTGTTAACTTCTACAAGGTTCTATAGGCAGAGTCTGTGAAGGGCCAGATAATGTTAACTTCTATAAGTTCTAAATGAAAAATCTGTAAAAGGCCAGGTAGCCTCTTGATCTAATCTTTTCTAAAAGGTGACATATCCAGTAAATGCCCCTACAGTCAATCTCTGGAACAGATCTAAATAGAAGTTATTCATTTTAATATCCATAAACCACAACCACTTTAAGGAAAAATGTGTACATGTGTCATTTCTCCCATTAACTTTAAAGCACGTTCTTAGTAAGTGCATAAAATAATTTTGCAAACCATGTAAATTTCATTTCTCCCACAAACTAAATGATTTCTCTCATTAATTGAAGGCAAAATTTAATGCCTAAAAATTTAACCTAAAGTGATTGAACTCTCATAGTATTTTGAACTTCCATAGGATTTTAGTCTATCTATTGAGTGTTAACTTCTACAAGTTCTAAAGGTAGAGTCTGTAAAGGGCCATGTAGCCTCTAGATCTCATCTTTTCTCAAAGGTGACATATCCAGTAAATTCTCCTACAGTTAATCTCTGGAACAGAAATAGAAGTTCTTAATTTTAATATCCATAAACCACTACCACTCTAAGGAAAACCTTGTACATGTGGCATTTCTCCCTTCTCCTATAAAATTTTAGGAAAAATTTAAGGCATGTGTCATTTCTATTTCATTTCTCCCACAAACTCATAAAGGTGTGACTTTTTACATAACAAGTTGTTTTAGTAAGTGCATAATTTTTTTTTGCAAACCATGTAGATGTCATTTCTCCCACAAACTGAAGGCTTCCTCCCATTAATTCAATGCCCACTTTAAGTCCTAAAAACTGAACCTAAAGTGGCTGAACTCTCATAGGATAGTATACCCTAAACTCAAGGCTTTTCCCCATTAATTCAAGACAAACTTTAAGGCCTGAAAACTAAACCTAAAGTGGTTGAACTTCCATAGGATTTTAGTTTTTTTGTTGAGTCTTAACTTCTACAAGTTCTAAATCAGTCTGTAAAGGGATAGGTAGCCTCTGGATCTCATCCTTTCTTAAGGCATGTTATTTCTAGATGTGGTTTCTGCTATAAATTTTAAGGCAAACTTTCATGCAAACCATGTATATGTGTCATAAATCTCCCTTAAACTCTAGGCAATGCAATATTTAACGCATGTTATTTCTAGATGTGAATTATACCATAAAATTTAAGTCAAACTTTAAGCAATCAGATGAATGGCATGTACCAGGTTATAAAGGAGAGGCTAAAAAAATTGCATGGAACAACAAACACTATTGTTAGCCAATTTCAACTTTTTAGTATAAGACGTTGTACAAATGTGAATAAGATGTCTGCTGATCTATTGTGTGGGGCAATGCCAATTTAGGATTCATCTATAGAATATGAATTAACAGATGAATTATAATTATACGTGGCAATTCCAATGCAAGATTCATCTCTCAAAGATGAATTAGTTTTGACATGCTCTTCCTCAAAAATTCAAGATTCATCTCTCAAAGATGAATTATTTTTGAGATTCTCTTCCTCAAAAATTCAAGATCCATCTCTCAAAGACAAATTAGTGTTGAGACATTGTCCTTCAAAATTTATAGATGGACATTGTAACATATCTTGGATATGTGTGTGTTTTTTACTTATAAATGTGTATTTTTTAATGACCATGTGGTTTTTTCAATTATATACCAAGTGTTCTCGCATCACACCGTGTAAAGTGTAACTTGGTGAACCTGACATTTGCAACAAGTGGTGAACCTCACATTTTTATAAAATTAAAATGGTGAACTTCAACAAAGTTTTGTTTAAATGGAGTTTCACACTTCTTTTTTAATGACCATGTGTTTTTTTTCAATTTTATACCAAGTGTGCTCCCACCATGTAAAGTGCAGTTTGGTGAACTTAACATTTTTATAATTTTTTTCTTAAATTGAGTTTCAAACATCAATTAGTGCTTTGAAATTTGTGTTTTACATAATTTCTGTACACTAAATTACATTAATTTTCTGAAATTTATTTTGAATTTATTTTAAATAGTAATTAAAAAAATAATTGTAAATGTGCACTGTAGATATATATATCATGGAGGATGAACAACGAAGATAAAAAGAAATCACATATCTCTACGAGAGAGGGGGATCAGGGATCGACGGATGTTCATGGTATTTAAATATAATCTTAAATCTCCATACATACACATGCATGTGTGTACATATGGAATTGATTTTTTTTTCAATTTTGAGTTAAATTAGTTGTTAATAAGTTTCATTATTTATTTTTTAGGATCTAAGAGGAGAAGGGTGTCTACTCCATCAATGGAGCATGCACATGGTTCATGAAATCGTGGTATGGTTCACGCAATTTAATCAATGAATATGTAGATATATTTATATGTATGAATGTATTTCTTAATTGATTATAAATTCATATTTTTTTATGAAGCTTCTCTCTCGCCTCGTGAGGTTGGTGGCGATTCAGATTCCCTTACAGGGCTATCAATAATTGCTGGTAGGTTGCGTGAAGGTGGTGACATGTATTCCCCCAGAGGCTAATCAATGGATGGTCATGTTGGTTCTCAGTAGGGTCATTCTGGTTCTCATCAGTCTCTAGGTGGACAAAATGCTAGCCAACCACATCGAGGTGGCCATCAATTTGAATATTTTTTTCATTCAATTTGTGCAAATTTCTTTACATGTGTTTTTTTAATATAAAATTTTTTATATATTGATGAAAAGGCTGAAAATGTTGCTCCAAATATTGCTAAAAAAGATGTAGGGTAGAACGCGTCATTCAAGAAGAAGGTTTTCCGCAAACCATGATTTATCCGGCTAAAATTTCTGATATACCTTGAGAAACAAACATCCAACAATGCACTGTAGAAAGGTGTCAACATCTTCATGCAAAATTAAAGAGAGATCTCATGGCTTTCACTCTACTTGCTGAGACTCGACAAAGCTCGGAAATAGTTACACACTCTTTAGGCGAACTAGTATATGTGTACCAAAAGCTTGGGCCAACCACTGATAATTTTATATAATTCATGAGAAAAATAAAGGAAACAATGATGGGTCTCAATAAATGGGAGGTTGCTAAACAAATAATTACAACAGAAATGGCCAAGTCTACGTTTAAATTCAAAGAAAGGCCAAACAGAAAGATGCTAAAGGTGCAATATTTCAAGCACCCTAATATAGCTCACTATTTGTATGATAAGCACCTTTTGGCCTATAGAAGACTCCCATGGAACGACGAAGTTCCACTTTATTTTGAAAAATTATTTTATGCAGATTTATTTTTTCAAATGAAACCCAATTACAATGACGTTCCTTCTCAATGTTTTGGTCCTGGAAAAGTTGATTGTGTAACTGTAGGGGTGCTAGGCGTGATGTTCAATTTCCTCGCCCTGAGCCACCATTGGTTAGTCGACCTTTTCGTGTCAAAACTTTGCAGTCAAAGATGGAATCCATTTCTCAAATTAGCCGAGAAGAAAGGGATGTCATCACTGACAATGTTCACAGTGGATTGGGTGGAGTCGATGTTTGTCTGAATCAACAAAGAGCATGTGAGAATGCACACGCTAATTTAGTGTATTATACAGATGAAGAAATTGACAACATGAGTGTTGAAGATCACAAAACATATGCAAAGAATTGTCGCAATGGTTGGTAGGACCTAATTTTTCATGAGGAAAAGGGCATGGGAATGGTATGTTTTAATCGTTAGGGTTCAATTAGTTTAACACATGTACAATTTTTAATAAATACATATATACATAAATTTATTTGTATACATTGATCTAACAAAAATGTATCATTATATGTTAACACCATTTGCAGTCGTCATGCTTGATGAATGAAGAAAATGTTAATATCATGATCGGAGCCTCTGGTTCAAACAATAAATATGGGTCTCACCATCAATCATACAATCAAGATGGTTCTCACCATCAATATATGTTGGAAAATGTTAGTGTTTTCTAAGTGAACATGATGATGTACAGTTATTTTTTATCTATTATTTTATATATCAAAACATGATAAGATAATTTTAAAATAAATAATTGTGCATGCATGTAAATGTACATGTATATAATAAAATGTTTTAACAGATTCTGATTCTGTCCGATGTTTTTGCGATGGTGGTACCTTCTTCTTCTTTGGGAGATGTACCTTTTACTTCCTTCGGAGATGTGCCAAATCCACGATCACAAGTATGGAAAATTTTTCACTTTTAAATTTATGTTTTTAGGTTATATATTCCACCTCGAAAATTTCCATTAAAAACTGAGATATATCTATACCTTGAGTTATTTTAAATTCTTTGAATTTTAGGTTTTTGGAGATTTTCTTTTTGAACCGTTATTAGGGAATGTGCCAAATCCACTACCACAAGTATTCAATTATTCACTTAAATACATATATGTTTTTAAGTTATAAGTTATAAATTGAAGCTTAAAAGTTTTATTATAAATTGAGATCTAGATATTTTGAGTTATTTTAAATTTTTTGAATTTTAGGTTTTTGGAGATTTTCTTTTGGAGCCTCTCTTAGGAGATGTGCCAAATCCACTAGCAGAAGTATTCAATTTTTCACTTAAATATATGTTTTTAAGTTATAATTTATAAATTGAAGTTTAAAATTTTTATTATAAATTGAGATCTTGATCTTGAGTTATTTTATACTTTTAAATTTTTTGAATTTTAGGTTTCTATAGAGGATTTATTTTCTCCACGGACTCTAGCGATGGAGATAGGAACATCCACACCATTTCAACCATTTGAACAAGTTGTCTAACTTTTTTTTTAATATTATTGAAAATAAGTTTATATACATGCATTTTCATTTGAACATTATATATATATATATATATAATTGTACATGTATATTGCACAGTTTACTATTGGAGATGTTCCCGTGGTGGAAGTTGTAGCAGACGAGCAACAAATGGAGAGGGAACCTCATGAGGTATTGCATGATTTTTTTTACATTTTTTTTTACATGAAGTTCTATATATTCTCACTCAATTTTAAAACATCAAATTTTGATGTTTGTACACATTGTGTACAAGTTCCCCATGCTTCGCAGGATAGCTCAAGGATTGAGACTTTGCTGGGAAAGACACTACATCCATCTGTATTTGATGGATGATGCACATGCACTATTTGATGGATGATGCACAGGCACACGTGCAACATTACATTTTCAATAGATTTAGTCTTAAATTTACTTTTTTATATATAGTCTTATCTAGATGCAGTCATATATAACTTGATACTTGATACTTGTGAGATCTACAAATTTTGGACATATTTTATGTGAACTACATTTGGTACATGTGAATGTGATATATAATGTATTTAAAACTTATGTTTTGGATGGTTGAACTACATTCGGCATGCGATGTGAATTAATGTCAATTATTATAATTTGTTTGGTTTTTAAAACCTAAGTTTTGAATGGTTGAACTACATTTGGCATCTGAAGTAATGTTTTCTTATAATTTGTTTTGTTTTTAAAGTGTTATGGTTGAACTACATTTGGCATGTGAAGTAATGTTTTGTTATAATTTTTCTTTTTTTAAAGTGTTATGGTTGAACTACATTTGGCATCTGAAGTAATGTTTTGGTATAATTTGTTTTGTTTTTAAAGTGTTATGGTTGAACTACATTTGGCATCTGAAGTAATGTTTTGTTTTTAAAACTCAAGTTTTGTATTGTTGAACTACATTTGACATGTGAATTAATGTTTTGATCTATAATTTTTTGTTTTTAAAACTTAATTTTTGGATGGTTGAGCTCCATTTGGCATGTGATATAATGTTTTGTTTTTATTGGATAGTTGAACCACAATTGGCATGTGAAGCAATGTTTTAATATAATTTTTTTGTTTTTAAAACTCCATTTTTTGATGGTTGAACTACATTTGGCATGTGATTATGATATAATATTTTTTTTTCTTTAAATTCGAGTTGTTTTCGAAACAAAAAAAAATTACATGAATATATGTACATGTAGAAATGATTTAAGTACACATGTTTGAATATATATGTTAAAACAATTGAAGTACTATATATATATATATATATATATATATATATATATATATATATAAACAATCATAAGATTCTACGTCTTGTTAAATGTGTCAAATAATCATAAAATTTTAAAAATGCATTCTATAATGTATCTATATCCATTACGTGCAACATTTTTCATCAATGCATGTATATAAAATCTACTTTCAGTTAATTCCATTATAGAACATCTATATCCAGTACGTGCAACATTTTTCACCAATGAACATAGAAAAGCTACATTTAGTTAATTGCATTCTAGAACATATATTTCCAGTACTTCAACATTTGTCATCAATGCAAATAGAATTTAGCTACTTTCAGTTAATTGCATTCCAGAACATATATATTCAGTACGTGAAACATTTTTCATCAATGCACATAGTAAAACTACTTGAACAGTTAATTTCATTATGGAACATATATATATCCAATACGTGCAACATTTTTCATCAATGCACATAGAAAATATACTTTCAGTTAATTGCCCAGAACATGTGTATATCTAGTACGTGCAACATTTTTCATCAAAGCACATAGAAAAAATACTTTCAATTAATTGCATTCTAGAACATATATATCCAGTACTTGCGGCATTTTTCATCAATGCACATAGAAAATCTACTTTCAGTTAATTTCATTCTAGAATATATATATATATATATATATATATATATATATATCCAATACTTCTAGAACATATATATCCAGTAATTGCAACATTTTTCATCAATGCATGTATAGAAAAGCTACTTTTAGTTGATACTAGTGTGCATGTATCAAAACAATATACATGTGCAAACACTTACACAGATAACATAACAACGCAGTTCAATTTTTAGTTGAGTTCTGGAAGTTCTAAAACATTAATCCAAGGAGAATTCATCATCGGATTTTGACATTTTCCATTTCTTAATTTTATTTTATTTTCTTGACACCAAGTGACTATATTGACAACTAATGTCATCAGGTTCATAGTCTTCAAAGTAAAAAAAATCCCCACTTTGATTAGTTTGTCTGAAAAAATTACCTTTCAGTATAATAGATCCTCTGTCATACGGAAGCCCGTGATTATTATAGTTTTCTAATAATTTCATTTTTCGTTTAGTGCAACGCATCAAATAATACTTCAAATTTTCAGCGTTCTCAGTAGGTGCAATTACAGAAAAAAAATCTCCAGCAATTTAAAACAAACTTAACAAACTTATGTATTTAAATTTAGATCATAATTAACATGAAAAATTAACTTTACAATAATTTTAGTATCTATTTCTAGATCTCTATCATTTGAAAGAAATTCAAATGTTACCTTCTCTAACAGGATCAGGAACTCGATCACCATCAGATGATATTGTAGTCTCTTCTAATTGCATTTCTTCAAACATTGCAATGAACATTTTCCCCTTTGTATTTAGATCTGTATGTTTCCAACCTTTTACATACATTTTGTTTTCACAAAAATCATTGGATTTTGTTTTGTCTATGAAAACATGACAAAAACCAGAATATTTTATTTTATCCAATGCAAACACATTTGTGAACAACTTTGTTTTAATTGAATGCAATTTTTGAGTCCCTTTTATTGTTTAAATGCCATTTTCAATTGATATATCTACATCTTCGGTCCCTATATGCCATAAAAATATATATATATGGAAAATTAAAATAAGAATGTAAATATGATATCAAAATACCATCAAAGATAATCATTGTGATAATTGTACACTATTTAAAATTTGAGATCCAATAAAAATTAAATTGAATGTACCTTTGCACTTCCCTTGATCGGTTAGTCTCGTGGCTTAGAGCAGTGATGCACCATTGAATAAATTCTTTAGCATCCACAAGTTGGTTTGCAGAGGGGTCCATTTGATATCTTTGAAGTGTTTGTTTTATGCATGCCCCTGCACCGTCATGTTCTCCTTTCTCGTGACCAATCTCAAAGAAATTCCAACAATGTTTAATTCAGGTTTTCTTATTAAGACATCAAAACCAAAATAATGATCATGAAGATATTAATTGACATGCGCATCCATGTGACCATATCCAATGTTCATTGAATTTTATTCGACGACTTTTCTAAGAGTCATAAATCTTTCTAAAACAATGTTGTATAGAATATGTATCATGTGTACGATCGTCAGTAATAATAGAGTATGAAGTTCAAAAAATTTCCTTCAAACATTTAGACAAAAACTCAATTAGAAAAAACATCACAAAAGATTTAATTTAAAAAAAAAATACCTCATTTTTAAAATTATGAAAAAAATGCATAATTCAATCCAAAACACTTACTTTAAATTATTCAAGAAAAAAATGTCCTATAAAAATGAAACAAAACTCAAAAGATTTCCTTCCAAGTCCTACAAAAAAATTTCATTTAAAAAGTTAGACAAAAAATAATTTTAAAAAATCATTATAAAAGATTTACTTCAACCCAAAACACGTACTCTAAGAAAATGTCACTTCAAAAATTACCTCCAAAAAATGTCCATTGAAAATTAATTCCAACCTCTTAAAAAATTCCACTTTAAAAAATACTTCAAAAAAAACCTCTAAAAAAATATCACTTTAAAAAATACCTCCAAAAAAATTCCTTTGAATATTAAGCCTAAAAAGAGTCCTTTGAAAATTAAGCCCAAAACTTCTAAAAACAAAATTCCTTAAAACCGAAGATGATTTTTGGAAATTAAGCCCAAAACCCTCTAAAAACAAAATACATCCAAAAAATTTCCTTTGAAAATTAAGCCCAAAACTTCTAAAATCAAAATACTTAAAAAAAAAAAAAAACAAATGAAAATTAAGCCCAAAACTTCTAAAAACAAAATACCTTAAAAAATAAATAATAAAAACTAAGCCCAAATCCTCTAAAAACAAAATACTTTAAAAAAAAACCAATTAAAATTAAGCCCAAAACTTCTAAAAACAAAATACCTTAAAAAAATAAACAATGAAAATTATACCCAAATCCTCTAAACACAAAATACCTTAAAAAAAATGAAGTCCAAAAAAATCCAAAAAATGTATCACATACCTCCAAGAAATGTCTTTTGAATGTACGGCTAAGAAAATTCCTTAAAGCCAAAACAAGCCTTTGAAAAGATGTTCTTTGAATGTACCTCCAAGAAAATGCCTTAAACCCAAAACAAGCCTTTGCAAAAATGTTCTTTGGATGTACCTCCAAGAAAACTCCTTAAACCCAAAACAATCCTTTGCAAAATTAGACCAAATGTGCGAAATTATGCGAAAATAATGAATTCTTTTACGTCAATTTATACTATCGCGAAATGTTTTTTTGGAGGGGCTTCGTTGTATTTTTCGACCAATGGAAAGTCAGGTAAAATTTCGGTCAAAATTTTATAGTAAATTCGGCTGAACCTTTATGTCGCTAGACTTGACGGGCCGTCGGCACAAAATGAAATTTGACCGAATTTTTTTTAAGAATTCGGCCGAACGAACACGTCTGCAATTACGTAGAGCCAAACTCTGAATACACATCTTCAATTTTGGACTGATTAAACTCCATGAAACATTCTGAATTAACTATCGGAACCAAGACAAACATTTTCGAAATTCAATCTACTTTCAGGAAATATAACTTTTATGGAATTTCATAAATATTTACTAATTTTAATTAATTTTGTAATAAAACGGGTGCAAATTTTTTTTGAAGATCATTATGTTTAAGTGAATCCAATATTTCGTATCTTCCAACATACACTATAAAAAAAATTGAAAAAATTATGGTGTATTACATTAGTCTGTCTTCTATAATGGGTAGTTTTTAGATTTTTATAACTTATATGTTAAGAAATTTCGTGCATCGCGAAACATATTCAAAATATGCAGTTTTTTCATATTGGATCAGTTCAAAAAATTCTAGTAATTATGATATGCATAATTTGACTTTCTAAATATAAAGAAACCGAAGCAGACTCTTTCTAGATTGTTGTAACACATTTTGTTTCTCAAAAACACAAAGTTTCAAAGAATACAACAGTGTGTATTAACATGACTTCTTATGAATCCTTTCATTGTTAAAAAACACACACTCAAATAAATGCTAAGTTGACATATCAAATGTGTATAAACAAATTCCAAAAAATAAGTAATAGAAAGCTAATAAAATTTCTGACAACTTCTATTTTTATCTCAGAATGAAATTCTAAACAGAAAAATAGTTTTGGCTTGCAGAAAGTTGAAGAACAGAAAAAATGAAATTTTTTTCTCAAAAAAGGAAAAGAAGTGTAACCCAACTTCACATTTTCACCTATTCAAGAAGCCAATTATAGTAGAGAAGCTAAGATGTTGTCTCGCTTCTCTTGGCTTGCAAAAGAGATGATGAATGGGCATGGGCAAGGGATTAGTAAAATTGTTGTCAAGGTGGATTGTTGAAATGTGAGAATAACAATAGTTAATGTAATTTTGGGAAAATTTAGTTATTACTGGTCAATCGATTGTATAACAAGAAGGAGTTAATGTAACGAAGTAGCCCATATTAATTTGGATGGCCCGAGAGGCTTCTAATATGGAGAATCATTCATGATTAATAAGAGCTTCCAATCCCTTGCCCCGTGGAGGTTTCCTTGACACCCTGTCAATGTTTTACCATGTAAATAATTTTGTAATTACTTGTGTGTTGGTTTTCAGTTTTCAATTTAGTTATGTGTGCATTTATTTTTTCTTTAATCAGTTGCGCTTCTCAATAATATATCATATGCCTTATGATCGCTTTTTACTTGCCTGAGACTTCTAGGTAACCTTATGGAAAAATACCTAATGTTGTTTAAATAACCCATAACATTGATGTTAATAGAAAAATACCCATTGTTGTGTAAAGAACCAATAATGTTGACTTTTAAAGAATGCACACATATGTCTGGAAGAGGAGCTTTGCCTTTCAATATTTTGCAGGCAAGGCGGATGGGCAACTAATTTTCGGTCGGGTTCGGGTTAGAACACAACAATCCCAATTTCAGCACCTTCTCCATCTCACGTACATCATATCTGCCCTTCCCCAGCTTTGGATTTGATGCCTCAGGTAGCATGTCCAAAGCTATACAGCTCCCCTACCCACTCCACTAAAATTTTTTGCTCGGTATCCTTCAGTAGATCCACGAGCCTCCTCCGCCATATCACTTCCAACAGCTGAACCCCGAAACTGAATATTAGCCTTCATCGTCCATATGAGCTCCCGCACTATGTACCCCAATGTTCTGACCACATGAGTTTTCGAAGGATTCTCGCTCTTATCATGCAACAGAGCAAGGGAAAAGTCTCCTAGCCGCATGTTAAGTCGGAATCCAGAATGTTTAGAATGCAACGAACCTTCCATATCAATGTACTAAAGTAAGTCTAAGGATTGAAATGTCCACTGTATTAATGTACTAAAGCCCAGTCTAATGATTCAACTGTCCATTGTATGAGGCGACTCCATTTCTTCCTCATTACTTGGATTGTTGTCAATGGTCGTCAATGTACACAAAAGAAAAAGCTCATGGGGGTATGTTGGACTAACCGCACAACCATGCTTCCTACTTTGGATGGACCATGCTTGCTACTTTAGAGGATGACCATCTGGATAGGTCATAAGAAATTTTCCCTGCTCATTCATGTTCAAGAAGATAGGAAAATAACTCCTCTCATGACCCTCATAAGCAACTACAAGGACCTTGCTTACTAGAAAAGGTTCCCCTGTCGCAATTTGAAATGTTGTGTGTGGGTAGAGCATTTAAATTTTGAAATTCTTTGTACCTAGGTTGCATTGAATGATTATGGTGGATTTTCGCATCTGCTATGTGAGAACTTGTGCCCTGAGCGAAGCTCCGAGAAATTGATGTGAAATGTAGTACCATGAAGTTGTCTGACTCGAGTATGATAATCCATGAACATCATGATATGATAATTCATGACCATCATGATTCTTTGTATATGAAAGTATGCTCATATCCCTTTTGGTGTAACATCAAGATACCATACACTAAGCCCATCGAGGAATGATTAACTTAGTAACTTGTCATTAAGAATTGCCTAAGTGTATCCCCAGTACTCAAGCAAGTTAGTGATGCAATCATAGAAAAACTTACAAGTTAGTTATACAATGACTATTAGTAGTACTTTAACACTAAGCTGTAATGATTATATTGATTTAATTTCCACATAGTACCTTTACAATCATCACGTTTATATATTGAATCAAATTCTTTATGGAGTATAGAGCATCAAAGTCGCTATGAAATAAAATTAATTTACAATTTCAAGGATTTAACTATCACATGTATGTGAGGGTCCTTTTTTCGAATATATTGTTTGTTTTTGGCTTCTGTTTTCCTGAATATATTTTTTAATAACTTTCATTTGAAAATTTTCAGAATTTTTCATCATTTAATTTACTAAAATCAGTTACATGTTAAAAATATATTTTAAACCATTAAAATTTATAATAAAAAACTGCCGACGTGTTGCTCTCCAAGGTTTTGTTAGCCCCTGGCATATGCATTGCCTAAACCCTCCTTTGCTGGCTCACCCTATCGGAGATTGGTGTTGTTCCAATTGTTCTCTCCTTACTCTAGATAACCAATCACAAACCATTGATGTTATAAGTCTTTCGGCGCGCCTGGTGATGATTTGATAAACCACATCAGGTTGAGGCGGAGGTGAATCTCTGCAAGGATGAAAAGGTCAGAAAGAGGCCAGAGCTCATGGCCGAAGGATCTTCCAAGGAGCAAGAGAGTAGCGGCGAGGTGAATGGTTCGAATCAGGAGGCCAAGCGGAAGAAGATGTCGGAGATGGTCGACGAGAGTCTGAATTGCACTTTTTACATGCAATTACCCGAGCAACCTATTTACTATAAGTGATTGCTTGGCTTCTGTTATTTTCTTCACGGAATTGGTTTAATTTTTGTCATGTGCTACTTTCTAAACTATTTTATAGAGCTTTCTCGATTTGGAAGGCGCTAATCGCTAGGCTTACAGTTGTCAAATGCTAGAAACTTGACGAGGAGATCCATTTTCATTTTGTAACCATTCCCCTTCCTTTACTCTGACTTTACATTAGTACATTATTAACCAAATCGATTTTGGGTTCACTTTTCTTGTCCCCCAAAATCCACTGGCTCGCTTCCTTTACCATTCCCCCTTTTCCATGATTAGGTGCTAAAGGTAATTTGGGATCAATTTTGGCTTGGTCATTGGATTTAATAGAAATATGAGAAATTTTGGTTTGGGCATTAATTCATTTTACTTTTTCATGATTCGGAGGGTTTATAGGTTGCATGTGGGTATTTTGGGTATTTTATTGTTTTGATACAACTCCTTGTACTCTTCGAATTTGATGTTCTATATATTGTTTTTTCTCTTTTCAAAATGTGAAGAAAAATTTTATGTTTGAGAAAAAATGGACTAGTGACATTCTTTAGTGAAACAACGTTAGTGTACATTCTATAAAGAATTTTCAGATATTGTACAATTAGACTAGTAAATTATTATGCATTATGCTTTCTTCTTATAAGATAATTATTTAAGACTTGAAAATCTACCGCATAAAAAAAACCACTATCAAATATCAAATTTCCACTTAATAGAAAAAAATAACTTTGAAATTCCAACCCTGCACGATACCTTTTATTTTAAGTAGCAAGCCTCCCAGACACATTATTTTACAAATATTATCCATGTTAACCCTCTCGAACCAGTATATTCCAGCCAACACCTGGGCAAGCTGCAGCTCAGTATTCGTTGGTCAAGCTCATTCCACAAGCGCAGTTATAGTTTACATAATTTCTCATTTTATTCTCTTTTATTTTGTTTGGGGACACATTCCAGAATATGTAATTGGGAATAAATGGTTTAACTGTACTTCTATCATAAATTAGGAATAAATGGAAATTCCACGAAGAGGAGTCGGAATCCGATTCAGCAAACCCCTTCTGAGTGTGACCTCAAAGACGACGGGGAAGAGCAGCAACCCCGGAACGCCCGGGGCTGTGCACAGTCCCATGAGAAGCATCAACTCAGCTAATATTAATAATACTAATAATTTGTCAACTAATGAAAAATAACGTGAAGAGTTCGGTAAATGTAACCATCAATTAAAGAATAACGTGAAGAGTTCAGTGAATGTAACGATCAATTAAAGGTTTATTAGATGCATATTAATGTTGCACCTGCCAATACGTTTCATGCAAAATTTGACTAAGAATATTACGTACGGACATAATTAATATAAAATTATTTAAATAGGTAAATAAAATAAAATAATATTAAATTTATAAATAAATCAAAATAAAAAATATATATTATATTTAACTAATATTATAATATTTAGTTAATATTATGATTCCAATCGCATTTTATTACCTAAAGACTTGTGGAATCAATCACTGGAATCTTATCCTATCTATTCAATTCAACATAAAATCACAGCCGACGAGTTTGTGGATGCTGGGCACTTGTGTAAAGTTCGCTGCATAATTACGCGGAGGCGTTTTCTTTGCGGGCTTGGGGTGAGAAAACACTGTTCACCCCAGCCAATAAGAAGCATTTGTTATCGTCCTTTCAGCGAATTAAAATTTTAAAATTTGACCAATGTTCGCTCTTTATACACTTACGCCTCCCGTCTAATCCAGCTGGCCAACCGAGGGTTCTGAATAGGCTCTGTAATTGTGGGGCTCGAGTTAATTGGGACGTTGAGGGTGCGAGTCGGGTTGTGGGAAGACGCGGTTGCGGCATCGTTGTGGTGGTGGATCTGTCAAGCATGTCGCAGATGGTGCTTCACAGTGGCAGAGCTGCAGTTGGGCGCAACAGTATTCTGTGAGCGAAAACAGATTTTTGAACAGTATCGCTGAATTCAAAGAACGCTGGCATGTTAATATTTTGCGATAGGTGTGTACCCTCCGTGCAGTGATTTTTCTTTTCTTTTTATATTCTTACTTCTGCATCAAGAAAGACCTTGCATGAATATGAAAAAACCAAAGAAAATGAGATGAACCTGAGCAAGACTCGCAATGATAGGAAGCAAATATTCCTTACCCAAGACGTTGGGATTGCTCAAATACTTGCAAATATGCGGGCAGAGTCACTGGAAAGCTCCCATTGGCGGGTCTTTGGCATTCTGAATGAGCTTGGTTAGGCACATTGCAGATCCGCTCTGAACACTCTTGTTCTGCTCACCCACTGCCTCAAACAGAGGCTTCACAAACACAACACACTCTTGTTCTGCTCACCCAATGCCTCAAACAGAGGCTTCACAAACACAGGAGACTCTAGGAATAGCCCCCTTCAAGGGCATTTGAAACCCCAAGGAGGAACTCCAGGCCTGAAGAAACCTGTGTCACAAAAAATGGGGAAACAATCATTACACAATGCCAATTGAAAAAAATGTATTCACAATAGTTTTTCATTCCCTGAAACAATCAAGATGTGAAATGACAAACCGCAAACAAATTCTAGCCTATTGTGAAATTTTTCCCAACTATTGTTAGAAACAATGGGATACAGCAGGAAGCAAGCTTCTAAAAAAGTATGACAAGGATCTAGCAATGAGAAGAAACTTGGGATAGACATCTTAGGAAACCAGAGGTAAAACACTAGGAAATGATTTGTAGAAATGGGAAGAAAATTTTCTAGTAAAAATATGCCCTTGTTGTTAGAAGTACACATCAGAATGACCTTTTTCACAAATGGACTAATACACGACTGTTAAAATAAAAAATATGAGGAAAACATTGAGAAGTTTTCGAGTTAATGGAGATTTATGTCGCTAGGTTAGAATTGGTGGGGCCATCTGGTGTTAGTTAAGGACTTTTGTGATTTTTTTAAGTCTTCAAAAAATAGGAAAAAATAAGAAGGCAAAAAGCACCAGAACTAGAACAAAATTTTAGAAATAGACATGGAATGCTACGAGCCATATCAACCATCTGCACACATTCCAAAAGCTGGAAATACATTCGAGACTGACAACAAATAGTTTCTGTGATAACTAGAATTTGGAATATCACTTTTACACATTTCCAGATTGCTCAACAAAGCAATGATTAAATCATATTTTCAAAGAAATTTCCTATTTGGCATAGAAATCTACTAAATAAACCTTGGTTGACAATGTGATTTTTGTTATGTTGAAAATCAAGCATATTTCAAATTTTTAATGCAAATAATTTACCATGACTCAGGCACATCTTATATCTAGCTATCAACATTAAAAATATTCTAAACTATAAAACGATACCTTCTCATAGGCCTGTCCACAAAAGGAAGAGCCCATTGAAAAATAGCTTTCTGAGTTGATGCCTCTCATATGAAGACACTTTTTGTGATCTGAAAACAAAAGGACATGCATTCAGCACCCACTAGATTTTTCTTAAACTTGTCTATTTTAGAATCTACAGATACCTAGGATTCCACATAAGCTAATTAATAAATAACCTAAAAAGTTGTGTTTTATTTAAAGATGGGCTAGAGAAGCTCACATACATTCATGTTCGCACTGTTCACAGAAAAGAACAGCTGCACTTTTGTCAATTGGATTTTCACCAACATACCCAACACTTTTACAAATCCCACATGTGCAATTCAAACAGTACCAGTCACCTTCAGGCACACTCTGCAAGAACATTTTTAAGTACTAAGAGTATTAAATTTCATTAAATTGAAAAAAACCTAGAACTTTGAAGAGGCAAAAGAAATAACTTATATTATTCTTGACTAAATAAGGTGGCATTTATTATCCCTATACCATTTGGACAGGCATGTAAAGAATCACATTCAAATAAGAAGAACTAATCCATACCTACCTTCAATCCCAAACAATCTTGATGGAACGTTGAAGGGAATTTGTCACAACAGATCAAGTCTCCCCCATCACCACAGAGAACACACATATCATCATTTTGATCATCCTCATCAATTTCAACAACATACTTGCCAGATTTTCTAGACTCGCCTTGTGTGTCCCAAGCCTCCATTTGACACTGTGTTAATGACTTACCATACTGAAGATAGATATTTTCAAAAGGTTGAGGATGTGTACCACCTGCATGAGTTTCAAACTCTGGTACTAAAATCACACGGTTGTAACACTCACAAAGGATTCCCTCCCTTGACACCCATCCTTCCAGCATGACTCGGGTGCCTTTTTTGTTCCAATATTGCAGGCATTCATTCTCAGGCACAACACCAACATCTACTGACCATGACAAAACAGTCCATTTGGCTGCAGATACCACACCCTCATCACCTGAATGTGTGTCACCTTGTTGGCTCCATGGGAAGTCGCGGAATGAACGTAGAGTCTGTTGGGTTGAGTCGAAGCTAGTACCGAAGCAAACCACTGATCAAATACCGCGAACTCACTTACCATAGTGTTATATACAGGAAAAACCTCGGGTCTGAAGCCATTCATGACAGCCTAAGACATGTTGGCACCCCCCAAGGAAGTCACCTACTGGGCGAATCCGTTCATGGGTGCAGGATCCGCAAAAGTGTTTTCGGAGCCAAAAATCAGCTCTCTTATGGCCTGAAACGAATGCCCCGGGTCCGGATCCACATACTCTGCCTCTTCTTTGAAGAAAAGACTCGCAGAATTGGGATCGGTGGTTCATATGGGATTCGACTCCTGGCCTGTGACTCCATCGATTTGTGGATTGAACCGCTTCATCCAACCCAACATGTGGTCGAAAGATCGATTCTCCATGACAAGAATGGCCGTTAATGCTAAAAGTCCCTGCCCCAACTATACCCAACACGCAGCACAAAATTAATGCCAATGTCACCCATCTCGCCATCTCCTTGCAGCTCTTTCCTTTCATCTCTTTGTTCAGCTAGAACTAATTCGGAGTTAGGCGCATTGCTTTTTCTGAGAGTGTGCAAGGATCAAACTATTTAATGGAGGTCCGTATTGACAAAGGGGAAGCAGGTAATTGAGATGTGAGCCAGAAAGATGCGTGACACTAATATGAATGGGACTCGAACTTGGGACCTGTTAGTTGCAAATGATGGCCAGGCATGCCTTTCATGACTCCTTTGAATATATGGTTATCATTTCTGTGTATGGATGGAAATATTTTTTTCTTAGTTCTAACATTGGGCCTACAGAGAGCAGGTCAAGTAGGGAATTAGCATTGCCGCCATAAAGCAATAAAACAAAAACTAAGTCTCACCAACATTTTCTCAGATATGCAGGTTAGACAGACAAATCTATATGAGCGGTTATGATGGAAATATTGCAGGAGTAATCTCGAGTATAGTCAAGGAGCATTACAGTTTGCAAATGAGTGAAATGGTGTTGAAGAGTTCGTTGTTGGCATGTTTAGTGTTGGTTAAGAGAGCCAGAGGCACGTGGGCCTCATGCAAAGCCGAACCATGCATGAAGTCCAGTGCAACCATTCCTACTATCAATTTATACCAAAAACATTTAATTTATTAGTATGTGCAAATCAAATAATAAAAGCCTTTTACACTCCTAGAATTTCCTATACTTTGACCATGTTAAGGCATTAAAGGGGTTGATGAAAGTTCACAAATTTTCATACATTGTTGTTAAATTAATTAATCGAATGCAACCAGATTCTCAAGATGAAAAAGGATCATATTTAACTTATTTTTAAATATTGAAAGTACTTTGCAATAATATTAGGTCACATGTGATATGAGACGAAATTACAATCTTGGGCACTTGCCAGCCAAAGAATTGTTTGAAATAACATAATCAAATGGAAGATTTAAGTTTAAATTATATCTCAACATCTCTGCATATAGGATATATATCAGTTCGGGCATACAGCTTAGAAGTGGAAACAAGTAAATAATTTTGCTAGTGTGAAATAGATTTTTATCTTTTTTTTTCTTACATTCTTCTTTTATTCGTATAGTATTTAATTGTTTTATTATGAGCATATTATTGGTAAATGTTTTATTTTGTTGAATGAGTTGGTGGTTTCACTGAAGTATAGTTTATAAATAGAAATAATAACACTTTATATTTGCACATTCTCTATTTTCTATTTATTAAGTTTTTTCCATCTATTCTTAGCTACACTTTAAAACACTCTAAACAACCATGGACATAAAACGTCAGCCATAAATGTAAATGGAATTTTCGTTATTTACAAGGCCCTTAGCAGAAAACCTGTGTCGTCAAAATGCCAAAGTTCGTGGCGTCTATCTAGGGTTTAAGATGTGTTCCTTCAAACTGTCGACGGTCGACATCCCGAAATTTTTGTAAATACTCAAATCGTGAAATTTTTGGAAAATCTCAATACTACTAATAATTGTGGTTTTATTTTCGGTTTTGCTCTAGAATCATTTTCAGAGTTCCGTAAATTGTTTCTGATAGATAAAAAAAATATTTAGTGTTAGTTAATTTGTAATATAAAAACGCCCATATAATTATTTAAGTTTCAAAAGTATATGTTTAGATAAAAAAAAATAAAAACAAAAATAAAATAAATAAATAAATAGAAATAAAATGAAATAAAGATAAATAAATAAACAAATAAAATGAAATAAAAATAAAATTACATAAATTACAATTTAATAATATTAAATTAAAAATTATTATATTTATTAAAATAAATACAAATATTTAAAATTCAAATTATAAACATTGATCATTTGGTTTACTCTTTTTAAAATAAAATAAATTAATTTTTATTATTTGAGGCAACCTAGCCATTATTTTACAAATGGCAAGTAGGAGCTATACTTTCTATTTAAAGAGGTTACTTGATCAGATTCTCCATCTTGTCTTGATGATGACCACACCGGCAGGGTTTACCGCCTTAGACAAACTTAAAGGTTCTATGGGCAAACAACGTATGATAATGGGTTCACTCATCCTATTCAGCCTTCTACAAATCAAAATGAGCACACTCAATTCGACCACCCAGACATAACATCAAGGACAGGCAGAATTTCACATCAAGGTCTCATTGCCTTCTTCATATATGAGGATTCCATCAGTCTCAAGGATAGTTTGTGACATGGCGTCAGGTTGCTTCTTTAGTATATAGTATATATAGTTTGAAGGTGAAAAGAATCGAGACATTAATAGCTATAGACTTTCCACCTTAGCTGATCATATTTCTACTTACCATTTATGATTATCTGTTCAGCTTTCGATTCTCTTCTGTTAAATCACAATTCATTTTTTACCCCTCATATAGCACAAAATGATTCACATCTCCTCCATCCCGCGTTCTCTTGCACCCCGGTGCAATTGCTAATTATTACCATGTCACTGCAAGTGACATTATATAGTGATAGGTTGGACCAATAGTTTCATCTTAAAATAAATTGACGTAGACTCACTTGGCTGGAGTAATGGTCTCACAATACCAAAAAAATTTAGAAATTATTTTATGCTCTTTACCGTGTTTATTTTGGGTTTTAATGCTTTCTCACTAATTTTTTTTAATTGATTATTGCCATGGCCACCACCGAAGATACATAACTTTAAGCAATATGTCAACCTCAGTCTATTTCTAGTATTGACATTATAAATCCTAATGTGTGTTGATTGGCTTAACCTCTACCGTGGCAATGGTACATGCATGAATCATGAGAGTCACCATCTGTGTGTGAGGATTGAAATATTATATGCACTCCACTAGTACGAACCCACTCAGCACGATTCCTTGACAACACTTTCAACTATCAGTCATTGCTGAACTTCTCCCCAATGTAGTAGTCTTCGTAGGTAACGTTTTGGCTCGGAATTCGACAAAGATTTTGAAAAAATTTGGCTAAGATTTTCTCAGAATCTTGTTTATAGTTGTTAAACTTTAGTATTTTGAGTGCCCTAAGGGTTTTTGATAGTGTTGAATCCATTTCAACTATCAAAAATAGATTCCAAATACTCGAACTACTTGATTTGTTGAATTTTAATTGCCCTAATTCTGGCAAAAAATTGCCATGTGGACTATTCCTTTGCCTGAGTAGACAACTCCCTCACCAATAATTCTACATTGATTATCCAATGATCTAAGGTGTGCTTTCCCACTCATGTTTTACCGTAAGTGGAAGCTTCTTCTATTAGAAATAATAATTCTAATGTTTTACGACAAATTTGAACAACATTTATTATATATTTTTGTGTAAATTTTCGATCTATTAATAATAAATGTTGCATATATTGAACAAATCTATATACTCAAATATATATTATTCAGTTTAATTTTTTTTTTACCATACTTACCGTTTAAAATATAATCTTTAATTTATTAAGACATAAAGAAGAGATTACTTATTAAAAAAAATTATGATAAAGTATTTCATATTTAGAAAATTATTACTATAAAATTAAATCAAATATTTTTATTATATATTTATAGTAAATTTTCAATTAAATTATATATTTTTCAATTAAATTGTATATTTGTATTATATATTTTTGGTTATTTTTTAATTTATTAATGATAATGTGATATTTATAAAAATATATTTATTAATTTTTAAAAATAAATATAATATGTTTATTAAATCTATATAAAAAGAGTTATTTTCAATTTATTGAAATATTAAAACAAATATTTATTATACCAATGATAATGATAGCCTTAGAGTATTAGTTTTATCTATGGTGGAATCTTTTTGCATTTGAAAATTAAATATTTGTTTTAATTTTTCTTTAAGTTGATGCAGACCTGTCACCACCAAGGCTCTATTTTGCCACATTAATAAACCTTTTAATGGCCTATTGGAAAAATAGAAAGAGAATCAAGTTTATCCTTTGGCTACATAAATTCTGTGTTTTCAGTTTTTTTATATAAAATAGTCATGGCACGCAGTGGATAAATCTTAGATATCATTAGTCCACGACTCATTTAATTTAATCTAATTATTTTAAATTAATAAAATAAAATAAAAATAATTAATCAAAATAAAATCACCCTTATCTAATATTTAAAATAAGTTGGAATTACATCCAAATGTTGTACGTAAGGCATTCAAATCGCCATATGACAGTTGTATCATGCGCGCTCAGTCCTGCCCATTATTTCCTGCTCCTCTGGTTCATCGCATCACAAAACAATGATGAAATAATTTCCATATTTCCGACCACTCGCTGGCTCTTAGCAATATTTCATAAACGACCCACTAGAGATTGACACGAATACAGTCTTCCAAATCCGCTTTAAATTAATACAACCCATGCCTACGCCTTTCAATTGACATAGTTATGTCATTATCATGATATAACTTTTTTTGTCATTTGTTTTGGTACCTATGGTTTATTTCCTGTGCTATCCTTGTTATTTTTCGGCCACTAGATTCTTTCGATGCAAACCATGGAGAGATGGCCTCTCAAATAAATTGTTGGTTGAATGAATACATTATTAGTATAAATAAGTGTTCGAAATAAATTAAACTCACCATATACTACAAGTGTTATTTAGCTTTATATTAGTATCACTATTTGTAAAGGATTTGAGAAATTTTTATTTTTCAAATAGTGGTGTAAAAGTGGTGATAATGTGGGGATACTTAAGAGTTCTTATTTTTTCCCGTGCAAAAGTGGAGTTAGTAAAAAACATTAAATTTAGTTTTAGATGCATATATGGAATTCCGTGGTGTATGATGCAAACCACCAAAAGTCAATCTCAAGTGGATCAAGATATTGTGATTCAAAGCACCAAAACCAATTTTACAAAATTTAAATTTTATCATAAAAATATCAGAATTATTGATGATGATGATGATTAACTTCCGTTAAGACCAATGCGGTCTATCGGACCTTAAGAGAGGAGAATGAATCTAAGTTTAATTCTTCAAAATCTTGTTTCTATGGTCAAAGAGAAGAGAAATAAGCTCTCCAGGATCACTATAGGTGGGTTGCTTTAATAGGTCAAGAAGATTGGAAGTGTGGAAGATTGTACGGAACTAAGAGCGAATCTGAGTAAGAGTTAGCAGTCTAAAAGGAAGTGATTTTCATCTTCCACCTGCTTAGAATCGAAAATGCGATAGATACAATCGTTCCAAGGGGCCTTGGGAATAGACCATTGTCCGCTCTCACTCCGAAGCTCATGGGAATTAGTTCTAATCTTAGCGATGTTCTTTTTTTCTTATTCCTTGAGGCGAAGGTGAGGATTTCCACTAAATTGTATATGGTGCAAAGAACCATATAATAAAAAATGGTGGAAAAAAAAATATTTATTGCTATTATAATATAATTATGTATGGTGCAAAAAAAAATGACCTCCTTTATTTAGAAAGATTATATATTGCCAAGGTTTAAAGATAGGCTAAGAAGTTGTCTTTGGTAATTTAGAAGCCACGTGTCCCTCAGTTTGGATCTTGCGAAGAGTTTGATTTTAGTACCAAAGAGAAAATTTTGACCATTTTCTTATGCTTAAATCCAACTACCATAAACATATTAAATTTATATCAAGTGTACTAACGCAATTGAATTATCCCCTAGTTGCATCCAAAAAATATAATTCATTATCTATAATAACACTATGGTAGCTTTTTTTTCTTCCCTGATTATGACAAGTATCAATTACAAGTAATGGAAGAATGTATCCATTGGGCCCTTCATATGATTCCAAGTTGATAGACATAATAAATTTACATACATAATATTGCTACTAATCATTTTGGTCAACATGGTATTGATCATGTAGACAAATCATTGCAATCTTTGTAAATTAAAACAAATAAATAAATAAAAATTTTGAGTGTCATTTCAATTCCAAACCTAAAGGAATTTTGTTTGAGTGAAAAATTCAAGGTCACAAGATATTTCAAAAATCTTAGCTTTTCTAATCTATTATATATCTTTCTAGTTATGAAAAAATATATAAAATGTATATCTTTCACATTAAATGAATAATTACAAAGAATTAAACTCCTTTATTTAGAAAGATTATATATTGCCAAGGTTTGAAGATAGGCTAAGAAGTTGTCTTTGATAATTTAGAAGCCACGTGTCCCTCATTTTGCATCTTGCGAAGAGTTTTATTTTAGTATCAAAGAGAAAATTTTGACCATTTTCTTATGCTTAAATACAACTACCATAAACATATTTAATTTATATCAAGTGTACTACCACAATTGAAGTATCCCCTAGTTGCATCCAAAAAATATAATTCATTGTCTATAATAACACTATGGTAGCTTTTTTTGCTTCCTTGATTATGACAAGTATCAATTACAAGTAATGGAAGAATTTCTCCATTGGGCCCTTCATATGATTCCAAGTTGATAGACATAATAAATTTACATACATGATATTGCTACTAATAATTTTGGTCAACATGGTATTGATCATGTAGACAAATCATTGCAATCTTTGTAAATTAAAACAAATAAATAAATAAAATTTTTGAGTGTCATTTCAATTCCAAACCTAAAGGAATTTTGTTTGAGTGAAAAAATCAAGGTCACATGATATTTCACAAATCTTAGCTTTTCTAATCTATTATATATCTTTCTAGTTATGAAAAAATATATAAAATGTATATCTTTCACATTAAATGAATAATTACAAAGAAGTAATAACAATATCTAACACATAGTATTGAACATGTTAATTCAAAATTATTTTTTTGAGAAGAAGATGGAGCTAGGGTTCTAAGGAAACTGATTTTCTGACAGCACTCAAATTGAGGAGGGTTTAGAGCCATTGTAGCACATCTGAGAGGTAGCATGGTAGCATCTTCAAGGGGGGTGAGATTCCCTCCTACCGAAATGTAATGACATGAGAGTATAGTGGTAAGAAAAAATGGTTGCATGAAGGGGTTGGCCCTAATTCATGCCCTGTTCTAGGGGCCCAATGGCAGGCAAAAACCAGAGGCCAATGTCTCCCACCGGCCACAAAGAAGCCTCGCTTCGCCATTTCACCTAATAAATTAAACCAATACCGTAGTTATATGAAATATGATGCCTTAATTTGTAGATTTATAGGTATTTGGACAACTGAGAAATACTTAATCAAATGGATTTAGCTAAAATGGTAGCTGAAAGGCCACATTGATATTAAATTTGGGGCCAGAGGATTCTTTACAGTGATTTTTACTAACCTCATGGATAAGGAAAGAATTTTTGAAGGTGGACCATATTTCTAAGTTATAATGTTGGTTTATTCCTATCAAAATGGGAGGAATGTTATAACCCCGATCAATATCAATTTCTGTCGGCACTAGTATGGGTGAGGCTCTTCGCTCTACCTGTTGATTTTTGGGATACATAAATACTAGAAGGCATTGGTAATTCTCTTGGCAGATTTGTGAAGATAGCAAAAACTACATGTCGAATAGGTATACTTCTTTTGCCCGTATCTGTGTTTATATCAATATAATTGAGCCTCTTCCGAAAACGATAGAACTGGAATATGAAGGAGAAGTTTAGCAGCAGCTTATTTATTATTAACATATTACATTTCAATGTAGGTTTCATGAATATGGAAATTTATTTCAAAGATGCCCTTGTAACAACCTGGATCAGATGGAAAGAAACCAACCTAAGGGAGGAGGAAGCCCCATGGAGAAGGATGATGGGTTTAAGACTGTTGCTAGCAAAATACGGAACAAAAAACTGCATGCAAATTAGAAAAAAACTTCCTCTAAGAACAGGAACAATCAAAATAGGTATGAAATCTTGCAAGAAACGGGGGATAGTCCCATAGAAGTCGGACAGTCCCCGGACGAGGGGCATAGAAATATAAGTCAAAAAGATACTAAGGAAAAACAAAAATCTCTGATAGATCCAAGTGACAAAGATGACCAAACTCATATGGTGGATCACGCGGATATGGAAGTTGATATAGCGTAAGATGATTTAAGTACGGAGGAAATCGTTCTAAAAAAATTGTTGCTGGAATGGAAAAATCTAGATTCTAGATTTATTCCTAAAGATAAAAACACTCTATATAAAGAAAATTTTGAACAATATATAATTTCCCAAGAACGTAGACAAGAAAAAATGGCGAATAAGCCCAGTACTCCAAAAGGAAATTGTTAGGAAACTGGTACTCAACCTAAAGGAGGAAAAAAGAGAGGCAGAAAGAATTTACAAGAATCTATTCAGACGGTTGGTGAAATGTTAGTTAGCTCGGGCAGGGTAATACCGCTTTCAACGATATTCTAACATCTCCATAAAGTTACCCAATGATAGTCATCTACTGGAATGTGAGGGGCCTTAACAATAAAGGAAAAAAATGATATTTGCTGGAAATATTGAAGAAAGGGAGACCACATGTGGTATTCCTCCAGGAAACTAATGTTTTGGGGAAAAGATTAAAGGAAATTATAAAATTTCTGAAACCTAGATATGAAGCAATGACCATAGATTCAAAAGGAAGCACTGGTGGTATAGAGATTCTTTTGAACCCCACAAAGATCATAGTGGAAGGATGGATAGGTCTATCTCGTATAATAACAATATGCTTTAAGAAAATAGAGACGAAAGATTGGATTCTAGTTTCCTCTATGTATGGTCCTCATATCCTAGGAGAGAAGTTATCTTTCATAGATAGTATAAGAATGTTGAAAAAATTACATAATGAAAAATACTGGTCGTTGGGAGGGGATTTTAACATGATCACAAGTGTAGAAGAAAAAAAAGGAGGAATATTGAGAGATGATGCTAAGATGGAGCTTTTTAGAGATATCATAATGGATTTGCAATTAGAATATATACCAACACTAAATGGTAAATATACTCGTAACAATAGGTGAGGAAGGACATGTTAGATAGCTTCTCAACTGTATATATTTCTAGCATCAAAAGACCTCATCAGCACTGATGTCTTTTATGAAGCCTCTATCCTTCCTTGCATGGGATCCGACCAGTGGCCAATATTTTTGGAGGTGGACATGAAACAGAGGAATAAGAAGAGGCCTTTTAGATTTGAGGCATTTTGGTTAAGAGATCCTACATTCATTGAAAAAGCCTAGAGATGGTGGGAAGCAATTCAAGTTAAAGGAAGGAATAGGATGCATACCTTTCAACTTCAACTCAAAGATATAAATTGGAAAATAAATAAATGGAACAAAACAAAATTCGAGAATATACACCAATATAAGGAGAAAATATAGGTGCCAATGAAAAAAATAGAACAAAATATGATATTAAGAGGGAGATGGGAGCTCATTGTTAGGGAGGAAGGTTGCATCGTCAGAAAAATAGAAGAACACCATAAATAGATGGAAATAATGTGGAAAGAAAAATCTAGAATCTAGTGGTTAAGAGAAGGGGACATGAATACTAGTTTCTTCCACAAACCTATGATCCAAATGCGGCAACATAATTGCATTGTTTCTCTTAAAGACCCTGCATGAAATAGAGTAGTACATGATCCAGGTGGATCGAAAAGGTGCAAGTACAAGTGGCTTAAGTACAAAGGCTTAAAACATAGTGTGTCTCAAATGTGGCAAACTTAATGTCAAGTTGAATATCTCATCTTTCTGATTCCAACAGCACAAACGACACTAAATTTGGAGTCTGTATGGATGAGTTAGCAGCAGTCCAAGATTGACGGTTAACTTGGTGACTTGGCACGCTTAAGGAGGAAAATAAATTTTTGAAACCCAGCCACAAGATTCCGGCCAACTCCGGCCAAATTCCGGTTGAAATTGTGGGACAAATAATTTGACTCCTTTAGACAAAATACATATTTTTCAAAATAGCCAGTTTGTTTTTGAAATAAAAAAAAATATATAAAAAATAGGGTCGATGGGTGGCCAAACCCCATCGACGCCTCTGCATGAACAAATATTTGATTAAAATAAGCGGGTCAAGGACCATGACCCCACTTCCCCCACAACTTTACTAGCACCACATTAAATTAGGGGTCGACGACCATGACCCTGCCAGACCCCACCCGTATACTATGAGATATGCCACCATATAAAGGGTGGCACCAACAGTACACTCCGTGGCCCCAACTCACATGAAACTTATTACAGCAAAGTCGGCGGAAGGTATGCGGCGGGCCACCCAATGCAGGCCCGATCCCCCCAAAGTTACACATGATTGATATGTAAGTATTCGGTTGGGTGTAAAAAACTATTGGCATCATTTTATTAAAATCGAATTCCTACTTTAAAAGGAGGGAGCAGGGTTTGACCACTTGACACCCTCCCTCCACATGCAGATCTTCAACCAATTCAGCTAACGACCAGCTTAGGGATGTCTGCCCACATTTTAATATTTAAACTTTGCATTCGTAAGTGTGCCCAGGGTAGCCAGGAGAGGTAAGGGAAATCAAGACAGAGGAACGATGAGTTTTGTGTATGAGGGGGGCAGAACCATGATCTGAGCCATTTCGAGGGGGTCAGACTTTCACTTTGTCAGATTTAGCAAAAATTTATATGGATCTTGCACCTCTCGATGCCACGAATCCAACGGTGTTTTCCATTTCTTCATTAGAGGTCTTCAATTTTTGGGCACTTTCAGCTATGAAGGTATAAGGGTGTAATTTTTCATTTTATACTTGTACTTTCATTTTTTTTCCACTTGATGAAAGAGGGTCTCCCCACTATTTGATCAGGGCCCATAGACGTAGTCTCTCATGGACGATCTCCGATATCAATTCTGTGTCTTCTTGCATGACGTTAATTACTTCTCTCTTCTTATGTTTATGCCTTTAAAATTCCTTGTTTAAGCTGCAATTTTCACATGTAATCCTTCAACACATCTCAAGCAAAAGATTTTGGATCAAGTGGTATGAGAGAAGGTGTTTGTAGATGTGAATTACATGCTTGTATGCTAACTACAGACATGTTACGAAGAGGTGAAGGGACACTAAGGTCTTTTAATCCTGAAGTG
Source organism: Pinus albicaulis (assembly GCA_034641835.2). Classification (NCBI taxonomy): domain Eukaryota; kingdom Viridiplantae; phylum Streptophyta; class Pinopsida; order Pinales; family Pinaceae; genus Pinus; species Pinus albicaulis. Next base: position 596,073,317 of record CM076572.1, read on the forward strand.
GGACATGAACATCGAAGAAGGAACATGGATGACGATGTTCGAAATGAGGAAGAGCTCAACTTCCGCAAGACCTTCCACACCATGGAAAATCAGGTCCATAAGTTGTTCTCTAGACTTGAGAAACTAGAGAAAATAGGGGATAATTCTCCAGAAAGACAAGGTTCAGGGTATGCAGATAATGGAGGAGATGCACCTCCTTCTTCTCTAGCAAGTGAAAGTTCTTTCTCCTCTTCTCACCATCATCATAAGAATTCACCAAATGCATCAAATAAACATTTTTTTAAGTTAGATTCCAAATTTCATCTACCCATGTATAATGGTGAAAGTAACGTAAAGAAGCTTAACAATTGGATTAGGCATCTTGAATTCTACTATAGGATTCAGCGTATTGTGGAGGACAAGGCAAAGATCCAGTTGGCTTCTCTTCATCTGAATGGCACTGCTCTCATCTGGTGGGAGAGAAAACTTGAAGGCAAAAATAATTTGGGTAACCTTCTTTCCTCATGGTTAAATTTTATTGTTGCACTTAATGATAGATTCTATCCCTTGGGTTATAAGAAAAAATCCTTAATGGAGTGGCAGTACCTAAGGCAAGCCAAAAGACAAAATGTGAAAAGCTTTACCGAGGAATTTAGAAAACAAACTCTAAGTTTAGTAATTTCATTAGATTCACCTGAAGCTATAAATAAGTACATTGGGTCATTACATAGTTACATAAGACATTCATTATTGTTTTTTGAGCCTCCTACCATCGATGAGGCCAGTGTGAAGGCCATGCACATAGAAATAAGGGGGCGCATGAACAAAGTGACCACCCAAAAAGGACCGCCACAACCAAAAGAAGCGGAGAAAATCCCTCTTGCACATATTATGAAAAAGCGAGACATGACGAAGAAAATTGCTAGAAGTTTCACCTCAAGTTGAGACTTCAGATGAATGACAATAAGGGGAAGCAGAAGACCACCACCACCATACAACAAAACCAAGATTCTGAATCCGAGGAATATGAAAAGGTCACAACTGTAGGATTCACATGAGGTAAGCCAATTGACCTCGGGTCCGATTTTTGTGATGAAATAAAGCTTGCAACCTTTGGGATCGCAACAGAAGAACCCATAGACTTGGGTTTTGATTCGGGCGATGAAACAAAAATACCAATAGATATTGTACCAAATATGGAATGACACTTACTGCAGTAGAGTTCCAAGAACTCGAAGAAATTAACCATTCCTTGACAACACTTTCAACTATCAGTCATTGTTGAACTTCTCACCAATAGTTCTACATTGATTATCCAAAGATCTAAGGCGTGCTTTCCCACTCATAATTTACCACAGGTGGAGCTTCTTCTATTAGAAATAATAATTCTAATGTTTTACGAGAAATTTGAAGACCTTCTAATATATATTTTTATGTAAATTTTCAATCTATTAATAATAAGTGTTGTATATATTGAACAAATGTATATATTCAAATATATATTATAGAGTTTAAAAAAAATTACCATACCTATCTTTTAAAATATAATCTTTAATTTATTATGACATGAAGAAGAGATATCTTATGACATGAAGAAGAGATATCTTATTAAAAAAAATTATGATAAAGTATTTTATAATTAAAAAAATATTACTATAAAATTAAATCAAATATTTTTAGGTAAATTTTCAATTAAAGTATATATTTGTATTATATATTTTTCAATTGAATTGTATATTTGTATTATATATTTTTGGTAATTTTTCAATTTATTAATGATAATGTGATATTTATAAAAATATATTTATTAATTTTTAAAAATAGATATAATATGTTTATTAAATTTATTTAAAAAAATTATTTTCAATTTATTAAAATATTAAAACAAATATCTATTATATCAATGATAACGATAGCCTTAGATTATTAGTTTTATCTGTGGTGAAATATTTTTTCATTTGAAAATTAAATACTTGTTTTGATTTTTCTTTAAGTTGATGTAGACCTGTCACCACCAAGGCTCTATTTTTCCACATCAATAAACTTATAATGGCCTATTGGAAAAATAGAAAGAGAATCAAGTTTATAATTTGGCTACTAAATACTTGTTTTGATTTTTCTTTAAGTTGATGTAGACCTGTCACCACCAAGGCTCTATTTTTCCACATCAATAAACCTTATAATGGCCTATTGGAAAAATAGAAAGAGAATCAAGTTTATAATTTGGCTACATAAATTCTGTGTTCTCAATTTTTTTTTACATAAAATAGTCATCGCACACAATGGATAAATCTTACATATCATTATTCCACGACTCATTTAATTTAATCTAATTATTCTAAATTAATAAAATAAAATAAAAATAATTAATCAAAATAAAATCACCCTTATCTAATATTTTCAAAAAGTTGGAATTACATCCAAATGTTGTACGTAAGGCATTAAAATCACCATATGACCGTTGTATCATGAGCGCTCAGGCCTGCCCATTGTTTCCTGCTCCTCTGGTTCATCGCATCACAAAACAGTGATGAAATAATTCCCATATATCCGACCACTCGCTGACTCTTAGCAATGTTTCATAAACGACCCACCAGAGATTGACACGAATACAGTCTTCCAAATCCGCTTTAAATTAAGACAACCCATGCCTACGCCTTTCAATTGACATAGTTATGTCATTATCATGATATAACTTTTTTTTGTCATTTGTTTTGCTGGTTTCCTGTGCTATACTTGTTATTTTTCGGCCACTAGATTCTTTGGATGCAAACCATGGAGAGATAGTTTCTCAAATAAATTGTTTGTTGAATGAATACATTATTCGTATAAATGAATACATTATTAGTATAAATAAGTGTTCGAAATAAATTAAACTCACCATATACTACAATAAGAAGTGTCATTTAGCTTTATATTAGCATCACTATTTGTAAAGGATTTGAGAAATTTTCATTTTTCAAATAGTGGTGTGAAAGTGGTGATAATGTGGGATAATTAAGAGTTGTTATTTTTTCTCGTGCAAAAGTGGAGTTAGTAAAAAACATTAAATTTAGTGTCAAATGCATATATGAAATTCCATGGTGCATGGTGCAAACCACCAAAAATCAATCTCAAGTGGATCAAGATATTGTGTTTCAAAGCACCAAAACCAATTTTACAAAAAATAAAATTTTATCATAAAAATATCAGAATTATAGATGAGATGATGATTATCTTCCGTTAAGACCAATGCGGTCTATCGGACCTTAAGGGAGGAGAAATAATCTAAGTTTAATTCTTCAAAATCATGATTCTATCGTCAAAGAGAAGAGAAATAAGTTCTCCAAGATCGCTATAGGTGGTTTTCTTTAATCGGTCAAGAAGATTGGAAGTGTGGCAGGTCGTACGGAACTGAGAGCGAATGTGAGTAAGAGTCAATAGTCTAAAAGGAAGTGATTTTCATCTTCCACCTTCTTAGAATCACAAATGTGACAGATACAATCGTTCCAAGGGGTCTCGGGAATAGACCATTGTCTGCTCTCACTCTAAAGCTCATGGGAATTAGTTATAATCTTAGCAATGTTCTTTTTTTTCTTATTCCTTGAGGCGGAGGTGAGGGTTTCCACTAAATTGTATATGGTGCAAAGCACCATATAATAAAAAAGGGTGGAAAAAAAAGTATTTATTACTATTATAATAAAACTATGTATGGTGCAAAGTACCATAAAATATGAAATGGTGCAAAAAAAAAACCTCCTTTATTTAGAAAGATTATATATTGCCAAGGTTTAAAGATAGGCTAAGAAGTTGTCTTTGATAATTTAGAAGCCACGTGTCCCTTAGTTTGGATCTTGCGAAGAGTTGGATTTTAATACCAAAGAGAAAATTTTGACCATTTTCTTATGCTTAAATCCAAATACCATAAATATATTTAATTTATATCAAGTGTACTAACACAATTGAAGTATCCCCTAGTTGCATCCAAAAAATATAATTCATTGTTTACAATAAGACTATGGTAGCTTTTTTTGCTTCCCTAATTATGACAAGTATCAATTACAAGTAAGGGAAGAATGTCTCCATTGGGCCCTTCATATGATTCCAAGTTGATAGACATAATAAATTTACATACATAATATCACAACTAATAATTTTGGTCAACATGGTATTGATCATGTAGATGAATCATTGCAATCTTTGTAAATTAAAACAAATAAATAAATAAAATTTTTGAGTGTCATTTCAATTCCAAACCTAAAAGAATTTTGTTTGAGTGAGAACTTGAAGGTGGCATGATATTTCAAAAATCTTAGTTTTTCTAATCTATTATATATCTTTCTAGTTATGAAAAAATAAATAGAATGGATATCTTTCACATTAAGTGAATAATTACAAAGAAGTGATAACAATATATAACACACAGTATTGAACATGTTAATTCATAATTATTTTTTTGAGAAGAAGATGGAGCTAGGGTTCTAAAGAAACTGATTCTCTGACAGCACCGAAATCAAGGAGGGTTCAGAGCTATTGTAGCACATTTGAGAGGTAGCATGGCAACATCTTCAAGGGGGGTGAGATTCCCTACTACCAAAATGTAACGACATGAGAGAATAGTGGTAAGAAAACATGGTTGCAGGAAGGGGTTGGCCCTAATTCAGGCCCTATGCTAGCGGCCCAATGGCAGGAAAAAACCAGAGGCCAATGTCTCCCACCAGCCAAAAAGAAGCCTCACTTCACCATTTAACCTAATAAATTAGACCAATACCGTAGTTATATGAAAGATAATGCCTTAATTTGTAAATTTATAGGTATTTGGGAAACTAATAAATACTTAATCAAATTGATTCAGCTAAAATGTCAACCGAAAGGCCACATTGATATTAAATTTAGGGCCAGAGGATTCTTTACAGTGATTTTTACTAATCTCATGGATAAAGAAAGAATTTTTGAAGGAGGACCATATTTATATGTTATAATGTGGGTTTATTCTTGTGACAATGGGAGGAATGTTATAACCCCGATCAAGATCAGTTTCTGTCGAAAACAGTATGGGTGAGACTCTTCACTGTACCTGTTGATTTCTGGGATACAGAAATAATAGAAGGCATTGGTAATTCTCTTGGAATATTTGTAAAGATAACAGAAGCTACATGTCGAGGTAGGTATACTTCTTTTTCCCACATCTGTTTTTATATCAATATAATTGAGCCTCTTCTAAAATCGATAGAAGTGGAATATGAAGGAGAAGTTTAGTAGCAAATTATTGATTATTAACATATTCCATTTCAATGTAGGTGTGATGAATATGTACATTTATTTAAAGCATGCCCTCTTAAAAACTTGGATCAGATGGAAGGAAATCAACCCAAGGGAGGAGGAAGCCCCACATAGAAGGATGATGGGTTTAAGACTGTTGCTAGCAAAATACGGAACAACAAACTGCATGCAAATCAGAAAAACACACCCTCTAAGAATAGGAACAATCAAAATGGGTATGAAATATTGCAAGAAATGGGAGATAGTCCCATAGAAGTCGAACAGTCCCCGGACGAGGGGCCTAGAAATATAAGTCAAAAAGCTACTAAGGAAAAACGAAAAGCACTGATAGATCTGACTGACAAAGATGACCAAACTCATATGGTGGATCACGTAGATATGGAAGTCCATATAACGAAAGATGATTTAAGTACAAAGGAAATTGTTCTGAAAAATTTGTTGCAAGAATGGAAAAATCTAGATTATAGATTTATTCGTGAAGATAAAAATACTCTATATAAAGAAAATTTTGAACAATATATAACTTCTCGAGAATGTAGACAAGTAGAAATGGCGAATAAGCCCAGTACTCTAAAAGAAAATAGTTAGGAAACCAGTACTCAACCTAAGGCAGGAAAAAAGAGAGGCAAAAAGAATTTACAAGAATCTATTTAGAAGGTTGGTGAAATGTTAGTTAACTCGGGCAGGGTAATAGCGCTTTCAACGATATTCCAACAACTCCATAAAGTTACCCAATGATAGTCATCTCCTGGAATTTGAGGGGCCTTAAAAGTAAAGGAAAAAAGTAATATTTTCTAGAAATATTCAAGAAAGAGAGACCGCATGTGGTACTCCTTGAGGAAACTAACGTTTAGGGGAAAATATTAGAGGAAATTATAAAAATTATGAAACCTAGATATGAAGCAATGACTATAGAATCAAGAGGAAGCACTAGTGGTATAGATATTATTATGAACCACGCAGAGATCATAGTGGAAGGATGGATAGGTCTATCTCATATAATAACATGATTCTTTAAGAAAATTGAGACGAAAGATTGGATTCTATTTTCCTCTGTGTATGGTCCTCATATCCCAGGAGGGAAGTTAGTTTTCGTAGATAGTATAAGAATGTTGAAAAAATTACATAATGAGAAATACTGATTGTTGGGAGGGGATTTTAACATGATCACAAGTGTAGAAGAAAAAAAAGGAGGAATATTGAGAGATAAGGCTGAGATGGAGCTTATTAGAGATATGATAACGGATTTTTGATTAAAATATATACCAACACTAAATGGTAAATATACTTGTAACAATAGGCAAGGAGGGACACATTAGATAGCTTCTCAACTAGATATATTTATAGCATCAGAAGACCTCATCGGCACTGATGTCTTTTATGAAGCCTCTATCCTTCCATGCATGGGATCTGACTAGTGTCCAATATTTATGGAGTTGGACATGAAATAGAGGAATAAGAAGAGGTCTTTAAGATTTGAGGTGTTTTGGTTAAGAGATCCTAGTTTCATTGAAAAATCCAAGAGATGGTGGGAAGCAAGTCAAGTTAAAGGAAGGAATAGGATGCATATCTTTCAACTTGGACTCAAAGATATAAATTGGAAAATAAATAAATGGAACAAAACAGAATTCGAGAATATGCACCAGGATAAGGAAAAAATACAGGTGCAAATGAAACAAATACAACATATGATATTAAGAGGGAGATCAGAGCTCCTTGTTAGGAAGGAATTTCGCATCATCAACAAATTAGAAGAACACTGTAAATAGGTGGAAATAATGTGGAAACAAAAATCTAGAATCCAGTGGTTAAGAGAAGGGGACAGATATACTAGTTTCTTCCACAAACCTATGAAGCAAATGTTGCAACATAATTGCATTTTTTCTCTTAAAGACCCTGTAGGAAATAGAGTAGTACATGATCCAGGTGGATCGAACAGGTCCAAGTACAAGTGGCTTAAGTACAAAGGCTCAAAACTCAGTGCTTCTAGAATGTGGAAAACATAATGTCGAGTTGAATATCTCATCTTTTTTATTCCAACAGCACAAACGACACTAAATTCCAAGTTCGTATGGATGAGTTAACAGAAGTCAAATATTGAGGGTTGACTTTATAACTTGGCATGCTTAAGGAGGCAAAACATTTGTTGAAACTTGACCACTGGATTCCGGTCAACTCCAAAAATATTCCGGGTGAAATTATGGGACGGATAATTTGACTCCTTCAGTTAAAATCCGGATTTTTCAAAATATGCAGTTAGTTTTTCAAATATAAAAAAATATAAAAAAATATTGTCGATGGGTGGCCAAACCCCGTCAACCCCTCCGCATGAACAAATATTTGATTAAAATAAGGGGGTCAATGACCATGACCCCATCGCCCCCACAATTTTACTAGCACCACATTAAATTAGGGGCCAACGGCCATGACCCCACCAGACCCTGTCTGTATACTATGAGATATGCCACCATATAAAGGGTGGCGCCAACAATACACCCTGCGGCCGCAAACCACATGAAAATTGTTACAACAAGTTGATCAAAGGTATGGGGTGGGCCACCCAATGCGAGACTGACCCCCCCAAAGTTACACATAATTAATACGTAGATATTTGGTTGGGTGTCAGAAAAAAATGCTGTTGTTTCATTAAAAGAAAATTCCTACTTTAAAAGGAGGGTGTGGGGTTTGACCACCCGACACCCTCCCTCCACATGCAGATATTTAACCAATTAAACTGACGACCAGCTTAGGGATGTATGCCCACATTTTAATATTTAAACTCTAAATTCATAAGTACAACCAGGGTAGCCAGAAGAGGGCAGGAAAATTGGGACAGAGGAACCATGAGTGTTGTGTAGGAGGGGGGCAGAACCATGATTTGGGCCATTTCCAGGGGGTCAGATTTTCACTTTGTCACATTTAGGAAAATTTTATATGGATATTGCACCTCTCGATGCCACGAATCCAATGGTGTTGTCCATTTCTTCATCAGAGGTCTTCAATTTTCGATCACTTTCAGCTATGGAGGTATAAGGGTGTAATTTTGCATTTTATACTTGTACTTTCATTTTTTTACACTTGATGAAAGACGGCCTCCCCACTATTTCAGCAGGGCTTGGAGACGTAGTCTCTCATGGATGACCTCCGATATCAATTTTGTCTCTTCTTGCATGATGTTAATTAATTCTCTCTTCTTATGTTTATCCCTTTAATATTCCTTCTTGAGTTGCAATTTTCACATGTAATCCTTCAACACATCTCAAGAAAAATATTTTGGATCAAGTGATATGAGAGCAGGTGTTTGTAGATGTGAATTACATGCTTGTATGCTAACTATAGACATGTTACAAAGAGTTGAAGGGACACAAAGGTCTTTTAATCCCGAAGCGGGACATGCACATCGAAGAAGGAACATGGATGGCAATGTTAAAAATGAGGAAGAGCTCAACTTCCGCAAGACCTTCTACACCATGGAAGATCGGGTCAATAAGTTGTTCTCTAGACTTGAGAGACTAGAGAAAATAGGGGATAATGCTCCATAAATACAAGGTTCATGGCATGCAGATAATGGAGGAGATGCACCTCCTTCTCCTCCCACAGGTGAAATTTCTTCCTCCTCTTCTCAACATCATCATAAAAATTCACGAAATGCATCAAATAAACCTTTTTTTTAAGTTAGATGTCAAATTTTATCTACCCATGTATAATGGTGAAAGTAATGTAGAGAAACTTAATAAATGGATTAGGCATCTTGAATTCTACTACAAGATTCAGCGGATTGTGGAGGACAAAGAAAAGATCCAGTTTGCTTCTCTTCGTCTAAATGGCACTTCTCTCATTTGGTGGGAGATACAACTTCAAGGCAAAAATAATTTGGGTAACCTTACTTCCTCATGGTTAAATTTCATTGTTGCACTTAAAGATAAATTATATCCCTTGGGTTATAAGAAAAAATCCTTAATGGAGTGGCAATACCTAAGGCAAGGCAAAAGACAAAATGTGAAAAGCTTTACCAAGGAATTTAGAAAATAAACTCTAGGTTTAGTAATTTCATTAGATTCACCTGAAGCTATAACTAAGTACATTGGGTCATTACATAGTTACATAAGACATTTATTATTGTTTTTTGAGCTTCCTACCATTGATGAGGCCAATGTGAAGGCCATGCACATAGAAAGAAAGGGGAGGCATGAACAAAGTGACCACCCGAAAAGGACCTCCACAACCAAAAGAAGCGGAGAAAAGCCCTCTTGCACACATTATGAAAAAGAGGGACATGACGAAGAAAATTTATAGAAGTTTCTCCCTAAGTTGAGACTTCAGAGGAATGAAGAAAAGGGGAAGCAGAAGACCACCACCACCATACAACAAAACCAAGATTTCGAATCCAAGGAATATGAAAATGTCACAACTGCAAGATTCACACGAGGTACGCCAATTGAACTCGAGTCCAATTCCGGCGATGAAATAAATCATGAAAACTTTTGGATCGTAGCAACAGGACCCATAGACTTGGGTTCTGATTTGGGCGATGAAACAAAAATACCAACAGATATTGTACCAAAGAACTTACTGCAATAGAGTTCCAGGAACTTGAAGAAATTAACCAAAGAATCCAAGAAGATAATAGTGAGATGAGAAGGCTCCTACAAGAAGCAAGGGAAGAAAAACAAAGGTTACTATGCCAGTTACAAGCTAATGATGAGGCCTTGGAAAAGTTGCAACATAACCAACCCAAGGTAAAAAGCAACCCTTCAATTTCATGTACTTTTCATGATGATGAATTTGCTACTTTTGAAAAACCAACTACAGGGATTGGGTCCAAATTGCTAAAGGAGATGGGGTATTGGGGAAAAGGCCTCGGAATCCATTTCCAAGGCATCATAAACCCCATCAGAGTCTAGGAATTTTCGCGTCATGCAGGACTTAGATACACGAGAAAGGAAATGGGAGAAAGCTCCAATACAGCTAGTTACCAGCCAATGATAGTTGATAAAATCCCTTCCTCACAATCCAACGATAGTGAAGGATCCATGAACACTTATCGGAGGAACACAAGTGGAAATAATCCCAAGGAAACAGGGAAATTGTGGAGGAAAAAAAAATCATTGTAATCGTTGCAAGGACGTGGGACACCAACAAACCATGTGTCCAATGATCCATGCTCCAAAAGCATCGATAGAGGAGGTGAAAGGTGGACATGTTCAAAAAATGATTCCACCACATTCAAGGTGGTCTACTTTATTAAGTTGGTTTTTTAGGAGGTAGTAGCTTGTTATGGCCACCATTGTAGATCATACATTGAACATAAATGTAAACATGATGGTGTGTTTCCCATCACTTTGAAATGCAACGATGATGTTTTGGCCTTTCCTTATGAGTAGTTGAGGTATTGATTATTTTTATGTAATCCTTGGCCAATGAGTGACTGTTATAAACTCTTCGCAAGGAGGGGTTGTCGAGTCATTTGTGGTGTGCATGATTGAAAGTGATGTACAAGTTTCTGCGTGCAGGAGATTGAAAGCGTGATATTGAGTGTGGTAATGCTTTTTGGTGTCCAAAAGCTCTTTAGTGGGGAGGAATGATCCAGGTGGATCGAACAGGTCCAAGTACAAGTGGCTTAAGTACAAAGGATGAAAAATCAAAGTGTCTAGAATGTGGCAAACTTCATGTCAAGTTGAATATCTCGTCTTTCTGATTCCAACGACATAGAAGACACCAAATTCCAAGTCTGTATGTAGGAGTTAGGAGGAGTAAAATATTGAGGGTTAACTTGATGACTTGGCAGGCTTAAGGAGGAAAACAATTTGCTGAAACCCAGCAACTGAATTCCAATCAACTCCAGCCAAATTCTGGAAAAAAATTTGGGACAGATAATTTGACTCCTTTGATCAAAATCCAGATTTTTTAAAATAGCTAGTTAGTTTTTGAAATAAAAAAATATAAAAAATAGGGTCGGTAGGTGGCCAAACCCTATCAAACCCTTCGAATGAATAAATATTTGATTAAAATAAGGGGGTCGATGGCCATGACCCCATCGCCCCCACACCTTTACTAGCACCACATTAAATTAGGGGCTGATGGCCATGACCCTGCCGGATCCTGCCTGTATGCTATGGGATCTGCCACCATATAAAGGGTGGGGCCAACAGTACACCTCATGGCCCCAACCCACATCACGCTAGTAAAAAATGATGAAATTAATGACTAGGTGACTAAAAATGTTAATCACTGTAATTATTTCAAATGAATTACTACTAAATTTGAGAAATTTTATGCGACCGAACAAAAATGACTAAATTAAATGACTAATTTAGTCTTGGAATAAAATATACGACTAGATAATAAGTTAATAAACTGAAATCGAATAACTTAAATGACTAATTTAGTCTAGGGATAAAATATATGACTAGATAATAAGTGACTAAACTAAAAGCGGCCAACTTAAATGGCTAATTTAGTCTACGATTAAAATATATGACTAGATAATAAGTGACAAAATTAATAATGATTAATGTAAATGACTATTATTGTCCAAGAATAAAAATATGGCCAAATAACAAGTACAACAAGTATATGAATTATTGATTTATGTCGATAATTTTTAATTGTGTCACTCCATATAAGGAAAATTTCAATTTTGGTACCAAAGTGTTACAATTCACTATAGGTGTCTCACACTAGTAGAAAATGGCTAATTAATTACTAAAAAAAGACTAAAATTTGCATATAAACGACTATTTTTCGGTCGGTGACCAATAGTAGCTAATTTACAGTATCTTATAACGTGACCAACTTTTAGTTGTTTTTAGCTTAGTCATTAATTGGATATCTCAATTTTGTTGTCTAGTAGTATATTTGATCATTAATTTGGTCATTAATTTAGTCAATGATTTGGTCGTTAATTTAGTCATTGATTTGATCATTAATTTAGTCACTGATTTGGTCATTAATTTGGTCATTGATTTAGTCATTGATTTAATCTTTGATTTGGTCATTAATTGTCACAATTAATGACCAAATATACAACAAAATATATTACTACATGATCACCTGAAAAAACCAATTAATGACCAAAGAAATATGACCAAAATGTTGGTTGTGTTATAAGATATTGTAAATTAGCTACTAATAGTCATATATATGCAAGTTTTAGTCATAGTTTAAAACCAATTAATGACCGAAGAAATATGACTAAATTTTGGTTGTGTTATAAGATACTGTAAATTAGCTACTAATAGTCGTATAGATGCAAAATTTAGTCGTCATTTGTAATCACAAATTTATCATTTGGAATAGTCATTTATCTTTTTTTGGTAGTTTCATATTCATTATATAAACG